>OX387342.1:27163879-27565026 GCA_947562085.1 Eudonia lacustrata | reverse complement strand
AAAGGAACTTCGTTCCATCCGGGTGTCCCTTGACACCTCTCAAGTTTTTTTTATTTATTATTAGCCCTCACTGTCCCACTGCTGGGCAAAGGCCTCCCTCCATTTCTTACACCCGCAATGGGTCCTTAGCTAATTGATTCCAATTTTGGTTAAATACATCGTTCGTCCCGCCATCGCCATCTCCTTCTCGGTGTACCGCGGCGCCTCCGTGTTGTGTTTGACTTCCAATATGCTGCCAACTTGGCCATGACACTTGTGGCATGCGGCAGACGTGACCAGCCCAATCCTATTTCAGCTGAGCTATTTTCAGAGCTTCATGTCGATGGTATAGAGCACAGATGTGGCAAGTACATTTTTTTTTTAAATTGAGGTAAGTACACAGAGTTTGCCTTTGTAACTTAAATTTTATTGTGTACAAATGTGGTAAGCGCAAACTGTTCCGGTTGTGATCTACTAATGTACCAAGTGTGGTAAGTTCACTAAAAATGAAATTTTTTTAGCAGTCAATTGTTGCATGTGCCCTTACCTCATTCGGCTTTCACAACTTAATTGTACAAATGTGGTATGTGGCACTTTTTGTGGACTTTAACAATCTCATTGAGTTTAAAAATCCTTTATTAAGCTTGTATAGCAATATTCATGCTTGTATATTATTTCAATAATTAAATGTCTTTTAATTCATTAAAAAAAGGTATTTTTTTCTTTCTGGACACCTGATATCAGACGCAGTCAAATGTGGTATGTACAATAGAGTCGTACACAGAAGTGTTAAGTGCACACCTATAGGTAATTGGAATTTAAACATTCAAAATTTACTTTAACTACTCTAATTACCTATAATGTGTTAGCCAATGAACTATAGTAATATAGCAGCCATAACAATAAACGTAATAGATATCCAAACTTTAAAATCGCTGTCCTGTAAAAGGTATTCCTTTGCACGTACCACATCTGTGTTCCATGCCATCGAGTTGTGTGATTTGTGTTTGGGAGAGCAGCTCGGTGTTTCGGATTCAATCCGTTTGCTTGACACCTAATATGCTACGTCCCATAGCGCGTTGGCAAACCCTGAGCTTAGACTTCTGGATGTTGGTTTAGGGCCAAGTTTTAAGACATTTATAATGTTAAAGAGAGTTAGAGAACCGTAATAGGAAGCAGGGCACAGGGGGTACAATTCAATGTATTAAAACAAATGTTTAATACTCTCATAGAGTTTATTTAATGTTCTTGGAACTGTGTTCACTCTCAGACTCACATACGGCACATACATTTCTTCATATAGGTATTTTCATAATCTATTCTCTCTATTTTGTTTTCAAAATATTCTCTCAAATAATAATCTACTTATACAATAATTTTAAGTATTAGCCGAGGATCACAAAAATAATGCATAAGTTAAAAGCGATGAGTCAAAGGCACTCGCCCGGCGCATGCCCGGCGCATGCCCGGCCCATGTACGGCGCATGCCCGGCGTATTCCCGGCGCATACCTGGCGCATGACCGGCACTCGGCCCAGCACGCGGCCGGGGTTCTCTAGTCACGTCGGCCGCGAGGCGATCCTGAGTGAAACGCGCGCAGCTTCCGTATAAATAATTTGCTCTTCGCTTACAACTTGCATTCACTTACTACTATAAATTACGTTAACTAAATTGTACTTGAATCACCTAAGAATAAATAGATCGGTACTAATCAGCCCTTCGAGAATTTCAGGCCGGGGCGGGCGGGCCTACTGCCTACTGGAGTAAACTATTTTTTTTTAAGTCATTAAATTTAATCTACCAATTGAAGTAAATATTGCAAAGTTTCATTTGATGTAAATAGTTAAGTTTCGTCTAAAATATTATTATAAAGAATATGTGAGAAGTGTCCAATCCAAGTTCCTCATCCGATTAAAGCTCTTTCTCATTCTGGCAACATCACCGCCTCAGCCGCGCGTCCGATCATGGCACGCCGGCAACAGGTACATTACAAAAATAGCGGAGGCCGGCGCCTCCGTAGTCGCTCCCCGACTCGCATTTCTATATCGTAAAGGTAAACTTCAACTAAATAACAGGAGTTTTACATCGACGTCACTGAACGCCGATAAATTCGTAGCTCACTCGAAGGAATAGATTATTTACAAACTTTTAAAATAAACATTTAGATTTCTACATATAGCAATTCGTCTTTTCTTTTCAAATATCACACTTTTGTTTCTGTGGACCGCCGCCGTCGGACGGCGGCCGGCGGCGGGCGCTCAGGGCTCCGGCGGCGGCTTCCGCGGGGCCAGGCGCTCGTCGGCGGCCAGCAGTCGGTCCAGCTCCTCGTCCTCGTAGAACACCACGAAGTGCTCGGGCTTGGCCACGGCCTCGAAGATGGAGCACACGGACGGCTTCACGTTGTAGAAGTAGAGCGGCTGGCGGCGCGCGTGGAAGTCGGCCGTCAGCTGCTCGATGCTCTTGGCGGCCGTGTAGTCGGCGCTGTAGATGTGCGTGCACTCCAGCACCACGGGCACGGAGCCGCTGCTGGCGAACTTGGTCACCAGCCGCCGCACGTAGTCCACCGACGGGAACATCAGGCAGCGGTCCGGCGTCACCATCAGGTACTCCACGCCCTGCTCCGTCTGCAACGCACGCGCAACCACGTCAGCACACAGCGCATAGCTACTTAGTCGAAGTTATGCTTTGAAAAGCGACGAAATTATTTTTACGACAATTTGGTTTTATAGCAACAATAAGATCCTGTTAGGATATCCGAATGTGCTTTATGTGCTAGGTAAACAGCTAATACAATTTACAAGTTTTTATAATTGATACTCAAAAAGAGAGCTAAGTCAAAATGTTTCTACCACAAGGGTCCAATCGTTTATTATTCTAAGGCAATGAATCAGTTTTAGAACAAAAATAAGAATTTATCATAAGGGTTCACTCGTCTAATAATACCACAAATATTATCATGCTTTTACAACTTTTTGGAACACCAGTGCTGGCTTTTAAGTGTTATATGAATGTTTCGTATGGTATCGGCCGTGGCACGCACCTTCAGCATCTCGACGGAGAACTTGGGGCGCGCCGCGTGGTACAGGATGAAGATGATGTTGACCACCACGCCCGTGAGGATGCCCAGCTCGATCGGCAGCGTCAGGCAGAGCACGAACGTGCCGATGCCCGGTATCAAGTCCAGTTCTGACACAAAATAACAAAGCACATTAAAACCAAGCGAATCAACTATTCAACAACGTATATATTTATTAACTGTTGCATGAAGAAAGCCTCCTATGTTAAATTGATTGTTTCAATAAGCGCTATCGTCAAAACATAAAAGGAATGTCATTGGAGCAACACTCACTTTTTGGCCCGCCACATAGGTTTGATAACGTTGTACTCCACCATGAAGATGATCGCAGAGATGATGACTGCGGCCAGCGCCGCCTTCGGGATGAACTCAAAGTACTGTGTGAAGAACTGTAGGGCTAGTATCACCATTAAACCTGAAACATTAGTCAATTAAGTATCATCACAAGAGCGTTTGCGTTTGCGTTTTTTGTTTGTAACGAAAGAACTTATTTGAAATTTATCGCAATTTCATATTTACTAGTACCGTACGTTTTCTAGTTAAGTATTCGAGTTGTAATTTTCGCATTGCCAGGTCACGGTTTGTGACGTACGCTGCGTAACCAAATTAAAATATCCCGAGCTCCTCCATGCTTCGTCGGAATGCACGTCAAGCCGCTTGGTCTCCGTTGTTGTAGTAGGACGGCAGTCGTTAAAATCCACCAATCCGCATTGGGTCAGCGTGGTGTGTAACAATTTAATCAACCATGAGGGAAATCCTGTACCCAGCAGTGGCAAGTTCATATTCCGATGATAATAAATGAGCCGCAGCTCGGGTGGGCACTCACCTGTATAGAGTCCGTTGAAAGGAGTTTTGACCCCCGAGCCGTTGGAGACCACGGAGCGCGCCAGCGAGCCGCCGCCCGGGTACGCCTGCATGAAGGAGTTGCCGATGCTGGCCACGCCGAGGGCGATCATCTCCTGCGTGGCGTCGATGGTGCGTCCGTCCGAGAACGCCTTGCAGATAGCGATGTCCTCGAGCAACACGATCAGCGGAATCACCAGGATGCCGGAGCCGAGCTCCGACACCATGTCCAGGAAGTCGGCGGTGCTGTTGTCGGCGCGCACGTAGCTGAAGGGCGGCGGCTGCGGCACTGGCACGCCCGACGGGATGGCGCCTGCGCACCACAAACGAAGGTCAGAGCCACGGCATGGGCACGGCTGCAGCTAAGTGATGGGTGCGGTGGAGTGGAACTACCCTACTCTACACCTACGCTATCTACTCGATGGAAATGTGATGTGGTGGCTCATGATAACTATACTGACCGCCAAGATTGCTTTCGGCTGGCGGGAGCACAAAAAGAGAATATTCCATCAGTTTTAATGAAAAAACAGTTCACAGTTAGCTTTTTAAAATGCACAGAATAGATACTGACCCATTAGGCGCACGGGCGAGACGCCATGCGTGGCGACGAACCAGAAGCCTAGGGCGCCGCTGGCGACCACCACGATGGCGTTGCGGCACGTGCCCAGCATCCACATACATTTGGTTAAAGCTTTTTGGCGTGTATTCGGACCGTCATCAGATTTTTCTCCCAATTTTATCATACCGATTTTCTGAAAAGATAAGATATTTATAATCACTTCTTCTCGGTCTGCCTATCTGTTGAAGTTAGAACTACTAGTTAAATGATGACTCACCCGCATGCTTAACAGAAGTCCAATGCAAATGAAGCCGAGCACCGGGTCCCAGAGTGACGCCATGTGGATGTTGCGGAAAACCGATATCCACTGCTGCAGGAAGGTGTTGCCGGTGACCGTGATCGCGAACAGGTCCTTGACCTGCGAGGTGGCAATCATGAGCGCGACGGCGGACGTGAAGCCGGAGGACACGGGCCCCGATACGAAGTTGATGAGGAAGCCGAGCCCGAGCACTCCCATCAGCAGCTCCACCAGCCCGGCGAGGAAATTGAGCAGGATAGCCTTCTCCACGCTACCCTCGGCCACCTGCCACGTGAGCAGCGACGCGATGGCCGTGGGCCCGGCGGGCACGGCGCGGCAGCCGCCCAGCACGATGTAGATGAAGCAGCCCAGGAAGGAGCCGTACAGCCCGTGCTGCGGCGGCAGCCCCGCGATGTTGGAGTAGGCCAGCGACTGCGGGATCACCGTGAGCCCCACGGTGATGCCGGCGATCAGGTCGCCCACGGCTTGCTCCACGCTGTACTGCGGCAGCCACGCCGTCACGGGCAGCCGCTTGTGGAGCGTCTTGCGGTTGAAGCGCCGGCGCAGCGCTGCACGCCATCCTTCGCTCGTCGCACCGTCGGATACTATATACCAGTCAAACATACAATATGTTACATATACTGAGTTTTTATTAAACGCTTAATAAATTAACTTAATAAAGTAACTTAAAATCAAAAACAAAATATAGGTATAGCCTTTAGATGCTTCGCGGGCTTTGAACCTGAAAAGGAAGTGTAAGGGTTCTATCAATTTTAGCCATACGTTGTAGGACTGCTGCCGCTCGGCTGCTCTGCAGGCTGCTCGGCACGCCCAGCGGCAGTCTCACACCAAACGGCTAAATTAAAAGAGCCCTAACACTTAATAGGTATCAAAAGCGTGTCCATCCAGTATATTACTCTTGGTAACACTCTTGGTCGGTTAAGTTTCTATTTATACTACTTGTATACTATAATATATTTTTATAGTTTCCAAAAGGAGTGAATATGTAGCAAATACGCTGTTTTAACTCCTATTTGCTCTTCAATTCCAAATATGAAATATTGTAAAGTATATTATTATTATTATCAGCTTGGCAATCCAGAGGGGTAACGTTGCCAGAATTCTTGGGACCGTTCCCATGAGCCCATTGTTGGAGGATATCTTTTATTCATAAGTAATTATTTTTTATTTTAATTTTTTTAATTAATGGAATCAGGCGTTATTTTGCGGAAATCCATAGTACAAAAAAATGTAATTTAAATAATATGTAGTGTTAATTCCGCTAACTCACTCGTTTATACAGCTTGGATGCAGTACGCATGCACCACCCTCCCGCCCGCAAAAAGTATGCACATGCAGGAGAAACAATGCGTGCAAGCGAAAATGCACACCAACACCGATACCCGACACGTGTTTCGCCCCTCCACGGGGCATCCTCAGGAGCTGTTGACTGGTCGAGAGCTGCGCACCGACTGTTACGGCTACGCAGCTCCCGGCCGCTTTTATAAAGCGCCATCGTTTGACATTTGTAACGTACTACCCGCGACAATACGTAATAATGGGGATGGAACTAAATTTGTTTGGTCATTCAACAGCGCATGACTGTCATTATTATGTTTCATTATTTCTAATTGCTCCAACACACACAACCGAAAACTTTTATTACAAACATGCAAAATATTATAGCTGTTATTGTCGCACAAAGAATGGCCGGTATCAATTAGATGTTTTGCGAAATGTGATTTATCTGGATGGCCATTCCTATACGCGGCAATATTTACAAATTAATTTATAAACACCGGAAATCCGGTGTTTATAAATTAATTTGTAACGACTGTGATGGGGTCTATGTAGGTCAGACAGGCCGAAATTTTGACATTAGATATAAGGAACATATTGCCGCGTATAGGAATGGCCATCCAGATAAATCACATTTCGCAAAACATCTAATTGATACCGGCCATTCTTTGTGCGACAATAACAGCTATAATATTTTGCATGTTTGTAATAAAAGTTTTCGGTTGTGTGTGTTGGAGCAATTAGAAATAATGAAACATAATAATGACAGTCATGCGCTGTTGAATGACCAAACAAATTTAGTTCCATCCCCATTATTACGTATTGTCGCGGGTAGTACGTCACAAATGTCAAACGATGGCGCTTTATAAAAGCGGCCGGGAGCTGCGTAGCCGTAACAGTCGGTGCGCAGCTCTCGACCAGTCAACAGCTCCTGAGGATGCCCCGTGGAGGGGCGAAACACGTGTCGGGTATCGGTGTTGGTGTGCATTTTCGCTTGCACGCATTGTTTCTCCTGCATGTGCATACTTTTTGCGGGCGGGAGGGTGGTGCATGCGTACTGCATCCAAGCTGTATAAACGAGTGAGTTAGCGGAATTAACACTACATATTATTTAAATTACATTTTTTTGTTTAATTTTTTTTCTTAGTTGTTTCTGTATGTGTAGTGTAGATAACAAAAATACTCACAGATGTAGTCGTTGCTGGCGTGCTTGTCGTCAGGCGCGGGCAGTGAGCCCGATGAGGCGTTGTGCTTCCGCCGCGGGATCATCCTGCAACAGACGCGCACGGTCAGCTGATCACGCACGAGGCACGGCCACGGCCACGGGCACGGGCACGGGCACGGGCACCGGCACGGGCGCGCCGACACAGTGCCGATACACCGACGACGCGACAGACGTAATATGCTTGATAGCGTATTGCAAACGTACAGCACACATGATCGATGTTTAAACAGCTGCAACTCTTTGATATTTAGATGATTTCGGAATACTCCTATATCATTAAAATAAACAGATTATTGTTCTAAGTAATTTTACTTTTAATTTAATAAATGTATAATCTACTTAACCACACTGTATCTACTATTGTACTCGATGACATCTTATGTTACTGACTCTACAAACAACCTCATTATCCATAAATTGTTTCAAATTGAAAATTCTTTATGCGCCTCGAATGCAAATTCGGCGCCATTTACCTATGGCTTTATTTTGACAGCTAACTTGCCGCGCGAGTCGCACTTGTCATCTCATTAGCATATTGCCGAGTTGATCCGAAGCAGATCAATCGATGATTGTAGTATTACGGAAAAAGAGCTCTTGGGTGTACTCTCCACTACCTACAGATGTTTTTGCCAACTGCTATCACACCAGGACCACATGAGTAGAGTGCCAGAACTGCGAGCACGGATCTTTTATCGACCGATAAAGTGACATTAGACGATAAAATTTGACAGTTCAAGTCGACAAATTAACATCGGCAGCATGGGACTTGCTTTATCGACCCGTAGATATAACCGGTCAATTTTATCTATTTTGTTTAAAAGCTAGCATGGGACTCCAAAATGACATTTCTTGTGGATAAATTATATCAATATTTAGATAAATTTATCGGCATCTAAAAGTTGGTACCTAGAAAAAGTTACCGACGCTTTCGACGCCATTGGAAAGTTACTAAATACTTTTCTTGGGCGGTCGTGAAAAAATGGATTTCGGGCACCTTTTGCTGGTTGCAGAAAAGACGCAACGCCGACGTCGCGAAGAAACTAACATTGTCCTGCGCCATCTGAGGGAGAGAAACAACCCCATGGATTTATAAGATTCTGATTTCCTGAGGTTGTTTCGCATATCCCGAGAAATAGCCTTTGTGGTTATCGAGAGCATTTGGGGCGTCATCCGACGAATTAGATCAAACGGATTGCCCATCCATGTTGTTGTAAGTTAAGTAGCAGGAATTTAGTTTTTTCTTTTCCTATTTCATATTTTTATTCTAACCTCAACAATCTACTTTTTGCCGGTCCTCGCTATGCGGTTTCATGCCGTCGGTAGTTATCAGCGGTGCATTGGGGAAGAATATAACTTGGCATTGTCCCAATGCACAGTTAGCAAAGTTGTAAAGGAGGTCTCTGAAGCTATTGTGCGTCGTCTTTTGCCCGTCTACATTCGATTTCCCAGCACCGCTGCTGATAGGGCCCTAATTGCCGACGGCTTTTTACAAATGCAGAGAACAAGTAATCCACTAACAAATAAATAAATATTAGGTACGTTGTTTTTAAACGACTTAGAAAATGTGATACTTAGGTACTTTGGTGGTTTCGACATCGTAAAATAATAATAAATAAATAAATGGATGATATTAAAATTCCTTTAAAAACCCTACACGATAAGAAACAGAACACAAAACAAAGAGAATGTAATCACTAACATTTAAAAATATAAGATTCGAATGAGTGATGAACGAACGGGACGATAAAATTGCCGTGTTACCATTTTTAAATATCGCTAAAATAGAACACGATAAAACCTACCGAACCGAGTCCCGTGCTAGCGGTTGTAGATAAAATTCGATAGATAAACGGTTTTGTCGACCGATAAATTTATCGAAGGGTAAGATCCGTGCAAGACTTGCAAGCTACCACAGCATGATATCGGAGATTTTGCACTACGTCTCCGTGACGGCGCTTAGTAGTAGTGGTAGTAGTTAATTATCAATTACCCGTAATAAAATAAAAAGAGTAATATGTCAATAAAGAGTTTTAGGCATAGTTAACACATTTATCTCCAAAAAATAAATATAATACGTCTATAAATTGATGCAACTCTACTAAAATTTAACTCAATTAAAAATATTCCCATGGAATTAAAATATTTAGTATTTGTCAAATACTTTTTAATTCATTGAATTTTTTTTGTTTACTCACAGAAGTTCAATATTCCTCCTCTACTGATTTTTTTGATAATTAATTTGTTTTATGATTATGATTGTAGGTACATAATTTTACGCAAATATTGTTGCGAACAAATTACAATTTGTAAAAAGGGGTTCGAATCCCTCTCGTGGAAATTTTACAACATTTTGCCTTTTTTCAAATTGTAATTTGCTCGCAACAATATTTGCGTAAAATTATATGTAAATAATCATAATTATATCCTTGCCTAATTTTTAACTATTTGTAAAAATGTTAAGATCGGATGTTGATGACGTGGTTGTCGACATTGAATAGGGCTCCTTTGGCTTACAGAGTAAGAGTAGATAGTGTTGATAATTTTTGGCGAGTTGTATTGAGCCACGATAGCATAGTTGGTAGTGCGCCTGACCCGGCATGATGTCATGGGGTGCGGGTTCGAATCCCGCTAGTGGAACTTATTCAACACTTTGTCCTTTATTCAAATTATTAATTTGTTCTTAAAAGTTATTATTGTATATTATTCAAAAGATAAATGTTGTAATTAACAGAAAATAATTATAAAATGTTACTTAATTTTCTTCTAAAAGAAGTTTCATAGTGGAATATCTGATTTGTTATTAGTATTTTCAGTTTAATAAAAGTTTGATTATTTTATGTTCTAAACAAATTATTTATGTAAAGACTGATAAAACTTTAGAGAAAAATACGTATGTTGTTTGATAATGCATGTTAATTTGTGCATGCTCAATGCATTTGATAATGCATGTTAATTTGTGCATGCTTAATGCATTTGATAATGCATGTTAATTTGTGCATGCTTAATGCATTTGATAATGCATGTTAATTTGTGCATGCTTAATGCATTTGATGCAGCATGTTAATTTGCGCATGCTCAATGCATTTGATGAAGCATGTTAATTTGCGCATGCTCAATGCATTTGATAATGCATGTTAATTTGCGCATGCTCAATGCATTTGATGCAGCATGTTAATTTGCGCATGCTCAATGCATTTCATACTTTTTGTTTGTTAATTTCAAATGAAAAGTTGATTATTTATATAATTTACAACAGGTACCGAACCAATAGCAAATATTAAAGCGAAGGCTGATTATAATTAATATAATCACGATTGATGTATTTGCAAGACTATGTTGAAATACAAATTATAAGAAATGCATATTTTATTGGTTTCATTTAAGTACCTAATATTATTTAAATCTTATACTTAATATTTTTTCAGACGTTGATATTCGCAAAATATTCGCGTAAATTTTGCGAATGCGAAAACGAATGTCAAAAAACATGCGAATATTCGTTACATCACTACTATGTAGTGTACATAAAATAGTAAACAGTTCTATTGTAAAACATAGTATAGAGCACATATTGTGTTTAGAGTATTTTTTTTGATTTACGTTTCCTACTCATACATTGAATGAACTTAAAATATCTGTAGTTATTTCTAGAAGGTACCCATATGATTGAGAAGTACAGTTAATTTTATCGCTGAATTCGTTAGTTGTATTGTATTTCAACAACATGACGTTTTTGCGGTTATGTATGTGTGGATGTATTGATGTCGGCCGATGGTCATCTAAATACTGTTAGTATTGTGACGACCGGCGAGCGGCGGCGGCGACCGGCCGCGGCGCGGTACCTGCGCTAACCCCCAGCACCCGCGCCCGCCGCGCCGCCGCCCCCGCCGCCCGCCTCCCGACGCCCGCGAGGGCCTGCCCGGCAGGAATGCACCTGGGGATACCCCGCGCACACACACACACACCCCCACATACAATACACGAGACCGACCAGCTCCGTCTCCGTGGACTTCTAAACTATCTATTTTATTATAAAAAGCAAGTTTTAAACGGAGTATAACATATTTCCAGATAGAAGGTACACTTGTAACTCGCCCTCTGATAGGCTGGATCATATCATAATGCAATGAAATTTTGGCCTAGATAAGTAGAATAATAGTTATTGAATGGGGAAATATGTCTAATACACATTTTACATTAATGGTTGTCTAGATCTAAGAAACCGATTCTTAAAATTCTTCCACGATTAGTATTTCACCCGTGAGTAAAAATGTAAGCTACCTTTTATCTCGGATGCAAGCTAATATTTTCTTTCATCAACAGTACAGCACAGGTTTTATGGCAGCCGCAGCGCCCCAAACTCTTGCTGTATTATAATTTAAGTGTCTTACATATTTATTAATAAAGAATGACCTCCGAATAGTTATTCCGTGTTTTGTCTCTTTACTCTAATTTGAAATGACGTTTGCATGACAGGAACAAAACACAGAATAACTATTCGGACCTTATTCTTTGTTTATTTGTAAGGCACGTAATGAATAACAAAAAACGAGCCAGCCTTACAGTGGTCGCTTAATATGATGTGTAACATTTGACATCTCACCTTAGTAATAAACATTTTAACATTATATTCTGAAAAAATGGGTCAGGTATTATTTGAAATGATTTTTCATAACACAGAATAATGCTTTTTAATGAAAATTGTATTTTATTTAATTGACACTAAGAGTAATGCAATACCGCGCGCTTATTCGTCAAATCAAATGGCGCGCGCTTCCCCGATTGGTTGGTACCATCCGACGCCCAACTCTATCACCGCGCGCTCATTCAACTTCCTGTTACACACTTCCGTCCCATTTCACGAATTCACTCCCACAAATTGCAAGAAAGCGAGAGGAAAGATGTTACCCATCATCAACAAGTAGGTACCTACGTCCACTTAGGAACGGCTCTTGATGTGATCTTTATATATGCGTTCGGAATAGACCTCGTGCCAGTGGATAAAATGCGCGCGGGGCGGCCGCATCTTGAAAAATATGAAAGATAAAAACAAGAGATTACAGTAGACTTACAGCAGTTGAACGTGAGATGGACGTGATATGGACGTGAGTTGGACGTGAGTTGGACGTGAGTTGGACGTGAGTTGGACGTGAGTTGGACGTGAATTGGACGTGAGTTGGACGGTCGGTTCCGCACATATCCGTGACACACTAAATGTCAATAACACGACTGCGCAGTTCAAAATAAAAGTGGCAAATGGAAATCATGAGTAACAAATAAAAAACAACGGACGCGTAGCAACTGCAATAACAACTTATTTAGGCTTATGCATGGATAAGCTATGGCGTCATACTTTGAGGGGCTCCTAGTTTATTGATAGTACAAAAAAAGCTAAATAGAATTATAGTTAACATAGAAGCAACAGAAAGCTGTAAGGCTTACTTTGAAAAATATAAAATGTGAACGTTACCTTGCATTTATATCTTAGAATTGTGTAAATTTGTTTACAAATACCCTAACTTCTATACAAAGCGCGACAACCATCATAACCGTACACCAACTTAGACATAGAATCAAACTAATGCTATTGTACCAGCTTCTAAAATGACACACCACTCGTCCGGCCCGCTAGTCATGTCCATAAACATTGTCAATAAGTTACCCGATTCAATAAAAAAACATTAGCAACGATAAACATTTTACAAACAAGTTAAAAGAATTACTTAAGAAGGTGCTATTATAATAAATCAGAATATTTAGAAGACAAACGTAACCCAGTGGTCTAAATTCGACCACAATTTTTATAAAAAAGTGTTTACTAAACAATATTTTATTAAGGCTGCACGGATAGTATCCTAAGCAATGAAAAATTAAAAAAGATAGAATGTGAGTTTGGATTGACATTGACAGACTTCAGCCGCTCCTCTTCCATTTTTGAAATTTTGAAAAATGTATGAAACAATGTTTATTTCACTTAATGCACATATTTTTTATGTATAATTTAAAAAAAAATAGCATTCTGCACTCCTTCTCTATACTTATAAAGTATAAGTGTGCGACATACTCCCCCGTCCGCGGAATTTTCGTAAAAAGGGGTACAAAGTTCTTGCTTCACGTAATAATAATATAGAAGAAGATAAAAAATATAAAAATCAAATAATAATAGATAAACATCTTAAAAAATATAATATAATAAATAAAAATATAAGAATATAAGCTAATTTACTTCAAAATTTATTGAAAAAGGTCTTCCCTCTTCAAATTAATAAAATTATGTAATAGCTATAAGTTGTCTGTCTCATCATAGGATTTTTATTTTATTTTTGAAACTATTGTACAATGTTTGTTGTTCATAATTAATATTTATTTAGCTACTTAGAATAGAATTGTATTTTTGCATGTGATAAGATAAGATAGTTTTGCTAGAACTTTATATTTCTATTTTTGCCTGAAAAACAGGATAATCCTAGTTCAGGCATATCATGGTGTTATTTTTGTCTACTAGTATGTTTAGTTATTAAATTATTATATTGTAAAATGATTATTTAATAAAGATTTTATTTATTTATTTTATATAGTATTTAATTGCTGACAGCCGACCAGGGCCATAATGAACCTGTGCTATACAAATATTGAGTATTGAGTAAATAAGTAACGTAATAACCAGCTTGAAATGATTATATGCGTGAAAATACAATTGGTCAGTAATGAATAGAAAATACGTGAATGTGAAATGTTTGATCAGCGATTAAACATACAATATGTTAAATATAAATACCTACGATCTAACATAACCAACAATACTCTATACTAAAGTTGGGATAGGTTTGGGAGTCACGGCAATCTCAGCCTGAGCAGGTAGGTACGGCTTTATTAAAATTGTAATATTATATTTATTATAGTAATAATTATTTTTAATTTGTAAGTAACATACGTATAATGTCTAAACTCTTCTAAAAACATTGCCTTTTAATCAAAGTCTTGGAAGAAAATAGATTTCTTTTTCAATTGAAACTGAAACGATATGGTATTTATAAAAAGTAAGGTAATCAACGTATAAATAACCAACACAAATGTGACTTTAATTAAACGAAATTAGTTAATTTTCTTGTCGCAATAAGCAAGGCAGCCACGACGGCGCGGACAATGAGCAAACAGTGAGTGTCCAACTTTCCCTGAGCGTGTCAATACAAAGGATACTGGTTTTCATTAATTAATAACGCGTTACTATTACGACGAGCTCCTCAAACTAGTGGTAGCTTGAGCTCCGGTGTCGGTGTGTCAACTAATAACAATCATTATATATTCCATCTTATTTAGTACCTAGCGGTTGGTGATTTAACCAAAACAAAGCTAATTTGGTTTATCATCTAAAGTACTACTGAGTGTTGATGCGAGCTTTACCCACCACTCGAGCTCGTTAGCAAAATCGATATTTGGAACTGCAAAATGTGACTGCTCGTTTTCCACCAATAGCTAAGCGCTGCATAAATGTCATAGCATTTGTGGTTTTCGTTACCGTGATCAACAGGCCCATAAAACTCACACTGAGCACTGTGTACGTCTTACAAGTAAACAATATTCATAACGCCAGGTAATTAATAAAACATTAATAAAACTGTTAAATTCCTAACTTTGTAAAGTAGCGCGCAAAAAGGAGTCACAATCGAAAGGTAATATGTGATATTTATTTATGTTATGTTTGTTTTAGAGGTATAGGTATAGATATCGCTTTTAAGAATGTTCACCGTCGGACAGCCACGACTCATCGGTGACTTAACACGAGTAGGAGGGAGGAGCGTTTGTTTTTGATATCGCACAGCACTGTGACAACTTTTTGTCAACGGTTCAAAAATCGCACCCGGCTGTGACACAAGTGTTAGGTCGTGAACGTAGGTGTCTCGTACAATCAGCCTAGTATTAGTACCTATCAGTCCTATTATTCTAGTATGCATACATATATATCGTATAGTCGACAATGAAATTGCTTTACCACCTTAAAAGTTAATTTTGTTTGCATATAATAAAACAGCAAGTTCTATTTTTGTTTAAAAGACCAAGTGACAGATATGTTGTCATTATTGACAATGAGCCTTAGCGAAATTTTATTGTAATGGTAGTTTTTGTTAAAAGTGATAGTTTTTGTCAAGCAATTCCATGGTCGACTATACAAAATAACTTACTAACTTTTGCAGGAGCACAGCGTATCAATAGGTACCTACTTAAGTATTAGTATTTGAAAGCAGACTTCAATAAAAAAAATATTTTGGAAGAAATGTCTAAAGAATAAAATAAACCATTACGGTAAATATAATTGTACACCTGCCCTCATCCGCTGGACAAGTGTTTCATCCATTTACACGTAAATGACTGCGAAGGTTTTTAAATATAGTTCCTATATTTTTAAATACCATATAGCAAGAAAAACAATTGTTACCTGTAATGGCGATAATTTTAGTGAAATTTATTATCAGCACCCGGTTCATAATCATCAGGTAATGAAGGTAGTCCGCGATCGTCGCGCGCGTTGCTACTAAGTCGGGGCGCACTTTGAACGCCGTCCATTAGCTCACTCAGGAAATATTAAAATATTCTATACTTACTCTGTTAATTCCGAAACACGATTCGCTTTTTAAAATACGGTGCATGAACTTGTCCTATTCCATGTCTATCAATGTTTATCTATATTCTATGTCCACACGAGTTTACAAGACGACCGGGGCCTCCAACAGATCGAAATTAAAGTTATTGTGTTTAGTTTTGTTTTCCTGACAACTTTCTGCCTTTTTATTACTGGTACTGCAGACAGAGTATTCAATTCGAGTGGTTATACTCCTTATAACCACTTGGTCGCGTGTCCGATCGATCCGATCCGTGGACTTGTAGAGGTACACTGATTGTGATTACCATTCAAGTTGTCTGCAAGTTGTGTGCATGGGTAATAAAAAAGTAAAATAAATAATACCTATAAAAAAATATTTAACAACAAAGGAATCTTCCTGCTTACTAGGTTTTCCTGTTTAGTTAGTACATTTCTAAATGTTATGGATTAAAGCATTACTAGGTAGTTTAAAAAAAAAACAAATGTCCAATTTTCTAAAAATACGTGATAAGTACTGTGGTAAGTAATTAAAAATACTTGCGTTTTGATTGGTGGATCGCGACAATAATTTATGAAGAGTTATTTGTAAATACAGCTGCAGCACACTTTGCACTGAACTGTACTCCCGAAACGAGCTCGAACGCACATCGGGCAATGCTGGTGCTACCGAGCGCAGCCCGCGCGTCAGCTGACGATGACAGTGCCGGGACTCACTTGCGGGTGCGGGGTGCGGAGGCGGCGTGGACTCGGCGAGGCTCCTGTCAGCTGCACATGCCGTGCGGAGGGTCGGCGGAGCGAGGGTCGCGGTGCTTGGGCCGTGGTGGCGGCGCGAGCGGTCGTGTGCGCGGTGTGAGCGCGACTGGCAGCCGGCGCGCGGCGGCCCCCAACGAGATGCGGCGCGCGCCGGCGGAGGCTGCGCCGGTGCGTCACGCGCGCCCGCACCCCGCGCGCCGCACCCCGCGCCCGCTGCACCTGTGGCGCTGCCGCTGACCGCTGCCGCTGCTGGCTGCTGCGGCTCCGGACAGACACGGCCTGAATGACATTTGATCGAAATACCCGGCGCGGGTGCGCGCGGGTTCAGTAGAATAATTTTTTTTATTTTTATTTTATTTTACTTGTCTACGTTTAAGAACTACCTAATTTTCAGACACCTGCCAAAGGTAACGCGTGTCGGCACCTCAGCAGCTTATCAACGCCGACGACCACGGCGAGGACGAACGGACGTGGGGATTTGTTAAACACATCAAAGGCCGGCAACGCATCTGTGATTCCTTTGGCTTTGCGGGTGTCCATGGGCGGCGGTGATTGCTTCCCATCAGGTGACCCGCCTGCTCGTTTGCCTCCTTCTAATATATAAAAAAAAAAAAATTAAAAAGCCAATCAATTTTTGTTACAAATCTAGTTATTTTTCAAAACTAACAATACGTTAAGGTTAAAAATGATTAATTCAAGGTTATTAATAGAGCCTTACGGTGGTTATCGATCATCTCGGGCACTGGCGATGAGCGGTTACTTCACCTGGGCCGTAGCCGGACCAGCCAGCCGGGTTAACCGTAGCCGAGCCAGATCGTAACCGGGCCAGCCGTAGCCGGGCCAGCCAGCCGGGCCAGCCGTAGCCGAGCCAGATCGTAGCCGGGCCAGCCGTAGCCGGGCCAGCCGTAGCCGAGCCAGCCGTAGCCGGGCCAGCCGTAGCTGAGCCAGCCGTAGCCGGGCCAGCCGTAGCCGGGCCAGCCGTAGCCGGGACAGCCGTAGCCGGGCCAGCCGTAGCCGGGACAGCCGTAGCCGGGCCAGCCAGCCGTAGCCAGGCCAGCCAGCCGGGCCAGCCAGCCGGGCCAGCCAGCCGGGCCAGCCAGCCGGGCCAGCCAGCCGGGCCAGCCGTAGCTGAGCCAGCCAGCCGGGCCGGCCGTAGCAGGGCAAACTAATATTGGAAAATTAAGCAAAGTATGTAAACAACTGACTTTGTAATAACAACAAGTGGTTTATTATCGAAATGCAGTATTCGTACCGATTTTTTTGAGACTAGAAAACCTGATTTTCTTTATCAATCCATTGCAATAATAACATATTTTTTGAAAACAAAATAAAGACAATCCTATATCAAGATAGATAGCAGATGCAATGGTCTGTCTTACCGGCTGGCATTCGCTCGGAACGATGGGTTTATTTAAGGAAAACCTAACGTGTTATTTAATTAACCGCTTTAAACAAGATTTGGCAACACTTAATTATTATACTTATTATACTCGTATAATTAGGTGCAACATGATGTGTCATTTTACGATTGTTTGGTAAAACTGATTACGCAGTCTTTTTTATGATGACGTTCGTAGGCGAGAGACAGGTTTTTTTCGTATTCCCCCGGGATCCGGCCAACGGGTGTTTACGCGGACGAAGTCGCGGGCGGTCGCTTATTTATAACGTATAATTCTATGGGCCTGCTTTTTTTTGCCAGAGATGACAGATTAAAAAAAAATGTTTTTAACCGATAAACAATCCTGTTGTAGTTTTTCATTGCTTTTCTATCTTATTCCAAGTACATAGGGTATAATATTCGGGGGTAATATAATCTGGAATTGCCCCAAATGCGACGAAATGTGCGGAGCGGCGCGCGCGCACTAAATAAAGAGTTCAACGCGCGCCGCAACCCTTCCCGTTGACAATCAGGGGGCGATTTTTAAATGTCACCGGTGATCTCGAAATTAAGGTGATACGAAAAACACTATGAAATATTATATTTTGTGTAAGATAAATATCGTTCGCGAATTTTTGGTGACAAAAATAAATTGCCATTGACCTTACTTTTTCGTAGAAAATAATAAAATTCATGCTGTGTATACTATTTGTAGACTGTAGCCTAGTCAACTTCAATAGTAATGTTTTTTTAAAAAGACAAAGTGTTGGAAAAATTCCACGAGCGGGATTCGAACCCGCACCCCGCGACATGCCGCGGCACGCCGGGCCAACACTATATATTTTTACTTTATAATTTTTGTTTTCCATGTATCGATCGACTGCTTTCTCTCAGTGTTTTAACTTTTACTCTTACTTATTTATTTAATATAGCTATTTTATCATTCATCGTATCATTATTAATATCCTTACACTTTTTTAATTCCAAAACAGTCATACTCACCGGCAATAGCGAACGTTATATTTTATCGAACGGATCCTACATTCAAACCTCTATGTTAGACATTGATTTTTAAATGAAATGACTTGCAGTTATCAAAGTTTTTTATGTTTAATAAAATACTCACTTGCTTCATAGTTTTGTCAAACGATAACTAATCTGTGAAGGTAAGTACCTTCTCTAAACGCATTCGAGGAAATAAGTTGGAAAGCGCCACTGCCATTCTCGGTGAGGATGGTATCCGTGGTAATAGAAGGACGTGGTTAGAGCCCTGTCCCCCGTGTGCCCGCGTGGCACAGATTACTCAATAGTTACTACCCGTGGTCGGAATGGACCGGGAATTGTAGATGTTGGTGATTATGATTAGTTATCTCAATCGAACGTAGTGTTGCGTACATACCTTTTTAGATATCTTTATGTTTTCATACTTTTTTATTATAATTTGTTTTTGGAATAATTTCTCTACTGTCTGAACGTGACATTATGTTTGATATCAGTCAATTACAGAGTTTTGCCAACCGAGCCAGTGCCTATTTACTTATTCTATTTTCTTATCGAACACGTAGCATACACTTAGGCGTGTGCACTACACAGTCCCGGATCGGCATCCGCTCCGATCCGATCCGAACCCCTCAGAGAATCTAAAAGGCACGGGGACACGCACTAGTGCGTGATGCCGTCCCCGCTTGAAAACCTTTACCGGTGCTTCATTTCACACGGCTTGAGGAACCCTTTAAGTTTCTCGCTACCCCCAATGAAGCTGAAAATGCCGTTTTTTTATTAAAAGGAGGCAAACGAGCAGGCGGGTCACCTGATGGAAAGTAATCATCGCCGCCCAATGGACACCCGCAAAACCAAAGAAATCGCAGATGCGTTGGCGGCCTTGAGGAAGGAGTTGGATCTTGAGGAGGGAGTAGGAATTGGGAGGGGGAGAGATAAGAGATGGGCCTTGTCTGAGGCAATCAGCAAAGTCTCTCAAAAAAAAGGCAACCGCATTAGTTACGTAACATTTCTAATTCTCTCCGGGCGCCGCCGCCGGCCGGCGCGCCGGTGCATACACGAACCTATCGTCTTCCGTCGAAGCCGCGTGCTATGTTTGATACCACACACTTTAAATTTAAGTTTAAATAAATGATGATGTGTCAAGTTTTTTAAAAATATGACAATCTTTTCCCTGCTTCGTTTTAAGCTTTAACTCGCAAGGCATGATTATCTAATCGGCTTGTCGTTGGTCCAAGCCTTGACAGTGACAAGCGATGTAATCTCAAGTGTAATGATAATGTATCTGCTTACGTACTGTAATGTACGCAATCTTGGCATATACCAATTTTATCATCCAAAAGAACATTATAACATAAGAGGGACAGTACACGAACTGTATTCCGTACAAAGATTACTGTGCGAGCAATCATGTCATGGGTTAAATGAGTCCTGTTTTGTTGCGACTCGTTTATCAAAACATGTTATGCCTGATGTATGTTATGATTGTCACGTGACGGCCGCGGCACGCCCCTCCCCGTGCTCCTTGTCCCGTGCTCCTCTCCCCCCACGCGCTCGTGTGACACACAGCCAAGAGTGCCAAGACCCAACACAAACACGACGCCAGCCAGCCCGCGCGCGCCCGGTCGGCGCCCGCGCCGGCGCCGCCGCTCGCCGCGGGCCCGACGCTGCGTCTCGCGCTTCCGTCCGCCAAGCTCATGTCAGCAGCGCTTTCGGCACCAATGTTTTTAGTGGCAAAGTAGCAGGATACTACGTCTTTATAAACTGAGGCTGCAATCACATTAACACAATGTGTAATATTTTAAATTTGAGTAAATTGCAATAAGTTTAATCTTTTAGTTGTCAGTTGATGTAGCAGGCGTCAGCTCTGACAAAGTGTATCTGATTTACATTTATATACCTGGGCCTACCATATTCTCCACCATGCTACATAGATATAATTTGATAGACAAGACTGCTTTGCTACGTGCATTGCTACGTAAACTTTACGTCCGTCGCCGATGTAAGGAAGTCTGCAATGTCATATTATGCAAGCGCTTAACGCGCGTCGCGTTCAAAACTGCTATGCATTTTCGGCAAAAACAATAAGGTCATTGACCGGCGACGCGTGCGCACTGCGCACTACACTACCATGGTCATCAAAAAAAGCCGCGCCGCCGCCGCGCCGCCGCCGCGACGGCCGGAGTCGCGGACGCAGCAGGGCAGCGACGGGGCGCAGAGGCGGGGGGCTGCAGGAAAGCGCGGCCGAGGCCGGTTTGGCGGGGAAGGGCCCGCGGCGGTCACATGACTATTGACTGAGGGCTGGCGCGGCGCGCGGGGAGCGGGGGCCCATTGATGCGGTGACGTCACGGACCGTCATCGCGCTCGTCTCGTTTAGAAAGTCTTTCGTTTCTCCCCAGCAGCAGGGCTCACGCGCGCGCCCCACGCGCCTAGAACGAGATATTAGAGCACCAATGGAGCTGCATCTGATCGACCGCCGCCGCCCGCTCGACCGGTCCAGTTGCCAAAAATTACATATATTTGCAATAAATCTTGACCTTAACTGTTCTCTAGCCTTAATTGCCGTAAAGCTCTGCCTCTTAAATTCATATACAAATAAATATAAACATCATAACTTTATCTACGACTCCTAAAATTTTAGAAACTTCTTAAAACGACATCGTTTTCCATTTCTGGAGGATTCTAGCTCTGAAGACGACATTCAGTGAAAGCTCGCTGTTTTGGTGTGACCGGCTGGCCGGGCGTCTCGTGTGACACTTGTAGCATATCGGCAGTCAAATGCATGGAAATGAAGGCTCTTACACAGCAAAGCAAAGCAGGTCATAGGAATAAATAAAATAAATAAATAAACTTTCCTACACTCACACCAACTATCTAGCCCAAGAGAAGCTTCGTTATGAAACTCGTTAAAATGGTTACTAGACAACGGATAAACATACTTATAATACTTAAAAATACATACTTATAGGAAGCGCGGGTATAACGCAGGCTCATGTGAGTTCTAATACAAGAAACGATGTAAACAACACAACGATACATCAATAGCTCCGCGTCTGCTGCTCGTAGACCTCCGGCCGACAAGCGCGGGGGCGCAGGTTCGCAGCTCGCAACAGCTGCGGTCGGAGTGTTCCGACACGTCCCGACACTTGCCGACACGTCCCGAGACCCGCGTCCGTGCCCGAGCGCGTTTGTATGAGGCTTACTTTCTGCAGTCTCCTTACTTTGTGGTTTGCTGTCTGCGCACGCGCCGGATCAGCTGAGCTCACAGCCCTTATACTCGTATTATCACCTGCGCTTGTACCTGCTTGCATTCCACTAAGATAAAAAACGAAAGTATAAGTAATGTGCAGTTAGCTCCCAGTCCTGCCGGCAGGGAATGTTATACACGAATTATGTAACACTGTTACCAGATAAACTACCAGTTGTATGTACCGTTCATAATTTTAATAATATGAAGCAAGAATCCCTTGTTATGTGGTCTATAGTTTTAGTTCCTACGTTTATTTTAGGGTGGGCGCGAAAACATTATGGGTCTTACAAATAAACAAAGAATAAGCTTCGAATAGTTATTCCATGTTTTGTCTCTTTTACTCTAATTGAAATGACGTTTACATGACAGGATCAAAACATGGAATAACTATTCGGACCTTATTCTTTGTTTATTTGTAAGGCACAATTTTTTTTTAAATCACATACTGGCTTACAGAGCAATCTCCAAAACGTCATCAGTTTATATAATATAGAAATTTAAATATAACAAATTATCAGATAAAAAATTAAATTGAAAAACATGTCAATCACAAATACTATAGAAACCGAAAAAGATAACATAAGTGCGTAGTACTACGAGTGTAAACATGACAAATAAACACAAAACCGACTTAAAAAAAACAGGAAACTAAAAAAAGTAAAAAAAGCTCTAAAAAGCAAGAATAAATATTGAAATCATATTATTAATTACCTAGATACGCATTTCAGTTTTCAAGAAGGTCTATTGAAGTCGGGTGGTTGGTGGCCGGCTGGGGGACAATTTTGTTTCATTTAAACTTTTAGTGCTTTACAAATAAACAAAGAATAAGGTCCGTATAGTTATTCCGTGTTTTGTCTCTTTCATTCTAATTTGAAATGACGTTTACATGACAGGAACAAAACACGGAATAACTATTCGGACCTTATTCTTTGTTTATTTGTAAGGCACTTATAAGTATTTGTTCCATTAACTCCACTTTTTATTATAAAAGCCCCACCCTATTTCAATAGACCTCCTTTAAAACTGATATGCGTATCTAGGTAATGAACAATATGATTTTTATATTATTTCTTGCTTTTTAAAGCTGTTTTTACTTTTTTTAGTTTATTGTTTTTTGAAGTAAGTTTTTTTTGTTAAAAATTATTTTCTTTTTCTTTTTTTAGTGATGGGTAGACCTAACAAGGATGCTTCTCGGATGAGGAAACGACGGCCTAGTAGGTAGTGGTATTCCAATGTAAAACTTCAATATTAATTAGGTTTAATTCGGTATTATTTTTGTACGAACTGAACATTTTGGCATATTGAACCGTATGAAGTAAGTCCAACAAAAGGTAACTGCTGTAAATCGTTGAGAAATTCCCTCGACTGTTTATGGTCTCCATCATCAGACCTGTAATGGCACTTATACCCATATGGGTGCAAAGTTCTCATCAATAGAAATAAATTAAGACCAAACACAAGGTAGCTACTGTAAAACTTTGAGGAGTTCCCTTGACTGTCCTTCGTCTTCATCATCAGACCCCTAATGACAATCACAACCCATCTAGGTGTAAAGTTCTTATCAATACAAATTAATCAAGCCCAAACACCAGGTAATTGCTGTAAACCGTTGACCTCGACTGTCTTTCGGCTCCATCATCAGATCGACTCCAGACCTTCATTAAATAATAGTGCTTTAAAATACTTATAAAAAAAAATAACAAACGCACTAGACGCCACTACGATTTTCGAAGGTTCCCCTCGATTTCTCTGGGATGCTATCATTAGTTCCTGGTTTTCTTATCATGGTACCACCCTTGGGATATCTTCTTTCCAACAAAAAAATAATCATCAAAATCGGTTCATAAACGACGAACTTATCCGCGGACACACATACATAAAAAAATAAATGAAAAATATACGGTCGAATTGAGAAACCTCCTAAATACGTAATTGTATTACAGTTTATTGATGATTTTGGGTAATGAAGGTTATAAAGTAAGCTGACAACCCTGGGCGCCCACTCGCCGCCGCTGCTGCCGCCGTGGCCTGGCTACCCACGCCCACGGGTAGCCAGCCACTTGCGGGGTGCAGTGCTGGCGGTATACGAACACGATAGTTCGGCGAAGTCGCATCGGGACTATTGGACTCCTGCGACCAAACATTTGCGACACAAACCTACTTCGCAGTCGCACGTAAACCGCGGATCCATAGTTGCAGCGCGCAACCTAACGCGTTATTCCTATTCCCTCTTAATATAGGTAATTTATTCAATGTTTGTTCTTGAGTCAACCTTGGTAAAAAGTTGCAATTTCTAAAAACATGATTTTTTGATAAACACCGGATCTCGGCAGCCGCGCCGAGCACTCGCTGCAGAGGCGCTGTCAACCATCGAACAGCCATCACTGTCGATCCGAATACAAACACAATAAATAGAACAATTGCATTTTTCCAATAAGTATTACGAATAAGTGTACTTGATATCACCGCCGCCGTACTTTAGTAATGAAAAAGATAATCGTGTATGTTTAGATGTGACTTTGGATTTTTTTCCTATCGAGGATAATAATTTTTCATTTGGAAACAATAAGTGTTGCGTTGTAATATATTTTTTTAAATGAAATGAAATGAAATATATTTATTAGAACATAGCATATACTTATGTACTTAAAACAGAACAAACAAATCATAATCAAAATTGTGTTCTGAAAGGACTCCACTCAGCATTTGTTGCGTGGACAAAAACTACAACGCTGATCTTCCGTGGGGGGAGACCCCAGTTTTGTGTAAATGAGCGCGGCGGCGTCGCGCACATTCACACAAAACTGTGACATATAAACATGAATATGACCACATACTTACTAGAACAAATTCAGTTGAATACAACTAAGGTAAGATTAACCCAATACGGCATCTTACACATTATCAGTTGTCTGCAAATTCAAAAATATCTCTTTGTTAACCTTAAGGGTGCGCCGTCCGTAAGTGACAAGTGTCATATTATGTTTTATTTGAAATGTCGTCGTCCATATTTATTTGATGCCGCGCGGCCATACTAATTTTGTATGGGGAATTTAAGGTGCTTAATAAAAAATAATTATTTAAATAGCCACTTGATGAATCGAAAATGTAGTCTAGCAATTTGTAGTTTGATGATTGTTTAGACAAAATCAGAGGTACAATAATTTAGATAAACTATAAGAAATCTACTAAACGCCGCCACTCGTTTTCATGATCTTTGCCCAACTTTAAATGATATTGTAGAAAAAACTATAGCGTGTTATGAATTTATGGTTCTGACAAATTGTAAACACGTTCCCTATGATACTAAATATATATTTTGTTCATTTAATACGATAGTATTTTCAATTATATTTACTTAACCGTAACTGCATTTTTGGCATTTTTTGGTCGGCCCACCCTTAAAGGAACCCACTGAAACAGAGTTACGGAGTGGTGGTGGTAAATGGTTCCAACACTTCGTTGCAGCATACCGAAAACTTCCACGAAAAACCGCCGTTCTATGTAGGGAGCTAATCAGACGTATTGCAAATCTAATGTGTGATTTAGAGACAGTTAGTTTCCCATAAAGATATAGTGGTTTTTTGTTTTTGATAACACCAAACAAAAGCGAGGCAAAATGTAACATACGTCTGTTTGACATATTTAACATACGGTTATCATTCAACAAAGGTGTGATACGTGCCCTACGTGACACTGGAAAGCAAAAGCGTATACGCAGGCACTCTGAATTCGCTGCAATAACTTCCTGGAGCGACCGAACGGAAATTCATTATTCTGTGTCTATGAACTTTGGAAGCAAAGACTAAATAATTTGACTTTAGGGAATTTATAACTGGACTGTTTGCACTACACCAACCAGCTAATGCTATCAAGATCCTTGTTTAAGTTAACAAAAGCAACTTTCGTTTCGTTAGGATTAAAAGAAATGTATTATATACATGGATATTCCGCATATATATACGACAGTTTTTTGTATATATATACGACGGTCTTCCGCATATATATACAAAAAACTGTCGTATATATATGCGGAAGACCGATACTTCACCTCCCATCCCGATCATAAGTTCAAAGGATCTGGACAAATTACACTAAATAACTTTGCAACAGATAAAATTCAAAAAACTTTATTTATATACAACACAACCTTATTATATACTCCAAAACATTCACAATCTCAACGCTCACATTTTTACAACACTATATACTTTGATACATCTTATATTATTGATCACTCCTACATAATAATAACAACTCAATACCTTAATTTCAACATCACTTTTTACGTTTATACTAACACTGCGTATTACATACCTATGACCTGTAAAATACTTTTAAACACACATAACCGTATCACTTTTTTGTGTGATAAATGTAATTATTTCTTACCGCTATTTACACAAGACAGACTGACCGAGTTTTTACTTCAGTATAAGACGTTTATTTACACGTTTCACTGCCTTAATCCACGGAACTAAACTCCAATAAATTACAAATATTATATCAAAACGTACGCGGTCTCAGGACGAAGACGTATGACTTTTACAATAATGTATTATTGAGCGATGCAGACATCATTCTTGTCACCGAGACTTGGCTATGTGAAGGTATTCTCAACTCCGAATTATGTGACAATAGGTACGATGTGTACCGCCGCGATCGTGGCTCGCTCGGGGGAGGGGTTATGGTAATGAGTGCAGCGCGGCTTAGTGCGCGGGTGCGCCCCGAATGGCAACGCGACGATCTTGAATGCCTGTGGGTGACTGTGCCGCGGCATGCGCTCAAGGCTACATCGCCGGGCCCCACCGCCGGCGGCGCTTCGACCCGTTCAAGTTGCGATCTTCACATCGGTGTCGTCTATTTGCCACCCGACAAACACATACCTATTCGCGTGCGGGCGTTGCTTGACATTTTAGCTAAAATCACTGATATGTATCCCAATGACAGCATACTTTTGGCGGGAGATTTTAATTTGCCTTCTATAAACTGGACATCGGGTGACCCGATTGTTTTACGGAAGGGCTCTGTCGATGCCCAGAACTGTTCATCTTCACTTATAAACGAAACTTCTTATGCAGGCTTTACTCAATACAATAACTTAGTCAATTCAAGTCAAAACACTCTCGATTTAATCTTTGCTAACTTTTCTTTAGGCTTGCAAAAGGCACATAGCCCACTTGTACAGGAAGATAAATACCATCCATCGGTATTATTAGATGCGACCGATATTTTGTTACCCCCTTTAAAATCAGTGCCACGGAAAATTTCCTTATTTCGAAGGGCGGACTACTCAACAATAAACAATTGCTTAAAGGATTTCGACTGGTCCAAGTTGCTTACATCTTGTAGCATTGAGGAAGCTGTACATAACCTTTATTCTATACTTTATGATATCATCGGAAAGTATGTGCCGCAGGTAACTAAATCTAATACTTACGTTTATCCGGCCTGGTACAGTAGGGAGCTTATTAAATTAATAAAAGAAAAAAGTAAAGCGCACAAGAACTGGAAGAAATACAAAAATAAATTGGAATATGAACATTTCTCTTATTTACGGGCTAAAGTTAAATGTTTGCAGGACAGTTGTTTTAAGTCCTATATAAATTTCTCGGAAAAAAATATAAAATCATGCCCTAAATTATTTTGGTCATTTGTAAAAAGTAAGAAAAGTAATAATACCCGATATCCTAAATTTATGACTTTTGAAAATAAAATTTTAAATAATGAAAATGAAACATGTGTAGCTTTTAATGATTTCTTCCTTAAAAACTTTAGTACACCCTCAAACTGTCAGCTGGGTGGTCTGTCGGGTATTGTGGCTAACGGGGACCCCTTATGCTCTATACACGTGGAGGCTGATTTGGTCGAGAAGCTTCTCAAAAACCTAGACCATTACAAGGGGGCCGGCAGTGACAACATTCCACCGATTTTTCTATCAAATTGTGCTGAAACGATTGCGTCCCCAATCACTTGTTTATTTAATCGCTGCTTCCGTGAGGGCTATTTTCCACAAGTATGGAAAACAGCACACATAGTGCCCATCCACAAAAAAGGCACTAAATCAGCGATTGAGAACTACCGCCCGATCTCAATATTAAACACATTAAGCAAAGTACTGGAAAAGGTGGCGCACTATCATCTGTATCCGATTATCTGCAAAGGTATCCCATCCCAACAGCACGGCTTCATTAAGGGACGATCCACTAACACAAATTTGGCCATATTCACAAATTATGTGCTAAACAGAATGGATGGCGGGTCGCAAGTGGATGTGATCTACACGGATTTCGAAAAAGCCTTCGACCGTGTGGATCACACCATACTTTTACGGAAATTATGTGAGCTTGGGGTCTGTGGGGATCTTTTGAGATGGGTGGACTCATACCTTAGAAATCGCTGCCAGGCTGTAGTCGTAGGTGGACATCGGTCCGACTTTGTGGAGATACCCTCCGGTGTCCCACAGGGTTCTGTGCTGTCGCCTCTGCTTTACGCGGCCTACTTATACGACGTGGGAGAGTGCTTTCACTCTGCTGACTATCTCATGTACGCAGACGACACAAAAATCTATCTTTCTGTTAAAGACGTGAGTGACTGTCATGATCTCCAACAAGACTTAGACCGTCTAAACAGATATTATGCAGACAACAAAATAACAATTAATACAAACAAGTGTGTGTACATGACCTTTACTAGGAAGAGGAAACCCATTATCTTTGACTACCAAATAGACCATATTTCTATAAAGAAAGCACAGTTGGTCAAAGATCTTGGTATCACCCTCGATCATAAGCTCTCTTTTAATGAGCACATCTCTGAAATAGTCGGCAGAGCATATAAGAACTTAGGATTTATCCTACGCGTGAGTAGGCCATTCGCCGATACCAACTGCTTGAAAGTAATATATTTTGCATATGTCAGGAGTATTCTTGAATACTGTAGCAATATCTGGAGCCCACAATATGTTATGTACAAGCAGGATATCGAAAAGATACAAACAAAATTTGTAAAACACCTGAATTACCGGTCGAGGTTCAAATGCTCGGGTGAGTATAGGGAGCTGTGTTCTTCTCATAAGCTTTTAACATTGGAAGACAGAAGAAAAGTGCTGGACATGCTCTTTCTGCATAATGTCTGCCATAGTGCTATCGATAGCACCGAGCTCACGGAACTGTTCTTAAGGCTGCAAACTCCTAGAGTCCGTACTAGGCATGCTTCTTTGTTTCACGTACCGCTTGCACATACAAATTATTATCAAAACTCTGTCGTCTGTCGAACGCAAAATTTTTATAATAAACACTTTTGCTCAGTGGACCTATTCCATAACAATAAAGGTAAATTTAAAAAAAAAATTGTTGATATACTTAATAACAAGTGAAAAGGTAGTAGTAGTATAAAGTATAATATAGGGTATAATTGAATATTCAGACACACACACACACACACACACTCGCACACACACACACACACACACACACACTCACACCAAGCACACGGACATAAACTGCTCTCAATTAATTTATACAAAGTAAAACTGTAATTGGCTGTATTATTTAGAATTAAGTTTATCTATGTTATAAAAGAGCTGTGGTTTTTGTTAAATAAATAAAATAAAATAAAATAAAATAACATATTTGGACGACATCTGCATAAAGGTGAAACTTGCAATAAGAAATACATGAAGCTATGTCAGCGGTATATAATATAAAAAGTAGTGTATTAAGGATAGAAACTTAGGGTATCCCTCTATTAACGGGTAGAATATCTGATATATATGTTATTCCATTTGTATTAAGTATTTCTACAGCCTGAAACCGCTTATCAAGGTAGGAGGAAAACCATTTGATTGCCATATCGTCAAAACCACAAAACGACAGCCTAGACTAATGTCTACAATAAATACTTCACTCATAATTTAGTGAAGTATTTATTGTATTTATTGTATCGAATGCACGGGATAGATCCAACAGTGCCAGTAAAGTACCTTGCTCTAAGAGCAATGCTCTTTATCTTGTTTTTGCCGTCGAATGTTGTAGATTTTTACATAAATAAATTATTTTTTTCTAATTTTTATGGCAAAATAGGTATCTAAGTAAGTGTATTAATAATAATTTACTTCCGTAGTGAAGCGAATGGCGATGACAATGGATGAAAACGAGAAATAATAAGAAGATAGTTGGGTGCAGTCGACCGCAGCGCTTAGACGAATTCTATTGAAAATGCGACCGAGTGCGGGTGAGTGCGGCGGCGGCGCAGGCGTCCAATGCCAGCCAATTGATCGGTTTTCAATCAAATGATCAACGTTAATTGCCGCCGGCGCGCGCGCCGCCACCCGCCAGCGCACTATTATTATACGGGTTTACTTATTTACTCAAATAATTGCTAGTATAGAACAACTATTTCTTTCAATGTTTTCTAAACATCAATTATTGAAAACACAAATGTTGAAAAAATTTCCACGAGCAGGGTTTGAACCTGCACCCTTCTGACATACCGGGTCAGGTGCTCTTCCAATTGAGCTATCGTGGTTCTAACCAGCCCGCCGAAATTATTCAACACTATTTACTTTTTACTTTGAAAGCCAAAGGCGCCCATTCAATGTTAACAACTACCGTCATTAACATCCGATCATAATATTTTTACAAATACTAAAGATCAGTTAAGAAGTAGGCAAGCTATTTATAAATGTTTATATAATTTTTAACGCAAATTTTGTTGCGAACAAATTACAAAAACACAAATGTTGAAAAAATTTCCACGAGCAGGGTTTGAACCTGCACCCTTCTGACATACCGGGTCAGGTGCTCTTCCAATTGAGCTATCGTGGTTCTAACCAGCCCGCCAATTATTCATTATTCATTGTAAAAATATTATGATCGGATGTTAATGACGGTAGTTGTTAACATTGAATGGGCGCCTTTGGCTTTCAAAGTAAAAAGTAAATAGTGTTGAATAATTTCGGCGGGCTGGTTAGAACCACGATAGCTCAATTGGAAGAGCACCTGACCCGGTATGTCATAAGGGTGCAGGTTCAAACCCTGCTCGTGGAAATTTTTTCAACATTTGTGTTTTTGTAATTTGTTCGCAACAAAATTTGCGTTAAAAATTATATAAACATTTATAAATAGCTTGCCTACTTCTTAACTGATCTTTAGTATTTGTAAAAATATTATGATCGGATGTTAATGACGGTAGTTGTTAACATTGAACGGGCGCCTTTGGCTTTCAAAGTAAAAAGTAAATAGTGTTGAATAATTTCGGCGGGCTGGTTAGAACCACGATAGCTCAATTGGAAGAGCACTTGACCCGGTATGTCAGAAGGGTGCAGGTTCAAACCCTGCTCGTGGAAATTTTTTCAACATTTGTGTTTTTGTAATTTGTTCGCAACAAAATTTGCGTTAAAAATTATATAAACATTTATATATAGCTTGCCTACTTCTTAACTGATCTTTAGTATTTGTAAAAATATTATGATCGGATTTTAATGGCGGTAGTTGTTAACATTGAATGGGCGCCTTTGGCTTTCAAAGTAAAAAAGTAAATAGTGTTGAATAATTTCGGCGGGCTGGTTAGAACCACGATAGCTCAATTGGAAGGGCATCTGACCCGGTATGTCAGAAGGGTGCAGGTTCAAACCCTGCTCGTGGAAATTTTTTCAACATTTGTGTTTTTGTAATTTGTTCGCAACAAAATTTGCGTTAAAAATTATATAAACATTTATAAATAGCTTGCCTACTTCTTAACTGATCTTTAGTATTTGTAAAAATATTATGATCGGATGTTAATGGCGGTAGTTGTTAACATTGAATGGGCGCCTTTGGCTTTCAAAGTAAAAAAGTAAATAGTGTTGAATAATTTCGGCGGGCTGGTTAGAACCACGATAGCTCAATTGGAAGAGCACCTGACCCGGTATGTCAGAAGGGTGCAGGTTCAAACCCTGCTCGTGGAAATTTTTTCAACATTTGTGTTTTTGTAATTTGTTCGCAACAAAATTTGCGTTAAAAATTATATAAACATTTATAAATAGCTTGCCTACTTCTTAACTGATCTTTAGTATTTGTAAAAATATTATGATCGGATGTTAATGACGGTAGTTGTTAACATTGAATGGGCGCCTTTGGCTTTCAAAGTAAAAAGTAAATAGTGTTGAATAATTTCGGCGGGCTGGTTAGAACCACGATAGCTCAATTGGAAGAGCACCTGACCCGGTATGTCAGAAGGGTGCAGGTTCAAACCCTGCTCGTGGAAATTTTTTCAACATATGTGTTTTTGTAATTTGTTCGCAACAAAATTTGCGTTAAAAATTATATAAACATTTATAAATAGCTTGCCTACTTCTTAACTGATCTTTAGTATTTGTAAAAATATTATGATCGGATGTTAATGACGGTAGTTGTTAACATTGAATGGGCGCCTTTGGCTTTCAAAGTAAAAAGTAAATAGTGTTGAATAATTTCGGCGGGCTGGTTAGAACCACGATAGCTCAATTGGAAGAGCACCTGACCCGGTATGTCAGAAGGGTGCAGGTTCAAACCCTGCTCGTGGAAATTTTTTCAACATTTGTGTTTTTGTAATTTGTTCGCAACAAAATTTGCGTTAAAAATTATATAAACATTTATCAATTATTGAATTATGGTATGAAATTAATAAGGTATAAAAAGAAGCTTAACGAAAACGAAAAATACGGATTGTCCCCATCATTACTATTATTTTCTTGTATGGAGCCATACCTGGGAACCTAATAGTTAAGTTAGTTAGTTTAGTTTTGTTAGCCGCCACTGTAGTGCTTCAGGTATGCTGGCCGAAACTGGAGTAGATAGCTTTGCAGCCATTGTTAGGAAACGCATAGCGTCCCTGATTCGTCGTGTGCGGGGCAGCTCCAACAGCCTCCTGATGAGTGTTGCGGCGAGGTTGGACGTGGACAGTGCTATTATGCAGCATTGGACGCGCGTCCAACTAACCAAGGACACAATATTATCATATTGCTTATTTTAAATGTGTCAGAATTATATTTTAACTTACTAACATAGTTTGTACTAAATTACACAAAAATTAAATTTTGTTACTTACACTTTATGGGCAATGCCCGAAATAAATGATTTTTATTTTTTATTTTATTTTATTTTAAAAGGAGTTATTGAGGAACAAAGGCAAAACTTTTTTTTACGGTTTTTGCGGAATCTGTTTGAAAAAGTTATTAGTAAATGTTCTTCTAAAGGAACATTAACATTTTTCTTCCATTTTCAATTAAAAAGAGACGTTTTAAGTTACAAACCGCAATGAATATCATCATCATCATCATCATCATCATCTCAGCCAAAAGACGTCCACTGCTGGACAATGAATATCGAAGGCACACAATGATGCCAGTGAATACATAATATCTACTCTGGTGATGATGCGGCTCGCGGCCGGCCGCCTCGTATCGAACGCTACACGCACTAAGTTGCACGCGTTCCATTACGTGTCATAAATAACACCTGTTTTTGATACCCAAAAATAAAAGTCGTTTCCCAGCAATTATTTTTACTTAATGTTTCTTAGTTTGATGTATACTTTGCGTATATTACGGCTTCGGTAAGGTTTTTTTCATACCCTGTATATTATATTATTATACAAAAAGAAGAAAATTCAGGTTTAACATTGACCCAAAAAATTAAAAATAATTGCTCCAACCCCATATCAAATTTGAATAGTTCACCCATTAGTTATAAAAAATCACCACTCGCGTCATTTAATGTTAGCAAGGTTGAAGAAAAAATCAACGTAGGTGATTTAGAAGGTGCTACTGACTCTCAGGAGCCAGTGGCCTCCCTACTCTTTAAGCACCCACCTCCTGCAGCAACACTTCGTCTCCCCGATCCATCCGAGTCTTCGGATGCTTCGCCTTCGACCAACGAAGACGAAGTATTCAAATCCATTCTCTCTTTTATAAATGGCTCTGCCGGTGGTCTCGATGGTCTATCACCGCAGCACTTTAAAGATTTTGTTTCTGGTACTTCTGGAGACGCCGGCAGAGTTCTTCTCTCCAAAATTACCCAGCTTTGTAATGTCATGCTTACCGGAAATGTTCCACACAACATTACCGGTATACTCTACGGCGCTAACCTTTGTGCATTAAAAAAAAAAGATGGCGGCATAAGGCCAATTGCCGTAGGGTGTACCATCCGGCGCATTATTTCCATTTGTGTCAAGCACATCCTGTCTGACCTTTCTTCTAAATTTCAGCCAGTTCAGCTCGGGTTTGGCTCGAAGGGAGGCTGTGAGGCTGCGGTTCACTCAGCTCGCACCTTCTTGCTGAATGATGGTAGCGAAGTGCTGTTGAAGGTGGATGTGAAGAACGCCTTAAACTCCGTCGACAGGGGTGCTCTGCTGGCGACAGTGAAAAAGGAAATTCCCATTTTTAATAAATATTTATGGCAATGTTATGGTGAACCAACAAATTTGATTTACCGTAACAATCTTTTACATTCCGCCGTTGGTTGCCAGCAGGGTGACCCTCTGGGACCTGCTATTTTTTCTTTAGCTATGCACTAAATAATTTCGAATCTAAATTCTAAATTTATTGTCTGGTTTCTCGATGACGGCACTTTAGGGGGAAACTCTGGTTTAGTTCTCGAGGACCTACAGACTTTGATAAACCAGTTTGGCACTATAGGTTTGGAGCTAAATTTTTCTAAATGTGAATACATTTCGAATTCCGTGGCCTCGGACCGTAGAGCACAAATAGTTACTGACTTCAGTCGCCTGGCCCCCAACATCAAAATTCTTAACGATGATCAGGGCCGGCCTTAACCATCTAGGTGCCCCGGGCGAATCATTAATTTGGCGCCCTTTTATATTAAAATAAAAAAAAACTTATTTTGAATTAGATATCATATATTTTAAATATTTATAAAATACAGTGAATAAATTAAACGCCCACCCGACCCAGCCAGGAATCGAACCTGGGTCTTCCGCAATCCGGGCAGCTTCCTGGTAGCATAATGGTCAGTGTATGTATTTTATAAATATTTAATTTAGCTTCAGTGCAGCAATTAGCACTTAAAAAATAAAAAAAGTAAATCATATTTTTTATAATTCGAATATAATAGAAAACTAGAAACATGAATTTATTTTTATTTTACCGATTCATTCTCTAAAAACAATATTCATATTATATTGTCATTATGTTGTGTTGTATTGTTCATTCACGAAACATTTAATGAAAAACTATAATCTAAAACCTTATTTTACTAGCTTTTCTGTCAGCAAACTCTTTGATAAGACTGGCAAAATCTAAGTTTTCCGAAATTTGATTTTCAATGGACAGCGAGGCCAAACTAGTTAGTCTTGTTTGAGACATTGTAGACCGCAAAAAGTACGTTTTTATCAATTTTAGTTTGGAAAAACTGCGTTCGCCACTTTCAACAGTCACGGGTATTGTTAATAGAATACGTAGCGATATCCAGGTCATCATCATTATCAGCCTACACACGTCCACTGCTGGTCATAGGCCTCTGCAAGTGTACGCCACTGAGTACGATCCGCGGCTACTCTCATCCAGCTCTTGCCACCCACCTTGCGAAGATCGTCATTCCACCTAGTCTGAGGGCGTCCTACACTACATTTGCCGATACGCGGTCTCCACTCAAGACTCGTTTACCTCATCGTCGGTTATCGGTTCAGCGGCTAATATGGCCGGCCCACTGCCACTTCAGCTTGCTAATCCTGTAGGCTATGTCGACGTCTTTGGTTCTCTGTCGGATCACCTCGCTCCGGATCCGGTCCCTCAGAGAAACTCCAAGCATAGCCCTTTCCATAGCTCGCTGAGCGACTTTAAATTTGTGGACCAGGCCTACCGTGAGTGTCCACGTTTCTGCTCCGTATGTCATGGCGGGTAGGATGCACTGATTGAAGACTTTCGTCTTTAGACTCTGTGGATTAGGCGATGTAAAGACCCGACGTAATTTCCCATATGCTGCCCAGCCTAGCTGTATCCTTCTGTTGGCCTCTTTCTCGAAATTGTTTCTACCCAACTGCAGAGTTTGCCCGAGGTAGACATACTCCTTAACAACTTCGAGAGTATACTGCCTTGAACTGGGTCCCGGAATGGCATGTTCGTTAAACATATCTAATCTTGATTTTGTCCAAATTCATCCGGAGACCGATGCATAGAGAAGAATCAGCTAGGCCGTCCAGCATGTGTTGTAAATCCTGCAATGACCGGACAAACACTTTCGACCCCCGATTTTGCTAAATCGCTCGTTCAATCAAGCGTGTATTGGAGCGTCGGAGGTCGCAGCATACCAGTTTGCTAATCTTCTAGTTGATAGCCCGTTGTTCGGACAAAGTGATAGGGGGGTCTTTACGTCGTTTCTTCATGAGCCTAAGGGTTTCTTCCGAAAACTTTGACTTTTTGCCTTTACGATATCCAGGTGTTAGGATATATATAACTCTTGAAGATTGCTAATATCAATAGGTGTTACCTGACTGTCTTCGAGATAGTGTTGCAGACTTAAAATTTAATCGCACAACAAATCTCCGTCAATATCTGATTTAAAGTTGACCGATAACTTTCTTGCAATACAGAACAATGTTTATTTATGAATTTAGCTTTTCTTTAGATTGATAAATATCAAATTAAGTGGTAAAGTTAGGGCCACGCGCTGGCGCACGCGGCGCTCTCTGGACCCCGGCGCCCCGGGCGGCCGCCCGGGTCGCCCCACCCTAAAGCCGGCGCTGACGATGATTCATTATTTTTATTAGGCGCACCACTTCTCGATGCTGCTATCCCTGCTTTTATAAACGATGCGATCATTAAATTCAATTCAACTGCAGACCGGTTATTCCAAATTAATCCACACATGGTTTTGTTTAGATATCATTCGTTTTTGCTTTTTTGTTCCTAAAGGAGATGTTCGTCTTTGGGCCCTTAATTTATTACAGTTTTGAAGTGATGCTTTTCTGATAGATCTGCCTTCTGAGATGATGTTTCCAAAACGAAAAAAATATAAAAGGCCCCAACATAATTTAAAAAAATATTTAAAAACTTGAAATTGTTTTCTTCATCAAGCTTTTCTTATTATTTTTGGGTTCTAATGAAAGTTTTAAGTGTTTATTATATATTGCTAAACTTATTTATACATTCTAAAAGGTATTTTAAGGTTTCAATGCAATTTCCTGAAAATGAAACCAAGCGGTTGCTGGCTGTAATGGATAGTACCATTGCATTACTAATTTAAAAAATAAGTTATATTTTTGGATATATACATTTACATTAGAAAAGCGAAGTTGCCAAGGTAGAAAAAGTTTAGGGTTGCTATTTTATGAATTTTATTTAACTGACCTTTTTTTATTAAATAAAATAATGTTTGGGTATGTTTAAAAAATATATTAATATATTAATACATGGAAAAGTTCCTTATTTTTTGCTCTTTTCAAAAAATATAATTTCATCACTGTAAGAATTAGGGGGCCCAGCCTCCATACAAAAATAGAACTTCTCCTTTACATATTTTCTACGTTGCTCCCAACTTTGGCTTTTTCCAGCAATGTTATCCAATTTTGATCATTTGATAAGAGAAACTCTTGCGCTGTGGAGGCCTAGGAATTAGACATTTATCCGTGTGGCCATGCCAGCGTTTTCGTCTTCTGCCCAAAGCACGTACAATCTTTACAGGAAGATTATCAACCCATCTTTGGGTACCGTAGAGTTGTCGGGCAAGGCAGATGCAAGTAACGCTTGGTTATCCGCCTGTCAAAATTCTAGCCTACCCTTACTACCACAATCGCAGAAGCAATGGGACGACCCGTTATGCAAACAAGTTTTGGAGGGGCTTATATCCACATCGGCTGGCACGGTCGAATTCACTCGTCTCACTCCCGTCTCCGAGAGAGTCAGGCCACTGGCTCCAGGCATTGCCATCTACCAATGTCGGTACCTTGTTGGACGGGCCGTCTCTTACTCTAGCGGTCTGCCTCCGTTTAGGCGCCAGATTAGTCCCCCCTCACCGCTGTGTGTGTGGGGAGGCTGTTGACGAGCTTGGCCACCACGGCCTCTCTTGCGCTCGTAGCGCTGGCCGTATGATGCGTCACTCGACACTAAACAGCATCATCCGCAGTGCTTTTGCAACCATTGGTTTACCGGCTGTCTTAGAGCCAGCTGGTATCTTTCGCAGTGATGGCAAGACCTGACGGAATGACCATTGGGCCCTGGAAGCTTGGCAGGCCGTTGGTGTGGGATGCAACCTGTGCTGACACCGTGGCTCCCTCGCATGTTCGCGCCACTCCACTTCATGTGGGGGCTGCTGCGGTAAGCGCTAAAAATACGGCACAAATACGCAAACCTAGGTCGAAATTATTTATTTGTTCCGTTTGCAGTGGAAACAATGGGTCCATGGGGGCCGAAGGCAAAGCAGCTTGTTAAAGAGTTAAGTGCTCGCCTTATCGAGGCCTCCGGTGAAAAGAAGGCTGGCAGCTACCTCTGCCAGCGTATTATTATTATTTGGCAATCCAAAGGGGCAATGTTGCTAGCATTCTTGAGACCGTTCCCACGAGCCCACAGCTGGAGGGCGTCTTTTATTTGTAGGTCTTTAGTTTTTAATTTTCTAATTATTTTCTCTGTTTTTTTTTAAGTTAAGTTAAAAGTAAGTTTCTTTTTAATTGACTTATCAGATAGTTAGATAGTTAGTTTATAGTTTTTTATAAGTTTAATTTAAGTAGTTTAATTTACTTGTCTTGTTGTCTTTATATAATACGAGTATATAGGTAAGTACCACATATATAGAACTAAATGTATTAAGTTTTGAGCTGTCCTGAATTCGAATGGCCGCTGACCTTAGCAATTGAGCATACATAATTCAGCAATTAAAATATTGAAGGATACTGTACTGACAGAGTTCCTTTTGCCTGAATTGGTTCGCGCGGTGGTTGGCCTCGACTGCCCTTATGTAACTACTTGGTCGACTTGGCGACAACACGCCCGCCGGCGGGCGGCGCGGCCGGCGGCGGGGGAACGCTTGAAGATGGTCATTGCGTTCGTAATCCTCAACTACTGATGATAATTATGGTAATCTTATCTCTTCCTGATGGCGAATGACTTAGATAAGATGGTTGAAGCTGGCCAGACGAGCCCAAAATACGCGCCGCCGTGCCACCCGCCGGCGCCGCCCGCCACCCTGCCGCTGCCGGCCCGGCTGAGAGCGGTCAATGCGAAGGCTCGCCACGCTTCGTTTCCGTCTTGCGCGTCGCGTCACGCCAGCACAACACATACGCTCCGAAGATCCGATCCGAACCCTTCGGAGAATCTAGTAGGGCACGGGGACGCGCAGTTTTAAGTGTGATTATTTATTATTCGTATTGTTTCGTTTCAATACGGCTTGAGGTACCCTTTACGTACCTCGCCGCCCCCAAAAAGGCCCGGCGACGCTGTAAATGCCGTTAGAGACAATCAGCAATGTCTCTCAAAAAAAAAGCTACTTCTGCGACATCATACCTACCTAGATGGGGCCTACGGTACACAAGTACAAGCGGCCTGCGGAGAGTGGTGGGGGTATGGAGCGTTTACAAAACAACGTTTTATATAATTTTATATAATATGAAGAAAAAGGTGTGATCTGAAACGCTGCGCAAGAGTTTTTACATGAGTAGATTGGAATTTTGAAGACTCTTTTGTTAATCATGGCACTATATTCCTTGGTAGCGACCACTGACCGGCGCCGGCGCCGCCGCGGCGCGCGATGTACACAAATCACAACTCTGAAGACAAACAGTTTTCTCACACGCAGTACATCTGATTGTTCATATAACGCGGCAGGGGGATATCGTAAAGATTTAAAGAGAGCCGTCATCAAAACCTCTCTTTGGGCTCTTTCTAAAGTACCCAATGAGTGTAGTCTTAGGAACGCCTCCCAGGCAACGATGCAATCATTTAGTATAGATTGACACATAGCCAGGTAAACCATTTTTAAAATGTTGGCGTCAGCCCCTTGCCAAAGATTTTACATAACTTGTATGACCTTTTTCACTCTGCCACCCATAGTTGATATATTATGCTCTTTGAATGTGAGTCTCTCGTCAATTACCACTCCCACTCTCACTCCCACTCCATAAACACATGCACTCTCTCTATTTTTCATAAATTTGCAGAATAGTTTTAGAGTTAGAAACTATAAATTTATCTATAAATTATGTCGTCTATTTGCTCTTGAAAGTCGCAATCGACAAAAAGTTTTATTCGAACAAGGTTTTAAGTAGTTTAAGTACCTACCTAGTTTAAGAAAAACCTGTTGGTGAGTCGCGCGACTCGCGCTCCTGCCGAAGTGCCGACGACGGCCGGACGCCTGCGCCCTGCGCTGCACATTCAAAACATTGCACTCCCAAATACCTACCGACCAAATAATGGATTTAGACATAAACTCGTGACGAGCGAGTTGATCCATTGGCTGACGACGACGCGCAGTTGTGAGCAAGCTCCAATTTCTGCAAAACATTATTACGCATCATGCTGACATTATTTATGGCAGTAAGTGACATTTTATTGATAAAAACATGATTATTTAAAGTTATCTCATTCAGGACATCAAAGATTCATGTTACTGGTGATGAAGTTGAATTCAAATTATCTCTTCTGTGATCAAATGCCAGCGATGACGGAATAACATAAGCAGCTAGACTCTGCTAGACCCAGCGGCAGCGCCTGGAGCCAAGTCGCATGCGAACATGCATTAGGTATTTATTTACAATTCGATTATGAACATAAATATCGTAAATAGGTGTCAAAAATAAGTTGCCAGTGACATTGGATAAGAGAAAATCACCCCCAAGTTTTTTTCATGAGGTAATGAGATAAGACAGGATTTAGCGAAATTCCCTCGGGATCGCGTCGTCGGGGCTTAAAGCCGTCAAGGACACTCGCGGGCGGTTGCTAGTAAGATTGTAAATTATAAATAAACTAGATGACCCGGTGAACTTCGTAGCACTTACATGTATTGGTGAAAAATATGGTCAAAACTGAAACATTATCGGCTGGGGTGGGAAATTACTCTAAACATTTCTTGGCCAACATCCAAAAATATAACAAATGCTTTCAAATGACGTCGTTTGGCGCAACGCATATTGTATAGGAAAATTTCATGCCCACTTTCAAGGTAGTATACCATAATTATTGATTTTGATAAATATTAATTGTGGGAATTTTACTTTACCACCAACACAACATAATCTAGTAGATTCACCGCTGTATTTTAATGCTTTAAAATATTGACAAATGGTTGTTATTTCCCCAATTGTTAGTGCACAATAATCTATTTCCGAGTCGTAGTGGAATGCTACTAGTTCCAGGTTTACAGGAACACCGCGTCTGCGGAATCGCTCTATTTCATTGTGTCGTGCACTCGTGCTCGCTGTTGTTGTGTTTGGTGTGCCCGAACTCGTTCCATTCTAAGCCTACCTACTTCATTATTATTCACTGTGGGACGCAATTCTGTCATACAAACGAATGTTATCATTATCTGTCTCTCGCTGGTCGTCAGTGCGTTTTGCACGTGAATTAGCTCGTCACACATTTGATTGACATCGCGACCTAAGTCAGGTCCTCTTCTCCTTGGCATTTTAAAACAATAACAGTAATACAGTTAAGTAATAAAGTTTTCGCGCACTGACAAACTGGCTTCACTGGCTGCTTTTCATCAGGCAGGCTGAGGCCATTTTGGCGTGCCACAATAAAATAAAATAAACTGATGATAGATTTTAATAATCGTCTTCATTTTTCTTTTTACGACTGCATTAGTAGTTGTTAACAACCACCAATCCGCACTGGGTCCGCGTGGTGACATTTTTATTTTTGAAACAGAAATATTTTGTATTCCAATTAAACAGACCAAAGAGATCGGACCTCATACTACAGCTATGAAACATACACAATACACACCTATCAATATTTGACAACCAACCAAGTGACAAAAGACATCAAATGTTTCACAGCTAGGAACATTTTGTTGTACGTACCGCTTTGACAGTTTCCATGACAACGAAATAAACAAATAATTTTGTATTGGAAAATTAAATTGTCGTTTTTAGTATATTCCGTTACTTATTATTTATGTTTCTCACCGCTATAACCTTCCCTGAACCTCCACAAATATTTCAAAATCAAAATTAGCCAAATCGGTCCAGCCATTCCCGAGTTTTAGCCCGACTAACGGACAGCAATTGATTTTTATATATAAGATTAATAAATAATGAAAAGCATAGCATTCATAGCATTCATAAATCATATAATCGCAAGAATTAACAGAACAAAACAGTTGTGTAAGTGAGGGAAAACGTGATGGAATGGATCTACCCATTTTGTGCAGATTTTGACCTGCACAAAACATAAATAACAACAGCAACTTAGTAAATAGGTAACAGCAACCGAGCGTTGGCAAATCATTCTAAAAAGCTGATATCGTCATTACAATATTTTGTTTTTAGGCTAAGGAAAATTCATTACCGAGTACTAGTCCGAGTGCGGGGAAGGTGCGGGGCTAGGCAGGTGGTTGTGACGACACGTATCAACGAGACGTTGTTGCTCATTGGTTTCAGCGAAGTGGTCATCGTAAATATTGCCTGTCGATGATATTTGTGACGCATACATTTCGCACCCATTTTCTGAGATATTAAAGTTACATTGGTGATGCGGAAGTATATACAATGTTATTTTTAGTTTATACGAAACCTGAAAACTGTTTGTGCAGAATCAGTAATAGAATCGATTTCAATATTTTTTATACCATGTTACATTTTGACCAAATAATATTTACAAAATCTCAAATAAGTATAGGTACCCTACTAAAAACACACAAAGGGGCAGCACAAAAAGCTTGTAACTTCGTGAGTTTTCAAGATATTATTTTAATTGTTTTTGTACTGATTATTTAAATGGAAATATTTGACCTGTATCTCGGTTTTCGTATAAACTAAAAATAAGGTTGTATATTATATTATATTATATTAGAAGGAGGCAAACGAGCAGGCGGGTTTGATGGGAAGCAATCACCGCCGCCCATGGAAGCAAACCCAGAGGAAAAATAAAAAATATTTCAAAAAACAATGCATTAATATATTAGTGGCGTAAAAATATATAAAGTGGTGGAACTGCGAAATGATGTGTAATTAGTAGATGCCAATAAAGCTGGTACCTACGACAGGCCGGGCCGCGCCTCCCCGCGCCTCCCCGCGCCTCCCCGCGCCTCCCCGCGCCGGGCGGTCTTGCCTCACCACGGCCGGGGCTCCATTATTCAGTAGCCATCAGTCCTGAATTCCAGGTTCATGGTCAATCTTTTTAATTTCACACTCTGTATGCATTTGAATGCGATGTGTAAATACTGTTACACTACAGAAATATAAAGTAAGTAAGTACCTACAGATAACTAAATGTTATTTACAATACTGACACCCTCAATACATCACATTTCTGCTGCATACATATAATTATACTTTTTCTGTTGATCGCAATCTTGTTGGTCATTTAAACAATCAATATTGTTCAATAATCAATTAACCGTAAAAGTGTACTCTTTTGTGGTTGGGGCGTTCTATGGTTGGGGTGTTCTATGGTTGGGGTTCCGATACTTCAACGGCTTACAAGAATGATTATTCGGTTTTTGCCTGTTATAAATAATTGATATTTTCAACCCTGCGTCGCAGAAACTTTATTACCCCACTCATTGGATAGAGTAAAATTGAATAAACTCAAATAGCATAAACTGCAGTCTACGGTTTTGACGTGTAATGTTTGCTCCGAATGTTTAACTTTATGAACTGATCGTATTTGGCTTGTGGTCTGTTATCAACTTATCAGCCGCAAATAATCTGCGGAAAATTTACTGATTTCAGGAAGCAATCGTTGTTTACAAATGTACGAGTATGCCTGTAAGTGCTGTTCGTTGTGAGTTGCGACTGGATACGATGATTTGTTTATCAGTCACGAGACACGCGATGGTCAGATCCACGTCAGATCGTTCGAAGCAGCGATAAGCACTCTTCGAGCCCCCATGCACTATTTTTTGCGATGCCTTTCATTTGTTGTTTAAAGAAAATCCCAAACAGAACAGAAGGCATTCCACACACCTGAAAAATTCAACTTGTGTTATATCTCTCTGCTGCAGGTGTCCTACGGATGCGATAGCCGCCGGCGTGTGGTGTTGAAAGACGTGGTGATTGCTGCGGCGCGGCGGCGCGGCGGCGCCGGCGCCTCCATGCCGCGGCCCGCGCGCGCGCTGAGCTGAGGCATCAGGGCCAAGACAATACGGTAGGTACTATCGGGTAAAATATGGTTGAGCGATGCGATGGCTGATTCATATTGTCATGCTCGTGAACGGGTGCCGCCTGTGGAGGCTGGTCTGCTCTTGCATACTTATCTTATTTTTAGTATTATTAATTATAAGTAGTTTGACTTTGTTTTACCTAAACAATTTTTGACTTTTACTAGAGTACTGTAGTGGTGCTGTATGACATTGTGGAAATTGAAACTTTTACATAATTATCTGATGTAAATTTGTTAACTTATATTTTTTATTTTGTTTTTTTACATGTTGTGGTTGTCTTATATATATTTTTTGTGTTTATTTGTAATGGAAAGTGTCCTGCTCTGATAGGGCATTTCCAATATTTTTGACGCTGTAAGGGAGAAAAAGCTGGTCACTTGCTGAGTTTGTTGCCGGTTCTTCTCAGTATAACCTCTCCCGCCCAGAGTAGACTTACGAACCGATGGCATAGTGACATTCACAAGAGCTACTTGTAGCCTAAACTGAATAAATGATTTTGAATTTTGAATGTATGAATTTGAATACCCGTGTCAGCGGCTCCGCTCGCGTGGATATTTACAGAATTATTTAGGTTTTTTTTTAATGACTAGTCTTAGTCTTTTTTTCATTACAAAAGAGGCAAACAATTTAATTTGACCAAGAATACCTCCTTACTTATCTATCGGCTACAGACATTATCATCAGACTTTTATCAATTTTGAGAGACAAAAATGGTAACTGTGGGTCATCCGTAGAAAATAGATGTATATTATATTATGAACTTTTATGTAGTTCTTTTTAAGATTTATAAATAGGTATGTGGTTTATCAATTCGATGTAAGTACTTATCTCTTATGGTTCACTCAGCGTAGCGCCCCAAAAGCGACTTGATTCACTATTATTGTCACAGCTTATTCAGTTTGTTACTTTATTACGTGATAAAATATATTATAATGAACGGACCAGAGAACATAACTATGATTTTTTTTTAAAACACGTAAGTACATCGTATAGGTATATTTGGTTCTTGTGATAAGGACACAAACGGAAAGACAGACAGACAGACGTTGAGTTGTATTTATTTCATTTTATTTATTATGAAGAAAAGCTTTATAAAATACCTATTCCAACAAAATCCTCATCACCTAAGAATAAGAATACGAAACATTGATTGACCTGCACAAAAACAAACAGAACAGGATACTTACCTACACCGAAGAACAACAGGACAGCACTAATTAACACGACGATCCGAAACAGTTTGAACATCTAACACAATTACGCAAAACTAAATTTAAGAGAAAATAATATGATGCGTGAGACCGACGACGGGTAGCTGTCAGCTGTCTCAGCGATGCTTCTGTGACATTACACAATGCCACAGAAGCGCTGGTTCTCTGGCAGCTCCCTGCACGCGACGCACGCAAGTGGCGGCGTGCGGCACACATCACCACCACCAGCTCATTTTATGCCCACTGCTGGGCACAAGCCTTCCCTTTGGATGGATATGGAAAACGGGTCATTTATGACCCGTTTTGAAACCGCACTGAGCCCGCGTGTTGGTTTACCAACACGCGGGCTCAGTGCGGTTTGGTGGTTGTTAATGACTGCTTATGCAGCCGGAACCAAAGGCTTTACGTGCTTTCTGAACCACGGAGGAGCTCGAAATGATACATTTTTGGTTACCCATCCGATGACCGGCTTAAGCGAAAGTTGCTTAACCTTAGCAATCGCAGACCGGGCTCGTTAACCACTGCACCATCGTCCATCGAGCTCGGGTGATAGGTATAATAAAATAAATTCAATAAATAAAGAAAAATTAAGATGTTCAAAAAACGAGAAGTAAGGAAAAACCAGGAGCCGGGCGCGGCTCCGACGACGTGCTGACTGGCTTAATACCGCTAGCTCCAAATGTATTGTTCTCGGAATTTTAAAACTCCATACAGTATGTCCCACCAACTCCAAAATCTGTTTTTTCTTGTCCTACCAACTCCAAACGCGTACGGGTACGGAGATTACGGAGGGGTTTTCCTGTTCAAATGTATTCTGTGCATTTGTCTTTGGAGCGAGGCCATACAGCTTTGGGCCTTTCCGCTTGGCTTTACCTGCTAGGTAGGTACACCTTTCACCTACTATTGCATAAACACCTACCTATTTTCAGATTCTTTAATATTAGGTTGGGGAAAAAGTCTTTTCGCATATGGTATGTTGTAGTATTCACTTTTTATAACATGTTAATAAGATAGAGGATAGGGAAAGGTTTGTGTAAATACGAAAATACTTACGATTTTTATTGTTGCTAAGCATGTTTTTATATGTTTTTATCTCTTGTAGTCACATTATTTTTAGGTCCAGTTGTTTCCTTTTATCTTTCTATCAAAATTATTACATGTTGTCTTTATTTTCTTACAATACTTCTTTAGATATTATAAAATAACTTCCATTCAATGAAAATTTATAAACAAAGCCTTGACAACCATGTCAAATGTTTTGATGGCAAAGACAATATTTTCTTTTAAAAGTGCAATGTAAACTTTTTATGTAATTCTAAATTTGTATAAATTTAAATTAAATTGTGTTCTACGGGAAGGGTATATAAGCGTCCTGTCCTGCGGTCAAAGGCCAGTCTAATTACGAGTTCTGACCAAGGAGAACCTAATTACGGAACCTCTGGCTGACTATAGAACCTCTGGCTGTCTGCGGAACCTCTGGCTGACTTCGGAACCACTGTCTGACTGCGGAACCTCTACCTGGCCTGACCTCTACCGGTCTGACCTCTGCCAGTCTGACCTCTGCCGGTCTGACCTCTGCCGGTCTGACCACTGCCGGTCTGACTTCTGCTGGCCTGGCCTCTGCCGGCCTGACCACTAACGGTCTGACCCCAGGATCCTGTGTGGTGCTGCTGAGCCAGTGTGACCCCGAGTTCCTGTAAAGTGCTGCTGAGCCAGTCCTTCGCCCAAGTATTGCTGAGGTAGCGCCATCTGGCGCTGATAGATTCCTCATCATCAACATCATCGGCCTATCTTAGTCCACTGCTGGACATAGGCCTCCCCATATTAGCTGTTAGATTATTGTATATAAATTGTTTTGTATAGATATTTTTGTAAATATTTTGTTATTATTAAATTTCATTTATTTTTCTTTCTTTTAATTAAAAAGTTGCTTCATAACAGTTTGGCGCCCAACGTTACTATTAGCTCTGTTCTCTAAATTCTAAAAAATACACTTGCACGTTCTTTTACTTTTGGCTTAGATTCTCGACACATTACACTTTACTACATATTAGTCTGCTCACTTTGAAATCATTTATGATATTTATATCTAGTTATTAGTTATTTATTTGTCACGATTAGATTATTATCTCTTTATACTCTTTAACTTTCGTTTTAACTTTCTCTCTTTAATCCTAACTCTTTTTCAGTTTAAGTACTTTACTCTATACAAGTACTTCTATATTATTGAACTCCAATTTTATTAAAATGTCTCGTTTAATTTGTTTCAGTCTGCTTAATAAAGCAGAATTAGAATATGAGGTCAAGGTTAGACTGGAGGAACCAGCTGATAAGCTCCCTCAATTAAAGAAGCAGGTTAAAACTAAATTAAAACTTAGAATTTATTTTAATTTCTATCTTGATTTTAGGTAATTAATGTATATATATATTTATTTTGCTTTCATCTTCATTCGTTAGTTACTTTTTGGCTTTCTCATTCCTTATCATTTTCATGCTTATCATTGCGTCTCCACTTTGTACATTACTTTACTTACTTTGCACCGGGCTCTACCCCTGCGTTGCGTAAATTGAGATGCGCTACTCTCTCCACTGTTATGACTTTGGTAACTAGACCTCCCAACTTTGCGCACCTCTAAACTGCTTGTGGTAACTGTGGTTACCAAAATGAGTGTATGTAATTTTTGATTTTTAATCTGTAGATGGTTGCATAGATCTGATATAATCTGTGTGCAAAATACAGAATACCAACCTGACAACATCTAAAAAAAGTTTCAGCAGTCTAGACACAACAGAAATATTTTTTTTCTGCATTTATTGCGAAGTGTTTCAAAAGTTAGTGCGCGAAATTCCGCTAAGTGTTTTTAAAATGCCGTAAGTATTCAAATTGATGTATTTCTACTATGTAGTATTATACCTCAAAATACTCAGTGTTTGTTAATCTATCAGATTGAAACTATATTTAAGTCCTATTTAATATTTATGAACAACAAATCCTACTTTGAATCCAAAGATCATTAGTTTTTTCACGAGTTCGCTATTTTACGAATATATTATTATTATATTATATATTATTATATTCCAACAAATATGCATTCTATTTAAAGATTATTAGTGTCTCGTCTTTTTTATGACTATATTTTGGTACTTCATTGCGTAAATTATTCTTAAATAAATCATAAACCTGACTCATTAATTTGCGGCATATAACGAGATTTTACCGAAATTAAAATATTTTTTTACGCTGCATTTAAATTAGAAACTAATAAGTTTTTTGTATCAAATTAAAGCTTATTTCGTTTACTTTAAATTAAATAACAATAAACGATATGTTATCGATTTAGATTTTTAATTAAAAATAATTATCTACTAAAATTTTTTAATTTTATTAGTTACGTGAATTTTGTGAATTTTTAATTATTTTTTCTACTATGATGATAACTCACAGTTAAAGAATCGCAAATTAATTCTTCATTTCTTTATCTTTAAAGAAAATTAAAAATAAATACAATAGCACTAGTAGAAAAAAAATGACAAATTTTTAAATTAAATCATGCGATTTTGCGGTCGAAGCCAGGAAATGTCAAAACAAATGGGGCTACCGTTTAAAGATTCGCAAATCATCATAGCGGGTAGGTACTTTGCACCAGGCCCTACCCCTGCGTTGCGTACTTACTTGGGATAGCATCTTTTCTTTATTTGAGCGTTTGACAACTCGTAAAATAAGCCCTTGTCATACATACATTTTAATACTTACATTTTCATTTGTATATATTTTCTTTCTTCATTTGTTACATCATTTTATTTCTAATGAGCGGCTGACTACTCATTAAATAAGCCTACAGTCATATCATTCATCATCACTGGGATTTCAGCGTGAGCGGATAACAACTCCTAAAAAAAGCCAATGTTATGAAGCATAGCTAGGTACTCTCCTTAGAGTAGGAGCCATTGATTGTGAGCCCTACCCTTAAGTTTGATAGATATGTGTATGAAAGGTTTATTGTAATATGTTAGATATTGTATGGTAGGATTGGTATGATAGAGTTGGAAGTAACCTATTAACCTTCAAAATTTTCACATAGTGTAAAAATTTTCTGGGGTTGTAGGGGAAATGTAGTATTCACTTTTTATAACATGTTAATAAGATAGAGGATAGGGAAAGGTTTGTGTAAATACGAAAATACTTACGATTTTTATTGTTGCTAAGCATGTTTTTATATGTTTTTATCTCTTGTAGTCACATTATTTTTAGGTCCAGTTGTTTCCTTTTATCTTTCTATCAAAATTATTACATGTTGTCTTTATTTTCTTACAATACTTCTTTAGATATTATAAAATAACTTCCATTCAATGAAAATTTATAAACAAAGTCTTGACAACCATGTCAAATGTTTTGATGGCAAAGACAATATTTTCTTTTAAAAGTGCAATGTAAACTTTTTATGTAATTCTAAATTTGTATAAATTTAAATTAAATTGTGTTCTACGGGAAGGGTATATAAGCGTCCTGTCCTGCGGTCAAAGGCCAGTCTAATTACGAGTTCTGACCAAGGAGAACCTAATAACGGAACCTCTGGCTGACTATAGAACCTCTGGCTGTCTGCGGAACCTCTGGCTGACTTCGGAACCACTGTCTGACTGCGGAACCTCTACCTGGCCTGACCTCTACCGGTCTGACCTCTACCAGTCTGACCTCTGCCAGTCTGACCTCTGCCGGTCTGATCTCTGCCGGTCTGACCACTGCCGGTCTGACTTCTGCTGGCCTGGCCTCTGCCGGCCTGACCACTAACGGTCTGACCCCAGGATCCTGTGTGGTGCTGCTGAGCCAGTGTGACCCCGAGTTCCTGTAAAGTGCTGCTGAGCCAGTCCTTCGCCCAAGTATTGCTGAGGTAGCGCCATCTGGCGCTGATAGATTCCTCATCATCAACATCATCGGCCTATCTTAGTCCACTGCTGGACATAGGCCTCCCCATATTAGCTGTTAGATTATTGTATATAAATTGTTTTGTATAGATATTTTTGTAAATATTTTGTTATTATTAAATTTCATTTATTTTTCTTTCTTTTAATTAAAAAGTTGCTTCATAACAATGTATGAACTTGTAATAAAATCTCTTTGGTTATACTATTTGTATCTGGCTGGTTTTGGTATCATTAAAAGTTTAAATTTTATAGAAGATAATTCCAAATTCTAATTAAGAAAATGTGTGATTTTCATTTGTTATTCTTACTGTCAAGATGAGTGAATCTAATGAAGAAATTCGATACATTTTAAAATTTTACTACAAAAAAGGTAAAAATGCAACGCAAGCCGCGAAAAAAATTTGCGATGTTTATGAACCTAGTGTGTGTCTGTGAGAGTAGCACAACACAATTTGGTTTAAGCGTTTTCAATCCGGAAATTTTGATGTCAAAGATGCACTTCGCTCTGGACGCTCTATTACGGATAAAATAGGTGCCATTTTTGAAAAAGTGGAGCAAGATCGGCATATCAGTAGTTACGTAGCTGACGAACTGGGAATTGACCACAATACAGTTTTGGCGCATTTGAAAAAAAACTGGGTACACAAAAAAGCTCGATATTTGGGTACCTCACGAGCTCACTGAAAGAAACCTAATGAACCGTGTACTCATTTGTGATTCTTTATTACGACGGACGTAATGAAACCGAACCATTTTTGAAGAAGCTGATAACTGGAGATGAAAAACGTACGACAAGAACGTGCGAAAAAGGTCGTGTGGTGGGATTGGGAGGGCATTATTCATTATGAGCTGTTACCACCAGGCGGGACCATCGATTCTGAACACTACTGCAAACAACTGATGAGATTAAAGCAAGAAGTTGAGAGGAAGGGGCCGGAATTAATCAACAGAAGGGGTGTGGTTTTTCATCATGATAACGCTAGGCCTCACACATCTTTAGCCACTCAGCAAAAATTAAGAGAGTTTGGCTGGGAGGTGTTAATGCATCCGCCGTATAGTCCTGACCATGCAACTTCAGATTTCCACCTGTTTCGGTCTCCTCAGAATTCTTTAGGCAGTGTCAGGTTAACATCACGAGAGGACTTCCAAAACCACTTGTTGCGGTATTTTGATCAGAAGCCCCAAAATTTCTATAGCAATGGGATCATGTTCCTACCTACAAGATGGCAAAAAGTTATCTAACAAAATGGCACCTACATACTTTAGTTAAATGTAAATAAACTACATTAAAAAATGTTTTGAATTTTCTTAAAAAATGCGAAGAAACTTTTTATATCTGTAGTTATACATACATGAGAGGGGAATAGTTTAGTCTTTGTGGTTAGTCAGTGCTATAGTCTTCGATCATAACATTTCTGTGTCGAGCACAGACTGATAATAATGTGTCGCGCTCTGCTGAATTGCGTCTTGTCGTAGCGCCATTGCGAGGCGGGCTCGCACTTTACACTCATGACGACTCTCAATAAACATGGAAGTTGGAATCATAAGCAAAGCAATTGCACTCGCCCGCCAACGCCAAGAGTCTTGACGAGGACCGTGGTCACCGGCGACAGCGCGAGCGCCAATAGCCGCTCCGCTACGTAATAGCTCCGCTCGCACTACTGGAACGAGCTATAATTGGCCGTCGATCACGAGGAACAAATCCAGAATGTGTAATCAATAGGTCCGCCAAGGCCCCGCGGACGGCGCGGCGCCCGAATTCCGATTCGCATCATCTGTGACATCTGTCATCCATCACGTGCCACGATCAATCAACGCATCATCTGTGACATCTGTCATCCATCACGTGCCACGATCAATCAATTTGTTGGATAATTCAAGTAAATGGACTATTGAGATTGCCTTTTTATTAGATGCTGATCAATACCTCAATTAATAAGCGTGTGTCATATTAACTGGCGTACTTGTACTATCAGTCATATGACCTATCACCGCCGATGGACGTTGCTGTTGTTTTCGCTTTGCTTATGTATTTATTTAGGTCCGTGTTAAGAGTAACTGCACGCAAAAGTCGGTTGCCCGGGCCACAGATTAGGTAATAGCACATGCTCACGGGCGGTTAGTGTCTTGCCCCGTAACACTAAGCCTTAGACCTATACTTGCAGCACACAACTAGAATTATATTTTGATCTTGTATGTACTAATGAACACAGGTTTGTACTTTGGACCTGGGAAGGGCGTGCGGGTTCGGGAGGGGAGACCTACAGAACCATCTGCGTCTTCGCGGACGCAGTGCTACACCTATGCCCAAGCGAATTATCCAGTATGAAAAAATAGCATATTTGGACGGTGTTTGGATATATCGTTTATTGGCGTCGAATCCCACCAGCTAACAGTGCAGGATGCTATGGCCGGGCAGCGTGTGGGTGTGGCGCCGACTACTGCCGACGTGCCAGCGCCGGCGCAGCCAGCGCGGTGCGCATCACCATCATCATTAAAGTATAATAGGACGGTTGGGCTCAGGCTTCCAATGTGAAAGATAGCACGTGGGGAGATGGGACCATTACCTACCACGCGTAGAGAGATAGCACGTGGGGAGATGGGACCATTACCTACCACGCGTAGAGAGATAGCACGTGGGCAGATGGGACCATTACCTACCACGCGTAGAGAGATAGCACGTGGGCAGATGGGACCATTACCTACCACGCGTAGAGAGATAGCACGTGGGCAGATGGGACCATTACCTACCACGCGTAGAGAGATAGCACGTGGGGAGATGGGACCATTACCTACCACGCGTAGAGAGATAGCACGTGGGCAGATGGGACCATTACCTACCACGCGTAGAGAGATAGCACGTGGGCAGATGGGACCATTACCTACCACGCGTAGAGAGATAGCACGTGGGCAGATGGGACCATTACCTACCACGCGTAGAGAGATAGCACGTGGGCAGATGGGACCATTACTTACCACGCGTAGCCCAACGATCGTTTGGTTGGTTGAACGACTACCTACTATCCTACTAATATCCTACGACAGCGGCCGAGACCAACGGCTTAACAAACATTCGAAGGCACTGAAAGGCTCAAGATTTTAATTTCCATTAATTCTTTATTACAATCCACATGATATTCAGTATCTTTAATCTTAAATAGCATATTAGGATGAAGGAGGACGTATTATTTTATACTGAGATGTAGGTATAATTGAGCCGGCCATCCATGACATTGCGAAGATCACAACCCAAACATCGCAGCCATCGAGCATTACACATTACTGATAGTACTCAGTGATCGGAATAAAGCTAACCAAAAACCAAATCAAACGTGTGGATACTCTCAGAAAAGCACAAGCTAGTACTTAATTAAATTTAAAAAAAGAAATATTAATTATTTAGAAATACATGATTTTAAAAAGTAATTAAAATTATACATCATTGCTTTTATTTAATACTTAGATATTTATTTAAAGTTTTGATTTCGCCATGGGAGTCGCCCCGCCCCGTTAATAGGTTTTCATCAGGTTTAAAAAAAATGTGTTCTAACTCTTTAATCTTTCAAATAACAAAAAAACCATTCAAATTGGTGCAGATTTGACGGAGACATGGAAATAAGAAGTAACACATACCCAAAAAATATGCACGCCAATTATTACGCTAGCTCTAACGCAACTTTTTTGTTCAAACGTAGTGTGGCCTATGGCATGCTCTGTCATAATAATCACATACAGGAGCGGTGCGTGCTGATAGCACTTACACCGTCCGACAACAGTCCGACACCAGTCCGACACTATCCGACACCAGTCCGACACCAGTCCGACACCAGTCCGACACCAGTCCGACACCAGTCCGACACCAGTCCGACACCAGTCCGACACCAGTCCGACACCAGTCCGACACCAGTCCGGCACCAGTCCGATACCAGTCCGACACCAGTCCGAGACCAGGCCGACACCAGTTCGACACCAGTCCGACATCGCACACCAATTCACAGCATACGCCATTGAGGCTCGTGAGCTCGTGACAGCTCGCGTGTGTTATCTGACAGTGATCGGACGGCGGGCGGCGCGCCGTATCGTATGCCGTATCAGCCGCTACTGCGCCTCACAGATATTGTGCTCCAATCAGATCTGATGCACATCACAAATTCACAATACACAGCATTCAAATAATGTATGGGCGCAAATTAAATTTTATTAAAGTTAAAACTTCTCATTAACGTACCTTTGTTTGTTTTGGATTTCTGTGTAAAGTCTAACTGAGGCAACGATTTTGCAGTTGGTATTTAAGCTGATATCAGACTCTACACGCTCACCATAAGGCTGAAAGCTACGCGCATAGTCCTCCGGGTCACCTGTTGAGTTGTGGCTGCGCCTGCGTAAGCGCCCGCTTCACTCGTTTCGATTGTAATTGAATATTATGCTTATCAAATCATTTCATATCTTTTATTGTCGAGGATAGTCGATGACAACTCCATAACAAAACACTACATCCGTTCTAGGTACAAATATTTGTTACCTGTACTCGTGTAGTGGCCTTTGCTTTTGAACGCGATTATTATAGCGGTAGCGGTGCGTGGTTTGATACCTGACATTTTTTATTATCCTTCCGACCGACACGTTCAAAGGATGAGTAAAATATTTTACTTTTTGTATGAATGGTTTGTTATGTTGGGGCTTTTTGTTAATGCGATGCTTAATTTTTTATTTTGTTTGTGTACTCGGTTTGGTTGGTGGTAGGGCTTGTTGGTCCGCTTGGATACTTAGTTACCACCGCACCGTCTTACATGACAATGTTTGTAGCATTGCTGTGTTCCAGCAGCTAGAAATAAGATACCCAGTGCCTCGGAAAGAGGAGGATTGAGGATTGATTGGATTCAACCAGGGCTTGGAATACCGGTATTTTCAATAACCGGTACCTTTGACTTTAATAAAATACCGGTAATGATTTGACACCGGTATTAATAATACAGGTTAACCGATGAGTACCGGTAAGTGGTAGGTATTGTACCGGTATACCGGTATTAAACACCATAATACAGGTATTAATACCGGTACTAATACTTACCGGTACCAGGTAACCAAATTGATTAGTGCATTATTAGTAGGTAAATGAGTGGCGCTTGGATCGGCTAACTGCACGAGTGGCGCTCTCGTCTCGTTAGTTTGCCTGTTTTAATGTCAATTTCACGCGGCCGCAGTGCACTGAATATCACGTGACAAACAGACTGGGAACGTCGCAAGTCAGTACCGGTATTTTTGAGGTACATACAATACCGGTACACATTGAAGAATCGGTACATATCCAGGAACCGAAATGGAAAATACAGGTACTTACCGACATAATACCTGTATTTTCGGTACCGGTTGCAAGCCCTGGATTCAACTTAACGCGCTCATACGCTTCCATCTTCGTCCTTATCGTAACTTAACAAAGAGAGTGCCTTTGTTGCCTGAAATAAGATAATGTAGCTATTCTATTCGATTCTAAGAAAATATACCAATCGCGTCACCGAAACTTCATAATTTATTTATTTGGTACTAGCGGTTCTTAAATCGGTCCAGTAGTTTTTGAGTTTATTCGTTGCAAACATACATACATACAAAAAAACAAAGGTTTCCGCTTTATACCTAATATTAGTATATAGTATAGATTTACGGATCTTGAGGAATAACCTCTACTTACTTCAACATATTTACATTATGAACGCACATTATAACTGTTTATGTCGGCAACTACACATTGTGTTTAAATCGCAGTGTTATATACTTACTGGTTTTGTAGGTAGGTACTCGTTGTCTTATTATTTCTTATAATTATCTAAGTGTATGAGACAAAATAGTTTACTTCACGCCGTATAGGTAGATTATGTCAGTATTTTCAATTGTTCGTGAAGTGTGAGTACATAATAAATTATGTCTTATTTGTTTAGTGAGACGGAGTTTGTATCAGTAATGTATAAATATTGATAAAAATAATCGTGAATTTGATAAATAAAAGATCAATATTATTATTAAGTGCAAGAGCGTGTAAACAACAAAAATAAAAAAAATGTGGTTCCGAGCGATGCCGCGGAGATAGAGACCTGTCACACCCGCTGATGGGTCGGCGCGTTTACCCCGTTCTTTGACTGAAGTTCGACAGACTCTACATCGACAGACGGTACTGCGACCACAGCTTAACCATGCTCCAACCACGCTCAACACAACTCACACACCCAACCACGCTCGTTTCCACAGCTTCAGCTGAACCAAACCATATCAATCAACAAAGATTCATACAGGTAATATGCAAGCTTAGCCTGAAAAGAGATTGCTTTAGGTCTCAGAGGAGGTTGCGAGGAGCACATGAACCACCCGCGCGGACCGAGCAAGCGAGGCGACTACCCATACATAGTCTACGGAGGCGACCGTGCCGCGGCACACCGCACCGGCCGGCGGGCGACGGCGGCGGCGGGCGGCGGCGGCGGCGGGCGGCGGCGGCGGGCGGGCGAGCGGAGCGCCAGAAGCGAAGACGATGTCACAGTTAGGCAGACGCAGGACGGCATGCCGTAGCTAAGTCTTAACGCAGTTGCGTATGTTGTTGTATGTCTGTCGAAGTCGAACTTCAGTCTTAATTCAAATAAACCATTTTTACCTCCTCGTCACCTATTGACGTCCACTACAAGACTGCCACCTTGCAGCGTCTTTCTAATTTACCAGCACCTGTTATATCTCCCTTTGTTTTAGATCAATTTACGGACAGTGTTGTTAAGAAAACTATACTCTCCATAAGCTCTAATGCTGTGGGTACTGATGCAATAAGTCGTAATATGATCCTTCCTATATTAGATATCCTTACTCCCATTGTAGTTCATATCCTTAACACATCAGTTGCTTCTCAAGTGTTTCCGTCTGCTTGGAAGGAGGCTTCTGTTATCTCTCTTCCCAAAAAGTCAAATCCTACCTTATATTCAGAGTACCGTCCTATTTCCATACTACCTTTCCTTTCTAAAGTCATTGAAAAGCTTATCCATCGTCAACTCACTTCTTTCTTGAACAAAAATAGTCTCCTTAACCCATTTCAATCCGGATTCCGTACAGGTCATAGTACGACTTCAGCATTGGTTAAAATAACAGACGATATTCATCGTGGTATGGAGAAACGCCAACTTACCCTTTTGACATTATTAGATTTTAGTAATGCCTTTAATTCAGTGGATTTTGATATTCTCCTCGGTGTTTTACGTTCTCTTGGCATATTTCCTGCCGTGGTTGGTTGGTTTCAAAGCTACCTGCTAGGGCGCCGGCAGCGCATACGTATTGAAGAATCTCTCTCGTCGTGGTGTAATATTAATGCTGGTGTCCCTCAGGGTGGCGTCTTATCTCCTCTTCTTTTTTCAATCTTTATAAACTCTATTACACAACCGCTTTCATGTTCCTATCACTTGTATGCTGATGATCTACAAATTTACACACAAGCAGCTCTATTAGACCTTGCTCGTGCTGTAGAGGTTACTAACAGGGATCTCGAGGTTATCTTTGACTGGAGCAAATCGTTTGGTCTCGATGTCAATCCAAGGAAGACCCAGACAATCATCATCGGCAGTTCCTATTTTGTCTCGAGGATCGATTTTGGACTTCTACCTTCTGTTAACTTCGCCGGCATTAATATACCATACTCAAAAACAGTGAGAAACTTGGGTGTCGTTTTTGACCAGTGTCTCACTTGGCATTCGCAAGTTGATGCTGTTCGGAAAAGGGTATTTGCTGCGTACAGTTCACTCAATCGTCTTCGTAACTTCTTGCCGATTAGCACAAAGATTACTCTGGCGCAAACTCTCCTGCTGTCCATCATTGACTATGCTGATGTTTGCTACGCTGATCTTTCGGAGGAACTTTTAAATAAACTGGAGCGTTTGCAGAATCTCTGTATTCGGTTTATTTATAACTTGAGGAAGTACGATCATGTCTCGATTTTTCGAGCTCAACTTAAATGGTCGCCAATTCGCCGGCGTAGAGACTTACACATTCTTTCCTTTCTGTATACTGTCCTCTTTCTACCCACTTCACCTTTATATCTGCAAAATTGTTTCTCCTTCCGTTCCACTTCCTCAAGCCTTACCTTGCGTTCTGCGTATAACCTAGCTCTTGTGACTCCTCTTCATTCTACTAATTTCCTTTCTTACTCTTTTTCTGTGCATGCTGTCTGGTTATGGAATTCTTTGCCTGAGCGCATCAGAAGTGCTCGCACGTTGGAGTCGTTCAAGGGTCTGGTTCGGAGCCATTTTCTAAATTCACCTTAGTTATGTTTATTTCTTTTATGATTTATATTGCATAAACTCTGTTTAATATATTTATTTTTACATGTATATGTATACGTTTATTTGATGTTATTATTATAATTTAGTTTATTTTTACTTGCACCCATTTTTTTTTTTTCAATTTTATTATTTTTCGCCCAAGGTTGCCTGGAAGAGATTGCTTGTTAGCAATAAGGCCGCCTATTTTGTACAATTTTCTTTTTTATCAATTTGTCTGTATCTGTATTTTTTGTGTGCAAATAAAGTTTATTATTATTATTATTATTATTATAAACCAACTAAAAATTTAAAATATACACAATATTGTCCTCGCGCCTGGACTCGGTTTTCACTTAACATCAGGTGGAGTGGAGTCATTTGCCGAGCTAGCTATAAAAAAAATAAAAATAAAACTTTCTATTAGAAAAGCATTTTTTTTTTAAATTAAGGAAGACCACGAAATCTAATAATAATGGACTTAATCTTTTATCAATAACCATTTGTAGAATGATATGTATATTGCAGTGAACCACGCAAAAACACAAATTCTACAGACTAAGTAATAATAGTTACATTAGATTAAAGTAGAAAAATAGGAAAAAACCTATTTCTAAAGTGGTCATTGCAGCTGCCTGGAAAACGTTCCCATTCGCTGGCTTCGGTAAATGCCAATTATCTACGATTCAAATACTGACGACGATTACTTGTAGTTTTTGAGGCTGCAGGCTATTTATGGCGAGTGTACTGTCCTCTCCGTCCACAACAGAGTTACATCTAAGTATTGCTTGCCAGTGGTAGAAATTTACAATCTATACTATTATTATAAAGCTGAAAAGTTTGTTTGTTTGTTTGTTTGGTTGAACGCGCTAATCTCAGGAACTACTGGTTCGAATTGACAAAATATTTTTGTGTTGAATAGTCCATTTATTGAGGAAGGCTATAGGCTATTTACATCACGCTATGACTAATGAAAGCGGGTGAAACCGCGGGGCACAGCTAGTGTAAGATAAGATAAAAGTAAATACATTCTTAAAATTAGTATATTGTATTCAACTTGCAGGCAAGCGTGCAAAATTCTTAATTATAAATTGGAATTGAGAGAAAGTCCTACATTTTTTGTTTCAATAATTTACTAACACTGTAAAAGCAATATCCTAATAACCATATATTATTAATTAATTTTATGTCGTCAGGAAGTTTGTTAAAAACTAACATCACATAGTATAGGTAAGTATATAAATAGCCTATTACTGTCCCACTGCTGGGCAAAGGCCCCCATCATTGAAAACAAGTCATCAATACATAATTTGTCATCATACATAACACATACATGGCTTAACCACCACGGTTGCCAAATGAGGGTTGGTGATGGCAACCCCGGGCTATGCATCGAATAATCTGAAACACACTACTCGGCACCTTCGGGTATCGGTGCGATACTATTAAAGGTAAGTACTGCAATTCATAATATTTATTTAGTATATTTTTAAATTATGTAATAAATACAAACAGATAGAAATGACAACATTGCGATAAAAAGACAAGTACAAGGGGAGGGCACTGCTTATTTCAGAATGAAACTTCCAGAAGGTCCGAAAAAGGAGAATACACAAAGAAAAGTATAAACCATCAAAAACGAACTTGTACAAAACCAAGTCTTGCAACTCAGTTGTTGTACAGTAAAAAGTTGTGAGATCCATAAATACCAAGTCGGTTAATTTATTTAGGAACCTTCCCTACTTAAGGAACCTTCTGTCTTAAGTTATTACGTAATTAGCTAACCTAACAACAACATCATATAGTGACAATATCAATATTAAAAATCTTTTATGTTCTAAATAAATCAAAATCATCCGCTCTTTTAAATTTGTATGTGATCGCCGCTCTTAGCAGCACCCGTGTTGGAGGTCACATAGATGGAGTTAATGTAAACAATACTTATATAAAAAAAAAAAAAAAAATGTTAATGACGGTAGTTGTTAACATTGAATGGGCGCCTTTGGCTTTCAAAGTAAAAAGTAAATAGTGTTGAATAATTTCGGCGGGCTGGTTAGAACCACGATAGCTCAATTGGAAGAGCACCTGACCCGGTATGTCAGAAGGGTGCAGGTTCAAACCCTGCTCGTGGAAATTTTTTCAACAATTGTGTTTTTGTAATTTGTTCGCAACAAAATTTGCGTTAAAAATTATATAAACATTTATAAATAGCTTGCCTACTTCTTAACTGATCTTTAGTATTTGTAAAAATATTATGATCGGATGTTAATGACGGTAGTTGTTAACATTGAATGGGCGCCTTTGGCTTTCAAAGTAAAAAGTAAATAGTGTTGAATAATTTCGGCGGGCTGGTTAGAACCACGATAGCTCAATTGGAAGAGCACCTGACCCGGTATGTCAGAAGGGTGCAGGTTCAAACCCTGCTCGTGGAAATTTTTTCAACATTTGTGTTTTTGTAATTTGTTCGCAACAAAATTTGCGTTAAAAATTATATAAACATTAATACTTATATAGCTTACTATGCGGATGGCATGGTGCTGCTGAGTGCGTCCGTGTGTGGTCTGAGAAAACTTGTCGCTATCTGTGAGGCTTATGCTGAGCGTCATGGACTAAAGTATAATGCAACGAAGAGTGAAGTCATGGTCTTTGCGGCCAGAGGTAAGAGTTCAGTTAACTTTCCTGAAGTTAAGCTTAATGGAACAACATTGCAAAGAGTGCACAAATTTAAGTACCTAGGACTCATTATTAACCTCTGACCTCAAGGACGATGATAATTTAGAGAGGGAACGGAGGGCGCTTGCAGTGAGGGCAAACATGATAGCCCGTAGGTTTGCTCGTTGTTCTAAGGAAGTGAAAATATCAGTCTTCAGATCATACTCCACTCCTTTTTAGACCTGTAGCCTATGGGCTGGTTATACCCAAAAATCCTACGGCAGGCTCCGGGTCCAATATAATAATGCGTTTAGAGTGTTGTTGGGGCTGCCGTGATACTGTAGTACGTCAGGGATGTTCGTAGAAAGCCGCGTAGATTGTTTTTATACTACAAAGCGTAAAAGATGCGCGCCTCTGGCCTCTGGTGCGCAGAGTGAGTGGCAGTGCCAACAGCATTTTGGGCTTGATTGCGAGTACCTAGGCTGGATTGTGCACCTACGTCAACCGCTGCTGCGCAACCTCATATGGAATTGCGCCTTGGTCATTTTATAAGTAGAATGTAAACTCTGAATGCTCATACTAACACTAGAATAAGAAAATTGTTACTAACAAAATGGATATTATTGTCTGAAATAAATGAATTATTATTATTAATATTATTATATGGATCTCACAACGTTTTACGGTAGGAGAGCTGAGTTGCGAGACTTGACTACATTTTTTGTTTCAATAAAGGTTTTTTTACAAGTTTGTTTTATATGGTATCTCATTTCTTTTTGTAGATGGTCCTACTTTTTCCTTTCCAGTACCATCCAGGTACTTATCTACACCTATTATTTCATTATATTATATACAACTTTATTTTTAGTTTATACGAAAATCGAAACACGGGTCAAATATTTTCATTTAAAGAATCAGTGCCAAAAAAATTCAAATAATATCTTGAAAACTCACAAAGTTACAAGCTTTTTGTGCTGTCCCATTGTGTTTTTTAGTAGGGTACCTATACTTTATTTGAGATTTTGTAAATATTATTTGGTCAAAATGTAACATGGTATAAAAAATATTGAAATCGATTCTATTACTGATTCTGAACAAACAGTTTTCAAGTTTCGTATAAACTAAAAATAACATTATATAGTACACTGATTCATTAACTGCAAATGTAACTTTGTAATCCTTTATATTTATATGAGATTACAAAGTTATGTATGTAAATTAAAAAATTGAAATTCTTAAATTACTGGTTCGAATTGAATGAAATTTGAAATATACCATGTTTATACAATGCCTGCTTGGTTACTGGAAATTCAGGCTTCTAGTTTTATCCACAACGAAGTTATAGGAGGTCGAAAATGGCCTGAACTGTTTCGAGAAAAGTATGGTAGGTATAACCTACTCGGTTACGGCCGCGCCGCTTTTTTGCTCGACTTGGCGGAGGCACTGCCGTGCCCCCAGAAAAGTGTGCACTCAGCACGGGCAATACTTTCTCTCTTTCTTTCACTCAGCACGGGCAATACTTTCTCTCTTTCTTTCACTCAGCACGGGCAATACTTTCTCTCTTTCTTTCACTCAGCACGGGCAATACTTTCTCTCTTTCTTTCACTCAGCACGGGCAATACTTTCTCTCTTTCTTTCACTCAGCACGGGCAATACTTTCTCTCTTTCTTTCACTCAGCACGGGCAATACTTTCTCTCTTTCTTTCACTCAGCACGGGCAATACTTTCTCTCTTTCTTTCACTCAGCACGGGCAATACTTTCTCTCTTTCTTTCACTCAGCACGGGCAATACTTTCTCTCTTTCTTTCACTCAGCACGGGCAATACTTTCTCTCTTTCTTTATTACAGCATCAAATATTGGAAATTGCCCTCCCTGTCCTAGAAGGACACTTTTCATTACAATAAACACATAGTAGGTAGGTACTATCTAGGTACTGATTATTTGCTTGCTTACAGATGCCGTGACTGCTGGTGTTATGTAAGTACCTACTGCGGTAGGTGTTTTGGGGATTCGCTTCTTCTTTCGTATATCTTTCTTTTCAAATTTTTAGTTTTAATCCAAAGAAATTAATCTTGCGTGTTGGCGGAACTAATAGCCTTCAGATACAGCAGTAGATATGGAATGTGTGCTGAATACATGTCGCATGTTTGTGTTTGATTCAGACGGGATGGTTTTGATATAAACGCAGTCATTAAATACGAAGCTAATATTATAAATGAGTCGGAGTGGTTGCACTGCGGCGACCGTGGAGCGTGGAGCATGGTTGCACGGCACGCATCACTCGCGCGCCGCATGTTTGTTTGCCGACGACGACGACGCGACGCGACGACGAGACGGCGCGGGGGCGCAGGGCCGGCCTCGCGCGCTATCTGCTGACACTTTCACTGCTTATCTATAATCCTAATGCAACAGGCGGCAGATGGCGAGCCGCGGGCGCGGCGTGTTTGCGGATCATTATTAATACCTCGTTGTTGTCGGCTGTCTGTCCCTCAATTAAAATAATACAAATTACGCAACGGAAACAATGAGTGTGGGCAGTGCGAGGAGACCCGCCCACACTGATTACTGATATTAATTTATCTTATCAATGCTTCAGTATATTTTTATGTAAAAAAACTCGCTTTTTTATATGGGGCTTCCTGACCGCGGCAGCCGTGAGTTGTTTAGTTAGTTTATGCTGCAAAAATTATTTACTGATGAATTATTACTTTGCCCTTAGAACAGCAACTGCCCTAGGTTCGAATTAATAACACCTATCATCACATCACCTATCGTTTACCCTTTTTTTAATTAAAAAATAAACGTATAGCTGCGCCGCCGCCGCCGCCGCCGCCGCCCGCCGCCGCGCTGCCCGCGCCCGCGCCGGCGCCGGCGCCGATCCCGCGGGCACTACGCTGGTGACGCTGGTCTGCTGCACCTGTTCTTTTACTTACAAATCCATTATCATCAGCCTATACTATCCAACTGCTGGACATAGGCTTCTCCAAGCGCACGCTAAGTACTGAGTAGTACCTGTACGGTCAGCGGCTACTCTAGTTCAGTGTGCTTAAATATTTATAAAATTTATAAAATACAGTGAAAAAATTAAACGCCCACCCGACCCAGCCAGGAATCCAAACACAAACAATACTCCCTTTACCCTTGCTGAAATTTTGAAATCCTTATAGAGTCTTTTTATGGAAAAGTAAATCTTCATAAATATGAAGATCAATCCCCCACTCAATGTTGATAAAAATATATATAACCATATCCCAAATAAAATAAAAAATAATAAAAAATTAACAACTTTTGAGAAAAATCTAAAACAGTTCTTAATTACTAAGAGTTACTACAGCATTACAGAATTTTTAAATGATAATACTGATGTTTAAAACTTATACTATTGAAATATAATACTAATAAAATAAATACTGATATTGTTAAACTGTCATTTATCTCAGTAAGAATAAATGTTTAATAATATAATTATTAACCTTTTTACCGCCAACAACTTCTATAGAAGTTCTTCTTTGTACCTTATTGTATTTTATTAAAATACATTTATACGTTGGCGTACAGTGGGACATCGCGTGCAGGATAGTTGGGCGGTGAAAAGGTTAATATAGGAACTAAACAATAAAGTGCATCAATTAATTGTAATAATATAAGAATGGAATAATCGTTTGTATTACCAAAATTGCTATGCCCTCACGGAGCGCTACATTGTATATAACACCCTATGTACGAATTTTATATGATACTATGTACACAATGTTAGCTTGCAATAAAGAAATTGAATTGAATTGAATTGATTTTGCATGTTACCACGGCCACGGTGTTTATATTCATACTTCGTTGCATGGCTATGTTTCGGGATTACATGCATATTACAAACAACCTGTATCATCATCATCATCATCATCACCATCATCATCATCATCATCATCATCATCATCATCAACAACCTGTATATAAACCTAAATTATTCTAATGAATTAAGTGTTTTTAATTCAAAACAATAGCAAGACCTTGAAAATGACACGTTTTTTTGTGAAATTGTGCAGTCATACTTTGACGTAAAGAATACGAAGAAACGCGCTTTGAGAATCATGATTATAACTTTAGATTGCTAATTACAGCGGCGGCGGCGGCAATTAGCTAATTTGCAATTAACGTCGATCACCATCACCGCCGACCCGCCCGCCGCCGCCCCACCCCGCCCGCTGCGGCCGAGCGCTACTGCAAAACACAAACTCATCAGTTCATCACTCACTATCACTTCACAATGCACTGATAGTAATGCATATTCACTATGCATCGTTTTCCTTGCAGTTAATTCCCTTCCCTTTGAGCACGGAGATGTAGATACTATGCCTTAACCTACAGGTACATAAGGATGTGACCTTCCTACTTCTCTTCTCTCGTCATGTCTGCAACGAACGGAAAGTTTGGAATCAAACCACAGATTTATTTATTTATTTATTGGATTACCGACATAAGAAACAGTATTTAAGGTTAACAATAAAAACAATGTTCTCTTAGCTAACTGCTCTTACAATTATGGGCAATCACATCTTGCATTAAAACAAAATTACTATTTAAAAATAAAATAAAAAATATATATGACACAAATTCAATTAAATTTTAAACAAAAAAAAATAAATTATAAGATTCAATTAAATTATAAATACAAAATTAAAATTATAAAATTCAATTAAATTATACTTAAACACAAAATTAAAATTAAAACATTTCAATGACTACAACTATTTTTAAACAAAAGTTTTTTTTTTTTATAAATAAAAATAAATATTAAATGCAATCTAAAGTACTTCACTAGCTTTAAGACATTTTAAAAACATTGGAAGGTTCTGAAAATGTATATCCAGTTCCGGCAACTTTTTAGTGAAATCGTTGTACAGACGAGCCAAACGAACAACTGGTGAACTGCAACCCATCCTTGTTCTACAGAATTTTTTTTTAACAAATTACATGGATGTCTCGGCACTCTTGACGGAATGCTATAATCGAAACGGTTGAGCAGCACGGGACTGTCAATGCTGTTGTTAAATAATTTATGCAAGAAAGACATATCCAGATAGCTACGACGAACAGAAAGCGGATCTAAACGAAAATATTTGACTTTGTCTGTATAGGCCCTCAACGTTCTGGGAATCTTGAAGCGGTAGGATAGGCTACTGGTTAGTTTTTTCTGTACTCTTTCTATTCTGTTAATATGAACATAATAGCCTGGACACTAAACAGTGCTGCAGTATTCAAGTTTACTTCTTACATAACTAAGTATTATAAAGCAATAAGACTGTTGAGGGTTTTTTTTTTAATCTTTTGTACTTCTAAGAATAAATCCTAGCGATTAATTTGCCTCCTTTATAATTCAGATTAAATAATAGTTCAAAACTTTGGAAATGTACTGTTCTTGATTGGACCTGGCGTACCTACGTCTACCGCACCAGCTGCGGGCCGCTTCGATAAGAACGACTTCCGCCCAGTGCGTAGGGGATCCATTACATGATGTGTATACACAATTGATTCACTCATTTGAATATAAGTCGGGGCGTTTGGATGCCTATTGCAAGTTTTATTTGCCATTCGATCACGTTACCAACGAAAGCGAGCATTGAAGTAGCGCCTCCTGTGACACTTTCGTCCTTCTTTTCTTTCTTTCGTTTTGATTATACCAACATTTTGCGATCTAGTCATTTTTCTACCCGGTCTATTTGAGATGTGGTCTAATTAAAGATGTGGTCTTTTCGAGAACCAGTCGTTTTGCTACCCGGTCTATTTGAGATGTGGCCTATTAACGATATGGTCGTTTATAGGACCAGTCGTTTTGCTACAAAGTCATTCGGAGATATAGGCTTTCTGCAGAGATGGTCCTTCTGAGATCTGGACCTTATGAGGATTTGGTCGTTTTCACAATGTAGTCGTTATGATACCAACCGAATTTTGCGATACAAACACCAGCTAAATTAACTATAATAGGTGCCGGTATACACTCGTACCTACCTACCTACCTATCAAAATTATGGTCATACTCAAAATATTTATAAAATACAGTGAAAAAATGAAACGCCTACCCGACCCAGCCAGGAATCAAACCTTGGTCTTTCGCAATCCGGGCGGCTACGGCTGCACTGACCGCTATGCTACCGGGAATCCTGACGTAAGCGCTGAATTTTGTCACTGCTTTTGTAATTTTTGAGTGCTAATAGCGGCACAGCGCGCCATCTATCCAACGCCCATTGCAACCGATGGCTATGCAGATTTATCATTGCGGATGAAATACCACAGTACGAACCATAAATAGGTAACAAATATGCTATTTCTTGAAGGACAATGCACAATACTCAATTTACTTAAGAACCTATTTATTGGTCAAATTATTGTTGAGTGGTACAGATATGCGTTCTATTATATTTATGCGACAACTAAATACATATATACGAGGAGTAGGTACAGTCACTATCAAAAAAGTTACTGCTACTGATATAAAATAAAATATTGTCAAAAGTGAGGTCCTGAATCCTCACGATAGTACTGTTCTATACTACACTACTACAAATAAATAAATTCGTATTAACACCTTTGTGCATGCATAACTGTTAAATAATAATAAAATTTCGTTGGTTCGAATCAGTGACGTCAAAAAAATACTTGGGTGGTTTGCACCGTGGTGCGAATCGCTGAAGTACGAAAAAGACATTTTTTTTTATTTTTTTATTTGTTCATCTTAGCTTAAATCTATCTTTATATCCATCAAAAATCTCTGTTCAAGGTGTTGGAGCGCTTTCAAACAACCCATTTTCAGTGAAACCTTAGTTTTGTCCCCCACGCACGTGGCTATGATAAAAAAAACAAAAATATTTTTAAGAGTCGATAATGGACACGTGTGCAAATAGGTACATCATGATGATTATTATGTAGCAGAGACCTTGCGTCGGAATGAATGTTTAAATAAATAATACCTACCTACTACGATAGGTTTTATATTTTACATAGTAAAGACTAACTCACCTACATTGTGGTGTTATACATACATTCACACGCAATGGCAACATAATGATTTTAAACTGCATACCAACCTAGGCAAAACAATGTAATTTTTAAATTTGGTATTATTTAAATTTAACCTTTCATTTTGAAACATACGTAAGTTTGGGTTACCTATAGAGACGCATAACGTTTTTAAGCATAAACTGAAAATGCATAATGTTCATGGCCATAATCGTCACTTGCCTTAAATCTTTATAGCATAACTTCATAACGCATATCATCATATGGCCGAAATCTGTAAGGCATAATCATGGAAAGGCATTATTGCAATAATCATAATTAACAAAAGGCATAATTTAAATTTGCCATAACATTTAAAAGGCATAATATTCAAAAGGCATACATTTAATAAGCATAAACTGACAAAATCCATATATTCTTAAGAAATAATACTTGCATCATCATGCATATATAAAGCAAGCATGCAGCAAGCCTGCAGCAAGCATGCAGCATGCATCAGCATGCATGCAGCAAGCCTGCAGCAAGCATGCGGCATGCAAGCCGCATGCAAGCAGCAGGCAAGCAAGCTAGCAGCATGCAAGCAAGCATGAACCATGCAAGCAAGCATGCAACATGCAGCAGGCATGGTTTCTGTCACGGCTCCGGCGCTGCGGGGCTCCGGCGGTCCCACGCGAGCTTATTGTCGCAGATGGTTTTCGCTCTTCACCGCAGCTCAGCCTCAGCCGCGCCGGCGTGCGTTAAAACCACCTGCTCCTCAGCTCGCGGGCCGCCTAACCCCTCCGCGCCTACGCGTTTCTAAATTACACTCTAGGGCATGGATGCACAGACTTATTAAGACTAGGGGCCACTCGGGCAAATTATGAACTGATGGTGGGCCACCAGAAGTATAGGTAATTAAAGACAATGAAAAATTGATAATAATGTATTCAAATTGAAAAAGAATTTATTAATTTGAAGCGTGGCACTGCATAGTGCTTACAATCTTTTTTATATTTGGCTCAAATTTACTTGTAGCAACACGTAAAACTGCTTCCAAACTTTCATTTGCAAGGCGGTTTCGATTTTTTGTTTTATTATTATTTAGGATTGAAAAGGTTTGTTCACATATATAGGTAGAACCAAATAAGCTTGCACATTTCAGAGCGTTTATGCGCAACTCTTTGTACGTATTTTTATCAATGCAGCGGTAAAAGTTCAGCAAGTCTCCTTCGTTGAATTTGTTGCGTAAATCTTGGTCGTTCTGAATGTCGATAATTTCTAACTGCATTAACTCTGGCGCATTTTCAACTGAAATCGTGAAAGGATTGCTAAATATGTCCAACAGAGGTTTCACTGTTTTAAACTCCGAAAATCTGTCTTGAAAAGATTGAATCAAAATATCTAGCTTTTTTACATAACTGAAATTAATAGCAGTTTTTTTGAATTTTTCAGCCATTTTCTTATAATTCGGAAAATGATTGTAATTTCCAGAATTCAATTGCGATCTGAAAAGTGTCAGCTTGCATTGAAAGGATGATACATGTGCGTAGAGCTGGGATATCAGTTGATTTTTGCCTTGAAGCCGTGTGTTCAAGACATTCAAATGATTTGTAATGTCAACTAAAAAAGCCAAATCACACAACCAATCAGGACTTTTAAGTTCCGGGACGTCCCTTTGCTTTTCCGCCAGAAAAATATCAATTTCTTCTATTAAATTTAAAAATCGTTCCAGTGTCAATCCACGACTTAGCCACCTTACTTCTGTATAATACAGTAAATCTCCATGTTCGCATTCAATGTCATCAAGGAATTGTTTGAATTGCCTGTGATTGAGTCCTCGTGATTTTATGAAATTCACAGTCGAAACTACCACTTTCATGACATTTTCAAATTCAATTTTTTTAGAACAGAGGGCTTCTTGGTGTATAATGCAGTGAAACTGCATGAGATCTTCAGCGTTTAAGTTTTTTTCTTGCAAATGCTTTTTCAACAAAGTAACTAGCCCAGAATTGACACCAATCATCGAAGGAGCACCGTCAGTCGAAACTCCCGATAATTTCGATAAGTCCAAATCAGTTTTTGAACACTCGTCCAAAAGTACATTGAGTATATCAACTCCTCTGGTTTGACCTTTCAATGAACACATTCCTAATAACTCTTCGAAGACTTCAAAATCTTGAGTAACACCTCGTATGAATATAAGAAGTTGAGCTGTGGAACTAATATCAGTGGATTCGTCGAGTGCTAATGAAAAAAAATCAATTATCTTAGTTTTTTCATTTAATTGTTCCGCAATATTATCTGACAAAGACATAATTCGTCTTTGGATGGTCATACGATTCAGTTGAATTTTCTCAAACTTTTTTGCTGCTTCTGGACACATTTTCTTAGCGGCAATTTCTATGCATTCTTTTACAAAATCCCCATCATTGAAGGGGCGACTCCGCTTTGCTATCATTCGAGAAATTTCATAACTAACTTCTGTAGCTGTTTCTGTATCTTGAATGGGTTTTGTAAACATAGCTTGTTGACCAATAAGCTCCCGTTTTAAAGACAAAACTTTTTGCTTTCTTAATTCGCCTGTAAACTTCGTAAAAGTAGGATGCTGCGTTTCATAGTGCCTTTTTACATTATATTCCTTTGCAATCGCAACAGAATTCTTGCAAATTAAACAAACGACTTTGTTATGCGACCATACAAAAAAGTATTTCTCAGTCCAAATTTCTTGAAACTGCCGATTTTCATCTTTAACCTTACGTTTTTTACTAGTTCCTGGCATGTCCATGTTGCGTTTTAATCCTGACTAGGATTACCACAGCACCTAAAACCAATTACAGTTCCTAATTAATTACCAAAAATAATTGATAAAATATGTAGATAAAATTAATAACAGTTTTACTTACGATTTCACAACACAATTATACACGGCACTTGACGGGAAATCTACGTTGAATGTGGATCAAAATATATTATAATTATGACACCGGCTAGTCGAGTTAAAATCTACACTAGAACTAACGACACTTTACTCAAATTAAAACCGAACTGTCGGTCGCTGCGGTTAGCGTGGCTTTTATACCACGCGCATAGAGTCGAAAACTGTCTGGAGAAATCTCGAAACCGACTCTGGAAGCTTCGTGTATCTACCTACGCGAGCTATCGGGAATTTGGGACTATTGCTATCTCGCTCGCTCGAACAGTATAATAATAACGCGGCGCGCTTCCTCAAGAAAACGAATTTAACCGAGATCAGCACGAACATTACCGACCGCTGTTACCGACGCATGCACGGCGCACCGATAAGATTGATAGAGCGCGCGCGCGAGATTCAAATTACTTTTCGAACATTTGTTATTGGTTTTATTCTGGAATAGAACTCAATATTTTCGAATGTACGAGAGTATTATTTTTGCTGTCGGCGGGCCACCAGTATTCGACCGGCGGGCCGCATGCGGCCCGCGGGCCGTAGTCTGTGCATCCCTGCTCTAGGGGACAGACAAGACTACATTGTTGTTATAAAAAGTGTATTTAGACTAGGTAAAAATTGTATCCAATGAACGTTATATCCTTTGAAATTAGTTCATTTGTAATTGTATGAAATGAAATAAACCCCAAAAAACAACTTAAGATTATGTCAAAACAAATTATAAATGTTAACAGTTATGCATAGTAAAATTATACGTTTTAAAGTATGCTTAATAAAATTATGTCAAACAAAATATAGATTTTAACGATTATGATTTTAATTACATTATGCCTTTCAACAATTCTGCGTTATTATGTTTATGCGAAATAAAATATTATGCTAAAAAATATTATGCTTTTTGATTTTTATACCATATGATGTATGGCAATCGAAATTATGACAATAAACAGTATGCGTTTTAAAGTGTCACCGTAAGTTTGACTTCGTTTATTGCGGGCGGCGCCGGCGCGGCGGCGCGGCGGCGCGGCGGGCGGGGCGTTATGGTATTGTAATGGTAAGTAAGGTATGCATCATGTTTATTTAAATCTCAGCAAATTATGAATGTTTTGGTGACGTTACCGTTTAGATAAAGAGCTGACAAGTGGCGAGCAATCGAGCTTGGCGATAAGGTGCACGTGAGCGCACACGGGCACGCCGCCGCCGCCGCACGCGCACCTGTGCCTGCGCCATTGCGATGCGACATGCGAGCAATGTCCTCGCCATGTCTTGATTATTCCTGATTCCTAACAAGTCAAAATTTGCCCAAAACTTTAATAAATACAAAATGCTTTCACGAGACTAATACGCTTGTTTAACTTCTTTCACGACAAAGCACTTGGCCATCATCACATCCGATGTCCAGGGCTACAAAGGCCGAAGGTGGAGCGCACTTCACCCGGATTTCTCTACTACTGAGGAACTGGCTATCTTATCTCTAAATGTCGGAAGTCAACAATGCTACAAAATTGATGTTATGGCGATATACTTGATGGTGAAAGCTAGACAAGATAGCCAGGCGGCCTTCACCACTAACCAAACCATGTCATGTCATGTACCCCGCTGGGAATCGGACCCAAACCACAAAGTCTACTTTGTGCCCAAACTGCACAACTAAATGTAGGTAATATATTTCAGATGGGTTTCTATTTACTTACGCCACCTTACGCGAAATAAATTCACAGTATTTTTTGGTTTAGACAGTGTGGTGCTGGGAATTAATAACTGCATTACAGGATTCCAGGGCATGGCACTGGCATTTACGTAAAATTATATATATCCATAATAATTGTAAACAGCTTGCCCAATTCTTAACTGATATTTGTAATCGACGCAATGTAGTTGTTGGCATTGAATAAGGCCTCCTCAAGCCGGAGGAGCCTTACGCAATCTCAGCTATTGTCAACGTGAGAGTCCTGATAGTGTTGATAAACGTCGGATTGGACAGTCACGCACGGTAGCGAAACTGGAAGCGCACGGATAGGTCCTGGTCCCGGATTGTCAGAGGGTGCTGGATTCCGCTTGAATCCTGCTCGTGGAATTTATTTCAACACTTTTAGAAATTAAGATAAATAAGCACGAACTAAAATCTGCTAGAGGTGAACCCGGGCGATTGTTTGCCGCCCGGGTCGTCATGCGAGAGCGAGGACAGAGTGCTTAATGCGAATATTATTTAACATTCGAATCCAATTACGTTAACGAAAATTATAAAAACTGTACGACATTAAAGCAGCCAAGCGCATCCTTGTGACAACTTGACAAGCGAAGTATGGAGCTAAATTGGTGTTATACAAATTCTTGTTTAAACGTTAACGAATGGCAAATAAAACCTGCATTAGACACCCAAGAGCTTTCAACGGGTATGCCCCCTTTCCCCCTTCCGGCGGCGCAGCGAGAGGAGGGTCAGGGAGTCCCACAAAACCATCGACGTCATTCTCTACTGCTTCAAAAAAGTTTAACATAAATCATAAATGTATAGGTACGGCTACAAGGATTGTAAACGATTTATGCAATACTAAGATACCTCACGCACATATTTTTTCGTACGCAGATGACACTGCAATAATTTTTACAGCTGATACATGGGATAACGTCAAAGTACACACTGAACAAGGACTGAGTAAAATCGCTAAGTGGCTTAGATCCAACCTCCTCACACTTAACATTCAAAAGACTAAGTTTATGTGCTTTAGTATATGTAATGGTACCCAACCAAATGACCCTTTTGATATCAAAATACACGATTGTGAGGGCCCTAACAATTACAGTAACTGCAACTGCAGAACAATTGAAAAAGTCATTCAGTTAAAATACCTAGGAGTTATACTGGACAATCGACTATCATGGCATCCACATATTGAATATATCAGTAGTAAAATTAGAAAACTAGTCTGGATCTTTAAGACTTTGCGGCATGTGTTACCAATAGATATTGTGGACGGTCAAGCCTCGCCAAAAAGTCTACTGATTACTATTTATATAGCTCTAGTGCAGTCTGTTTTAACATACTGCATCACTATATGGGGAGGTGCTGGTAAGACTAAATTTCTAGAGTTGGAATGAGCTCAAAGGTGTTTATTGAAAGTAATGTTTTTCAAAAAAATACGTTTTCCAACGGCAAGTCTCTACCAATTAAGTAACATCCTTTCGGTAAGAAAGCTATACATTGTACTGACCACCCAAAAACTACATAAAACACTGCCATATAACCCAGATATATTGAATAGGAGAAGGAAAAATGTTGTAGCCCATGCTCCGAGAGTTAGGACAAAATTTGCACAAACACAATATATTACTCAATCTGCCCACCTATATAATGTCATAAACAGAGAACTATTTATTTATAACAAGACACTCAACAAAACCAGAAAACTTATAACTAAATGGCTAAAAGGTAAAACGTGGGAAGAGACAGAATCACTCCTTTTATTCATAGTCTAATAAAATACAAAACTAACGTCAAACATAATACACACACACACACACCACGCTCACGCGCACGCGCATGCGCACGCGCACGCACACGCACACGCACACGCACACGCACACGCACACGCACACGCACACACACACACATGTGCACTTATATAGAATATATTAGTCTTGGTTTATATATTTTGCTTATTATATCTTTCTAACTTAGTATTCTTTTTGCTACTTTTGTGTGACTGTTTTATGAATTGATATGTATGTAAAATCATTAAGGAGGAGCGGGGCTTCTCAAAACAGGCCTTAAAGCTTAAAGAGAAGCTCCAACCCAAAGTTTGTAACGCCAAAAATTGTTAATGGAAATAAACAAATTTTATAATTTATAATTAATTACAAGGGAAGTGAAACGTCAATGATTTCCCAGAACACTTAAGAATGATTCACCTGACTGGACCACCCGGCGCCGCCCGCCGCCCGACGCCCGCCGCCGCCGACGCCGGGTAGATCGAAAATCGCCTTTCATAGACATTGAGACTTTTTTTGAAAAGTGTCTTATTTGTTTGTTTAATTGGCTTTAGCTAGTGTCACTTATGATCAAAATAAACAAATTAATAATATGATTTCAATATTAATTCTTGCTTTTTAGAGCTGTTTTTATTTTTTTTAAGTTTCCTGTTTTTTAAAGTCGGTTTTTTTTTGTTAAAAATTATTTTATTTTACGATTTTTAGTGATGGGTAGACGTAGACCTAACAAGGATGCCTCTCGGATGAAGAAACGACGGCCTAAGTAGGTAGTGGTATTCCTGTGTAAAACTTCAATCTTAATTGGGGTATTAATTTCAGAATAAAAATCATTAAAAAAAAAACAATGCATCATTTCACCCAAATATGTTTATTTGATCATAAAGTGCCTTAAGTATTTGTTTGTTTAATTGGCTTTAGCTAGAGCCAATTAAACAAACAAATACTTAAGGCACTTTTCAAAAAAAGTCCCGCCGCCGCCCGCCGCGGCGCGGGCGCAGCGCACTTGCTGATAACAAGCTGCTGGACAAGGGAATCCACTGACGGCGGTAGGTGACGAAGCACACTAACCGTGACATCTATTAGCTTGTGATTTTCATTATTATCTTGAGTACATACGGTATATGTCTTAATCTGTACATATTACCTCCTAGTCCTTATTTTTCTTGTTTTTAGGCCCACAACGCAAATTAAGTTAAAGGGGAGTTATGTACCTACCTATAAGTTTGAAGCCTATACGAGTAGTATGTGTCCATTTGTTTTTAAGAAAGCTGTTAACCGCCTGCGGCCTTTAAGAGTGTTTGGGTACCGGACCGGGCTCATGAGCAAGCGGTGAGAAACTCAATGGTTTCAAGCCCTTGTGACCGAACAATACCCGGAGGTTTTCTAGATTTTTTTTTAATATTGCTGAAACATTTTGAACGTGGAATATGTTGTGTGTACCTCAAACCGCGGCTTATGTAACAACTTGATAGGTAATATTTGTCAAAAATAAGTGCGTCAATAAAAAAGGACAAAGTTTACAATGTTAGTTCAACATTAGTTGTGCCAATATTGTAGGCGGAGCAGGCCATTAAGTATATTACGGTAAGCCACCGCACGCACACGGGCCGTAATCCAGCCGCAGTCATGTGACAGTTCGATGGAACAATTACAATGTTTGTAGCTGTGCGATAATACCTAACCGAGGTGCGCTGGCGCAGCGGCGGCGGCTTATTCCCATGCGCTCCAAATCTATTATTCTCCAAAATTCAACTTCTATACATTCATTCCCTCCAATGATTTTCATAATAAAATAATAAATAAAACCACATTTACCAATTTTATTCTCTACAGCTCCAAAACATTATCTAGGTACTTTGAGATATGGGTCCCAGCAGCTCCAAGAAAAAAGTCAATACTTCAACATAAAAATCGTTTAACATATAAGTAACATAGCTTATGACAGATTGTGATGACTAACTGTGTTTTTTCGAATTATTTGTTACTATTTTTTAGATTTTTACTAGTATTTTACTTTTTACGAAGAATTTCTCTTGATTTTTAAGTAAGTTTAATATGTAGGAATAATACACTCACAACTAAAGTTGCTATGTCTGCGCAGTTTCTAAGTTATACGTAAACAGCTAGTTGCGAGTTGCCTATTGCCGCAATACGGAGATCAGTTGCTCTGTCTGCATAGCGCCTAAGACTGATTGTGATAATCGAAACTGTGATTTTCAAATTGTTTCTTTTTAAATTAAGTTTATTAAAATATTCATTGTGATGACATAAACTGTGATTATTTTGTAAATAAAAATTATGGGGTTAAAATTATGTAAATAATTCATTCCAATTTCATTTACCCTTTATTCTTGTGTAATAATTTATATTATATATACTACTACTAGTGACCCGCCCCGGCTTCGCACGGGTGCAATGCTGATACACGCAACCGCCTATGTCCCTGCATTTTAAATCTGTAATATCTTCGAAAATATTAATTTAAATTACATGCTGTAAAGGGCCATATTGATCTATATGAAAGGTACTTAATTGGATAAGGATGAATGCTGTATTGCTTAAAATCGCTTTGTAAATAAGCCATTATTTCTCGTAAAAAGTAAAGGATAAAAAATGATTATTGTGGGTTATCCCTAAAAGATAGACATATACCATCGCGGACTTTTTCGTAGACCTTTTTAAGGTATACAATACTGTTGTACATTATTTTGATCTATCTCGTAGGGTTCAGCCAGCGTTTGCAATGTAAGCGCAAAAAAATGTGAAACCTCTAAAATTATCAGTGTTTCTCAACTATATTATGCATCATGCATGTATATAAACATAATATAAACTTTCCTCTTGAAACACCCTATCTATTAGAAAAAACCGCATCAAAATCCGTTGCGTAGTTTTAAAGATCTAAGCGGCGGCCATACATACATATCATACATATCATCATCATACATACATAGGGACAGCGGGAAGCAACTTTATTTTATACTATTTAGTGATGATTAAGAATGTGACAAAAAAGAAATGTTACCCAATTTCACATTTAAATTGGTAAGTACCCACATAATTTTAAGCAAATATTCATGCAAACCATGTTCAAAATAACTTAATAAAAAAATAATATAGTAGGTATAACATGTTTTAACTCTGTTAACCGTACAGTTTGTTTTGGGGCCGTCGGGAACATACTATAGTAAATAGGTCTATAATTAATATTTTAATATAATTTATAGCTCCTGGGAATGTGTGGAGGGTTTTGAAGACATATATTTGCATACGCTCTAAGAGCCCTTGGGAACGATTTTACAAAATAATACCTATTGATATATAATTCTCACTAATCAATCAATAATTTTCACTATGTGACTTATGTGCTTTAGTCTGCCGGCCCTAGAATTTTATTCTTGGAGCGCTTGGGAACAAAATCTTGGAGCAGGCGGGAATAAGCCGTGGCGGCGGGCGGCGCGGCGGGCGGCGCGGCGGGCGGCGCGGCGGACGGCGGAGGCGGGGGCGGCGCGCCACTATCGGAGCAGCTCGGATTACAGCTAAGCCGACTGCTAACGCTGACATTATTCATATGCTGACGGGCTGCTGAAGCATGCAGAGATACGGAGCCACTGCGCTCGGCGCGCAGGGCTGACCCGGGGCTTGGGTAGCTAAGCTTTTCAAAGTTAGATCCTCTTCTAAGACCCACAATCCACAAAACGCCACAAACGCCCGCTTATTAATATTTCGCTTGCGTCAGATTCTTTGCGGTTTGGCCCTTCTCGTGTTACCTGACAGACAGAAGTGGGCAACGCAATGGACATTTCCCGCTTGTACCCATTCCACAGGAAACATAGTGTGTTTCTGTATTCTGACAAATTAGTTCATAAAATATAAATTTCAAAGTTCATTTTTATACTAAAAACATTCGTAACATTAAAAGTTAGGTTTAAATGTATCCTATTATTTAATAAGAATGTAATTGTATTTATCTACACTAATGTTGTAACATTCTACTTATGTTTCCAATACTTGACTTATAATTACTACAGTTATAGCGCAGACAACAAAACACTCAATTTAAGCAATTTCACACGATGGTATAATATCCACATCGATATCGTAAAATCTCATTATAACATCAATAAAACGCGACCAATTAACCTGGCGAGCCTTATGTCAAAATCCTCATACAAGTTGTATAAAATTTTGATATTAGGCTGGCTTTTGAAAACAGTTGGGTTATACGTGAAAACTTCGTCGAAACTACTAAACTTACATACACAAAACTCTTTGGTAAGATCTTGTGCCAATTAAATAAAAAAAGAACAGCGCGCGCACGCTCCTGATTGGCCCTGCGCGCGCAGCTGCGCTCTCATTGGTTAGATTTTAATGGCGGCAAGTTCACTGTGACAATACACGTACGCGTGAATTTAATGTTTCGCAATGTGTTTTGTTTTTAAAAATACAAATTAAAAGTTAAAAATGGACAGCGACGATGATATTTGTACGCCTCCGGATATTCTAGAATTGGCAACAAAAGTAACTCACAATCTTTTGCCAGAAAAATCTAGAAAATTATATGAAAAAGAATATAATAACTTTTTGGCATGGAAGATCGAAAAGAAAACTACATCATTTTCTGAAAATGTCATTCTTGTGTATCTCAAAGACCTCTCCGACAAATTCAAGCCATCTTCTATGTGGGCTAAATATTCTATGCTCAAGTCCACACTGAGTATCTACAACAATATTGATATCACGAAGTATTCAAAAGTCATAGCGTTCCTGAAACGCAGTTCAGAAGGACACAAGGAAAAAAAGTCCTTGACGTTTACATCAGGTCAAATAAAGATGTTCCTGAAAGATTCACCAGATATTTTGTATCTTTTTGAAAAGGTAAGTGTATTTTAGTTCTGTTATTTAATCTACCTAGTACTTACGTACTACACACGCAAGTTATCTAGACACTCAAATTAGGTAGTAGGTACCTACACTTTACTACTTCATAAATCATAGTTTTTGCCTTGGCTATGTACCTCAAGCTTATTATATCGTTTATTGTTACAGGTTGCACTAATCTTCGGCATAATGGGGGCATGCCGAAGGCAAGAGCTATACAACATCCAGTTCGATGAAGTCTCTAACATAGACGACAGTACAATCATGGTGAAAGTTTCGAAAACAAAAACGAAAATAGATCGTTCTTTCGTTGTGACGGGCAACTGCTATGCCGTATGTAAAAAATATGAAAAATGGAACTTCGACCCACCCCCTGTCGAAACCCTGCCTTTTTCTTGAGCTATAGATCGGGGAAGTGCGTCGATCAAAGAACTGGTATTAATAAATTTGGTGCTCTGGGAAAAACTATCGCAAGTTTTTTGAATCTGCCTAACCCAGCGTTGTACACGGGGCATTGCTTCCGGCGCACCTCGGCGACCCTTCTCATAGATAGCGGTGGTGATTTGACCGCACTGAAACGACACGGGGGGTGGAAGTCTTCTACTGTGGCTGAAAGCTACATTGATGAGTCTTTAATGAATAAAATTCAAGTCTCAAATACGATCTTGAACAGTATAGAAAACAAGACGAATGAAGTAATTATAAATATTCCAACTCCGTCTACGAGCTCTACTGCTTGCCCCGCGACCGCTACAGCTGCTGGATCAATAATTAACATTAACTTTCAAAATTGTACCATCCAAAATTTGAACAATTATTATAAATAAACTATTGTCAGCTTTTACTCTTGTTGTTTGACTAATTGCATTAGTGAAGATAAAGTAGTGTATGCAACTGCATATAACACGGGTATTAAAACACTGGTTACTATTATGAAACTCGCTGCGCTCGTTTCATAACTCACACTCGTGTTTTAATACCCTTCATTATATGACAGTTGCATAAACTACTATAAAAAGGCTATAAGTAGGTTGGTATAGGCACTATTCAAACATTAAACTGATACCGAATCCACTCTATCTAATAAAATAGTTTTACGATACGAAGTGTGGTTTTAACTGATGTCTTTTTTACTTATTGGACGGTAAAGCATTAACGCGTGACCTCAAACTAGTTTATTTTGTAAACTTAAAAGTCCACTAGTAAATTATACAACTCTAGTTTCAGTTGACATAAAGATAATACACGTCGGCACCTCGACTGGGCTAGACACTTTTGCCAGCCCTAGCCTTATCTCCTCTGTCTTGGGCGAGATCGTGATGTCGATGTCGTCGTCACGCACGTCAATGAGTGGGTATTGAGTTTTCTAAATCCCCATTCATGTATCCCAAAGGTATCAAAACTAACTTTTGCCATGCTGTTCAACAAAAGCCAATAACGTCGCATAATGATGATGTTATTAACACCACTGTCACAGTCACAACAACCAAAACGAGATAGTACTTAGGGTCGGAGGATACAGAAGTCATTTTATTAATTAATAGAAAATAGGTAAATACCTACGCCGCGCGAAATGTGGAGAGCAGAAAGCGGGCGTATAGGCAGCGACAACACTGGTCCAATCGGGCTCATAACAATATTTACGATTATATAAATAGGCATAATATTATTTTTGTAAATTATCTTGCTAAATTAGATATAGAAAATTATTAAAAAACCCAAGAAGCCAAAGGTATAGTATAGGTAACCTACTAAGTAGGGTCTATTAATTAGTAATAATAAAATAAAACGGCTACCTACCTAATTTATTAAAAGTACTTACAAACAATGGTAAAGTCAATAAAAAAGAATGAAATGCGTCATATGTTTGAGGAGCGCCAACAATTGAGCTGTTTTCATGATTTGTTTTGATACAAATAGGTACTTGTTTGGCGGCCTAGCGGGTGGTGGCGGCTGCTTGTGACTTGTGACTGTGACACATTTCCCTTGAACTTGACATAGGTATCTTTCCGCCGCGCCGCCGCCGCGGTCATTTGGCATTAAGGCAACATTAGTGGTTTAACGGAGCTGGTAGATGTGGGTGCGGGGCGGGCGGGGCGGGCGGGGCGAGGCACACCAAACCACAAAGAAGTTGCGCAGGTAACCAGGCACTGGGTACTGCGACTGCGGGTTACTTTATTATTCATACATATACGAGTACCAGGAGGACAGCTCTAGGAATTAAATTAATTATCCGCTTCTCTGACGCAACTGAAGAACACAACAAACAATAGGCGTTGTAAAAATAAGATCTGATAAACAAAATACTTTATTGTTATGTAAACAATGTGTAATAAAAATTGAGTAGGAAGAAATTTTTTACTTATTCTCAGAACCGCTTTTTGCATTCTTGTAATGAGCTCGATGCTGGGTGCGCGCTGGGGCAGTGAGATGTTAGTAGATTATTTTCCGTCGAATCCCATTCTTTAAATTTCATACTCCAGATATGACTGCGGTTATCCCATTCCTGCTGCCATTGAAACCAATAATAAAAAAATGCATGTACATTGCATTACATGCATTTTTTTTATTGACAATGTACAAGTTAAGAAGAAAAGTGAATCATCTTTAAACGACCGACCTTAAAAAAGCAGTGTATTGCTTAGGGATAGGTAACATTACACGTGCGTTTGGCGTGATGATCACGTACCTATTCGTTTCACCTTTACATTGTATCAGCCGTAAGCTTCCCGAAGATGTGTAAAATAAAATAATTTCGTGTCTCGTTGCAGACAGCAATGGCAAGCGGTGCGGAGCACGTCCGACAGCAGTCAGTACACCAACCTGCCAACCTGCGTAATACAGATATAAATAAGTACTTATTTTACTTTGAAATATTTTGAACAATCGTAATTGGTAGATTTGCTTTACAGATTAGACACGATTTCGACGGTTATTTCGAGTTTTAATACTTATGTATTTAGGTATAAAAATGTTTCCTCACACCTCACAGTCACACATAAGCGTGTACCTACCTAAATTAAGTGGAAACGCAAGACCTAATAAATTAAAAAATAGGTACTTTGTTTGCAAATGTGTAAATTGTGTGATGCAAGCGTGCAGTCGCAGCGCAGGCGATGTCTCTGTGCCTGGCGATGGCGTAGCGTAGGAAAGCATCAGCAATTGCATTCTCGACATTCAAGTGGAATTCCGCAGACATCCTATTATGCATTTAGATAATAACCAGTGATTGGTTGGCCAAACACATTATTCTACAAAATAACTGACGACATAATGGGAACGGTGGGCATTAAAGACCAGCCACGAGCGTAACAGAATACCTATTAGAGCAGAGCTCGCGCCGGTCGGAGACGGGACGTGGCTAGGAATACGACGAGCTGCATCACCCGCCAACGAACAGTGCCTCTCTACACGGCGACAATCGCCGTGGAGTAGGCTTGTCATTGTTACGCTTTTGCAGCTCTTTGTCAATAATTTTAATTACCTACAGCCACAACATAAATCTCCTATTGTTTAAATACAGTAGGTTGAGAACCTGCCGTGTTGTTATTACCTGTTCGACTGTACGTGTGTCTAATAAAGAATAGTTACGCAATTACAGGTAAACTGTCAAAAAGATTTAAAAATCTTTGATAAACCTGATATAGAGAAACGTGCAAGGCACCTGTGCGTATACCAGAGTGGAAGTAATTGACAACATTGATATATTCTGGTGTCACCATCACTGAGGTCCCGGGTTCGATCCCCGGTAGGGTCAATTTAGAAATTATTGTTTTTCTAAATTGTCTCGAGTCTGAGTGTTTTCTATGCATAATAAGTATGTATTTAAGTATTTTAAGTATGTTTTCCGTTGTCTAGTAACCATTTTAACGAGATTCATTTCAAAGCTTCTCTTGGGCTAGATAATTGGTGTGAGTGTAGAAAAGTTTATTTTTTATTTTTTTATTCTTTCTACAACAATAAGTCTCAAGAGTTAAAAAAAAAGCATTCAAGAAGATGAAGGTGGAGTGATGTTTGACTCTCAAATCATTAAAGAAACAAGTTTAGGTTTTATTTAGAGTATCTTGAGTGTGTCATGCTCTCTTTACTGTCTCTGCGGTGGTGGCGTGTGCGTCGGGTCGTTACGTTCCCTAAAATATGGTTGAGCGAAGCGATGGTTGATTCATATGTCATGCTCGTGAACGGGTGCCGCCTGTGGAGGCTGGTCTGCTCTTGCATACTTATCTTATTTTTAGTATTATTAATTATAGTTTGACTTTGTTTTACCTAAACAATTTTTGACTTTTACTAGAGTACTGTAGTGGTGCTGTATAACACTGTGGAAATTGAAACTTTTACATAATTATCTGATGTAAATTTGTTAACTTACAATTTTTATTTTAACAGCATTGTCCTACAGATAACAAACAGCGTTGCGATAAATAGATCATTAAGTTTTTATTTAGAGTATCTTGAGTGTGTCATGCTCTCTTTACTGTCTCTGCGGTGGTGGCGTGTGCGTCGGGTCGTTACGTTCCCTAAAATATGGTTGAGCGAAGCGATGGCTGATTCATATGTCATGCTCGTAAACGGGTGCCGCCTGTGGAGGCTGGTCTGCTCTTGCATACTTATCTTATTTTTAGTATTATTAATTATAGTTTGACTTTGTTTTGCCTAAACAATTTTTGACTTTTCTTAGAGTACTGTAGTGGTGCTGTATGGCATTGTGGAAATTGAAACCTTTACATAATTATCTGATGTAAATTTGTTAACTTACATTTTTTATTTTGTTTTTTTACATGTTGTGGTTGTCTTATATATATTTTTTGTGTTTATTTGTAATGGAAAGTGTTCTGCTATGATAGGGCATTTTCCAATATTTTTGACGCTGTAAGGGAGAAAAGAGCTGGACACTTGCTGACTTCTTGCCGGTTCTTCTCAGTACAAGATCTCCCGCCCAGAGTAGATTTACGAACCGATGGCATAATGACATTCACAAGAGCTACTTGTAGCCTAAACTGAATAAATGATTTTGAATTTTGAATTATGAATTTTTTATTTTTTATTTTGATAAGAATCTATCCCAACCAAAAATTTGTATTCTGAGCACCAACAAAGGCATGAATATTTTTATCATTTAAGTACTAAAATTACATTTCCGCAGTATACCAAATATGCCATTATTTGAGTATAAATTGCAATCTGAAACATGGAATAAGTTCTCTAGACACGAAACTGATTAAAATTCTTTATTAAGTTGTTTTGTGTTAGACACATTTTAGTAATCCTAGCTCGCGTGCGGAAGTGCTTTTTAATCTTTTAATGCTCTAAGTTTTTAATGATAACAAATGAAAATAAGAAGAAGAAATAAGAAATATTTATTGTGCAGGAAACACGGTACATTAAAGATGATAAATGATAATTTGATCCACATGTTTCGCTGAATATTCAGCATGCAAAAATCCGTTGAAAATTATATAAAATCAATCGATAAATTACGATTAATAAAATTTAAAACAAAATTTAAACACATTCGAATTAAATAGATAAAATAATTAGATTACTATGTCAACAAGAATAATGTGAATTAATAATTTTCCTATAGCAATACATATCAATAAATACCTAGCCTAAGAACTCTTCAACTGAGTAGAAACACTTATCTATGAACCACTTTGAGAGTTGACTTTTAAAAGAACTCAATCGTAAATCTCTAATGGTTTTAGGGATCCGATTAAAGATCCTTATGGCCATAAACGAACAGTTTTCGTGGTAAAGTTGGCCGGCACACTTGGGCACTAGAAGTCTAGTCGGGTCTCTAGACGAACATTTCAAATTAAAATTAGCTCTTTGAAATCGTTCTGGGTGTTTTCTTACAAAGAGTCCTATTTCCAGAATATAGAGTGAGGTCAAAGTAAGTAGTTTCAATTTCTTAAAAAGAGGTCTACAAGATTCAAGCGGTCCAACACTACATATTGCTCGGACACACTTTTTTTGAGCTAAAAACACTTTATTTGTATGTGTCGAGTTTCCCCACAATAATAAGCCATATCTGAGCACTGAACTAACGTAACCGTGATACGCTGCCATGGCAGTTTTTTCACATGCCAGACTTTTTAACTTTTTTAATGCAAAGACAAATCGATTGAGTTTAGTGCAAACTGATTTTATGTGCGCTTTCCAGTTGCAATGCTTATCAAGTACTAAGCCTAGAAATGTTGTTTCAGACACTTCCATAACACCTTCACCATTACAGCTGATATCCAAATGTTGTCGTTTACTTTGGTAATTAGAAAATTGTACAACTTTTGTTTTGGAAACGTTTACTTTTAGATTATTTATGTGAAGCCAGTTCGTTATGGAATCTACAGTAGAATTAAGATTATCTTCATATGGTATGTTTTTGCAAGTATCTGGTACTACAACGGAGATGTCATCAGCAAAAAGAACACATCGATGTCTGGTTACATTTGTAATGTCATTAATGTATAGAAGAAATAAAAGCGGACCCAGTATACTACCTTTAGGTACGCCTGACATATTGATTTCATAGCTGGATTTAAAAGTACTTAATAAAAGATCTTCACCAATTTGCATGATTTCAACACATTGTTTTCGATTGTTTAAGTAACTAGCTAACCATTTCATTGCATTTCCTCTTATGCCATAACGATCACACTTATTTAATAAGATTTGGTGATTAACAAGGTCGAATGCCATTTTCATATCAAAGAAAATACCCGTAACACGTTTTTTCTCGTTTATGTTTTCAACTATATGTTTAATTAATGAAAAGGCAGCTAGGGTCGTTGATTTTTTGTCTGGAAGCCATTTTGCTCCTTTACAATAACATTAAATTTATTTAAAAAAATATTAGACGGGAATGCATAAGCTTTTCAAAGACTTTAGAAAAAATTGGGTTCAAAGTTATAGGTCTAGTTAGATATGTCCTCTTTACCACCCTTCTTATGAAGTGGTCTTACTATTGATAACTTTAGTTTCTCGGGGAATATGCCCTGTTCAAAAGAGAGATTAACAAGGTAGGACAACACTTCCGCGATCTCTTTGGCACTTTCCTTAATGATATGTGTTGATACGGCATCCGATATCTGACGGCCCTTGTGTTGTTCAACGATTTAATTGTTCTTATGATTTCATCTGCTGATGTTGTCATTAGGAAGATGCTAGAACTCACTGTGCTAATAGAAGTATAATCTGGATTTACTCCTGTTTCTGATTTAGAAAATGAAATAAAGTATTTATTAAATATGTCCGCGATTCTCGTAGCGTTACTTACCACGGAACCATTTGTGCTAACAGATTGTATAAATTGATCAGTTGTAATATCATCTATTTTATCTTTAATTATGTTCCAGGACGCCTTACATTTATTTTTAGCACTGTTTATATAATTATTATTTAAGTTTTTTCTAGATTGAATCACACATTTTTTAAAGATTTTGTCATATTTAACGCATTTTAATTTATTTGACTTTGACTTTGACTTTCAATTGTATTATTTTTATAACGAGTGTATCTAAACTTCCTTTTAGTTATAGAAGACATTTTTATTCCTTTTGTGATCCATTTAGGAGACTTTTTATTACAATTGATTTTGTATTTATAAATTGGAAAGCAGAGATTGTAAAATAATAAGAAGATATAAAAAATGTCAAAAGATTTATTGCAATTAGATTCATTAAACATGTCACACCATGATAGGTTAGCTAAACATTAAACATGTCACACCATGATAGGTTAGCTAAACATTAAACATGTCACACCATGATAGGTTAGCTAAACATTAAACATGTCACACCATGATAGGTTAGCTAAACATTGTCTAAATTTTTGTATATTATCTTTACCAATGTCCCTTTTCATGACATACCAATGTTTTAAACTCTGTTTCCGTTTTCTTACTGTAAATGTTAAAGTTTGGCCAGTGTCATGATCGGATAAGCAAAGAAGATGAACTTTTCCCACTGCATCTTTAATGTTACTCATGATATGATCTATGCAGGATTTTTGGCGTGTAGGTTCCTTGATATGTAATTGTAAATTATTATTTAATAAAATGTCATTCAAAGTTTCAGACATTGTATTATTCTGCAATGAGTCAATGTTTATGTCTCCTGCTAAAATAATCCTTTTATTATTTGTCAATAATTTATGCAGTAATATTTGAAGCTTATTAAAAAAAATAGAAGAATCTGATTTAGGCATCCCATATAAACATATAACCTGATGATGATGATTGTGATTACGTTTGGCGGTCTGGGTTATATAATATAATATAATACAATTTAATACAATTTATTGATTTATTATTCAATTCACAATATAATTTAAGCTTTAATAGCAATTTAATATAAATATAGGTATATATTTTTATAACATATTGTATTACATATTATAGTTAATATAAGTATTATTTGTTATACCTGTACAAGGTGACTAAGTAATAAGGACACTATCAATGTAAACACCATCTATGTACCACTTAGTTTGCAAATAAAAGTTTGAGTTTGAGTTTGAGTTTGAGTTTGAACCATACATTCCAACGACGACGGTATATCAATCCCGCAGCACTCAAATGATTTTTCAAGTGATATTTTGGAACAAATGGGAATCGGTTGAAATTCAATAGATTTCTCTACGAGTATACAAACTCCACCACGTTTCTCCTTAGACCTTGAAAAGCTACTTGCTAAAATATAGTTTTTTATGCGTATGTTTGGCTCATCCCCAGACTTTATAAACGTTTCCGAAACACAAACAATATATAACTTAATTTTTTTTTCTTCGAATTCTTGAATACAAATTTCCAATCGCTCAAGCTTATTCAATAGTCCTGCTATATTCTGGTGCAGTAAAATGGCGGTGTCTGATTTTAATTTAGTAAGCTCATCACTACATAATAAATTATTGAAGAAAAAATGTGTCCGTGCTTGCTACTTTATCTGTTTTTAACCTCTCTATGGCCTGGAAATAAAAAGGTATAGTTCCTTTTCTAGGTTGACATTTTTTTAAATTTTCTATTTTATTTCTTTTAACAAATTTTTTTAAGCATAATGGTACTATTTATTATCATAATAATTCGAATCTACCTCAATATTAATTTTTTGACAAACTTGAAATGAGTAACAATTGCCATTGAACTGATGCTGTGCATATGTGCTATGCATTGAAATGTTAATGTTGAAATGACATGACATGTTTAGTTGTCTATTACATAAACATACCCTTAAGATATTTAGGTACCTTTAGTAAGTTTAGCTTTTATTACGAATAAACAGAAGTCGTGTAGCCCGCGTGAACAATGCCACGAACAAAAGCTAGTCAAATATAAATAAGTAAATATTGAATGCGAGTAGATTCGTAAAAGGTGTTTCAATTCAATTCAATTATTTATTGCATTCCACAATGTAAACAACAGATGGTTAACCATGATGATAACCATTAGATCCATGATGATCTCTTATTTATATAAGAGATCATCATGGACCCTGGCGGGCACGCAATAGGGTTTAGAAGAGAGGAGGCGCTATAATGATAGCAAGTTTTTACTTTCAAGAAGAGTAATAAAAGTAATTTTAGGTGAGAGATTTGAAATGTATTTTTTATTTAATATTGTCATTGAAGTATTCATGTAAACTGTAATAGCATTTATTTATTAGAATTTTTTTCAATTGGTTTATAAACAAAGAATATTTATTTTCGTTAATTAATGAAGATGGTAATTTATAATATATTTTATTTGATGAATGCAATGCACTATCAGATGTCAGTTTGAGTCTGGAACTGGGTAATATTAGTTTATTATTGTACCGTGATGGATATTTAGACGGAATATCTTGTCGTTTTTTGTATTTCATTTCAATATTATTACAGGTGGTGTTACTAAGTCTTTCAGAAATAGCCCGCAGAACAATAAACCATCAATTAATATAAATCGAACGTTTATTGACAAAACAAAAACTGAAATGACAAAACTCAGCTTAATGCCACCCACAGCTAATATGGTTCGGGTTCGATCGTGGAATATTTTTCAACACTTTTTTTAGAAATAAAGAAAGTTAGGAAAAACTTAAAACAAATAATAAAAAAAATCATCGGAAGCCGCAATGATAAGTTATTGAGTTATTGAAAAAAAGGACAAATAATAAAGAACTGGTATTGAACCAATTGGCTTCATCATCGGTGGTTCTAAATAGCACCGCGCCACGCGCCGGCGCCGCCTCTCCGACACGCCGCCCGGCCCACCCGCCGCCGGCGCCGCCGCGCCGCGGTCGTCCGTCCGCCGCGCGCCGGCGCCGTCGTCGGTCGAGTCGAGTAGCTGCGCGCCGCCCTTGGCCGCGACGCCACACGCTCCAAGATCAAGGCTGCGTCCGTGCTATTGTAGCATTGCAACTGCCACAGATCTAAGAAGCTACTCGCAGACGTGTGGTTTTCATAAATATACACCATTTCATTTTCAGCATGAGTATCTACCTAACAAGGAAAAGATATTTAGAATAAAAACCGGAGCGATGACTCTTACGGAAAAACGTTGACGGGAAAAGAAAACTAGTTTGGAACCCACAAGGAAAACTCAAGTAGGAATTACCTATCACCACGCCACATGTACAATAACACAGTAGATTGGGTTGAATCCACAATTATTTTTCAAATCTTCGGTGGGGTGGGCCCGTGGGCCCGTGGGCTGGGCTACCCCCGGGAGATAACATTGTTCGACTAAATCCCACCTCGTCGCCACTAAAAAACTCGAAGAGTTGTCATAGTTATACACAATATATCAATACTTATATCAGATTGATTGTTATTATCAGAGGTCGGAATTAGGTAGAGTTTTTTATGTACTTGCATCGAAATGTTGATATTAATATGAATCTTCTGGGATTTTTAATTGCATTTCCGCTATTGTTTTCTTTTGATCTCACAAGCTACGTTGTGCGAACTATAAATGTGGCAACATCGCGCGTGTGCGCATTCGAATTTTATTTTGCAACTTCGGACATCCGATGTCGTTAATGTAAAGGCAACGTGGCGCGTGCAGTGGTTTAAATTGTGTAAAAGTAAATAACTTTTTTATTTAATAAATCACGGGATTTTTCTGCTTTTTAAAATTAATCTCGGGATTTGAGGCATATCCACTTTATTCTTTCGCTGTATGAAATCGTCCATAAGTACATAAATAACTCTACCTAATTCCGACCTCTGGTTATTATCCCCAAAAACAGTTTTTAACTATACGTTTTTGATAATAGTACGGTACGACACAAACCCAAGTCGTAGGTTGCTCTAGGTGAACCGGTGTGAGGTAGCGCTTAAGCAATAATGTATACTTAGCTAAAACCGATTTTGATCAAGTTACCATAAACGCGTGATGCCAACGAGAGCGTTATTCCTAAACATTAGATTTGCCTAAAAAGCTGTTTACCCTAAACGAAAGATGCCAATGAAGCAGTATAAAAAAATAAAATAAAAACCACGTGGTTAGAACCACGATAGCTCAATTGGAAGAGCACCTGACCCGGTATGTCAGAAGGGTGCAGGTGCAAACCCTGCTCGTGGAAAAAAAAAATTTTTCAACATTAGTGTTTTTGTAATTTGTTCGCAACAAAATGCGTTGCGTTAAAAATTATATAAACATTTATAAGCAGTATGAAGTCATAATCAAACCATATCTAATATAGTCTATGTTCTGTGCTCGTAACAGACACAACGCCGACCAAGCTGCTTAGCAGAAAGTTGTTCCCGCGGCCCGGAGATTAATTAGTACGATTACGTAATTGACCGAAACGCTGAATGAGTCGCAAGGGTAACGGTTTTTGTTAAGAGTCTTGGGAATTGATAACTGGAGGAAGTCACTGAACTGAACGCTGCGCCTACGCCGCGCCGCCGCGCCGCCGCGCCGCCGCGCCGCCGCGCCGCCGCGCCGCGCCGCGCTGCCGCCGCCGCCGCCGCCGTCGGCGCGGGGCCCGGGCGTGACCTGGTGCTGCGCGTCTGCCACATGGATGAAAGAACCCGTGCCCGTGGCCCGTGGTAGATAAATAGTCGGTAAATATCTACCACATAGGTTACCTAGGAATACCTTAGTAACCTACGCGTTCAAACCGTGCGATAAATCAGAGTTGTACATAATAGGTACTATTTAGCATAGCACTCACACATAGCATTTCTAAGATTAAAGTATACCTACACACTTTATGACACTTTGATTATTATCAAATAATACCTACTGCTACTGATCGTTATTAACGTTCGTTAAATATGTAAAAATAAATGATTAAAATGTTTATATAATTTTTAACGCAAATTTTGTTGCGAACAAATTACAAAAACACAAATGTTGAAAAAATTTCCACGAGCAGGATTTGAACCCGCACCTTTCTGACATACCGGGTCAGGTGCTCTCCCAATTGTGATTGTGTTTTTCAACATTTGTGTTTTTGTAATTTGTTCGCAACAAAATTTGCGTTAAAAATTATATAAACATTTTAATCATTTATTTTTACATATTTAACGAACGTTAATAACGATCAGTAGCAGTAGGTATTATTTGATCAAAATTCAAATCCTGCTCGTGGAATTTTTTTTAACATGTGTTTTTTTTAAATAAATGTTTAACCAATTAAATAGTTAAACACTCATCCTACAATGGAAATAAATAGTACATAAGAAGATATGTGTTTTTTATTATGTGTTATTATTACATAATGAATATGGCTGCTGGTATGAAGTCGTTATCATTGAATCGTTTCTCTCAACCGTCATCACGGGAAAGGCTACATCGGGAAACATCACGTAGCAATATCATACGCATCCTCATTGACTGGCTTGTTCACGATATACTATAACGCCTAAACATCACGTAGCAATATCATACGCATCCTCATTGACTGGCTTGTTCACGATATACTATAACGCCTAAACATCACGTAGCAATATCATACGCATCCTCATTGACTGGCTTGTTCACGATATACTATAACGCCTAAACATCACGTAGCAATATCATACGCATCCTCATTGACTGGCTTGTTCACGATATACTATAACGCCTAAACATCACGTAGCAATATCATACGCATCCTCATTGACTGGCTTGTTCACGATATACTATAACGCCTAAACATCACGTAGCAATATCATACGCATCCTCATTGACTGGCTTGTTCACGATATACTATAACGCCTAAACATCACGTAGCAATATCATACGCATCCTCATTGACTGGCTTGTTCACGATATACTATAACGCCTAAACATCACGTAGCAATATCATACGCATCCTCATTGACTGGCTTGTTCACGATATACTATAACGCCTAAACATCACGTAGCAATATCATACGCATCCTCATTGACTGGCTTGTTCACGATATACTATAACGCCTAAACATCACGTAGCAATATCATACGCATCCTCATTGACTGGCTTGTTCACGATATACTATAACGCCTAAACATCACGTAGCAATATCATACGCATCCTCATTGACTGGCTTGTTCACGATATACTATAACGCCTAAACATCACGTAGCAATATCATACGCATCCTCATTGACTGGCTTGTTCACGATATACTATAACGCCTAAACATCACGTAGCAATATCATACGCATCCTCATTGACTGGCTTGTTCACGATATACTATAACGCCTAAACATCACGTAGCAATATCATACGCATCCTCATTGACTGGCTTGTTCACGATATACTATAACGCCTAAACATCACGTAGCAATATCATACGCATCCTCATTGACTGGCTTGTTCACGATATACTATAACGCCTAAACATCACGTAGCAATATCATACGCATCCTCATTGACTGGCTTGTTCACGATATACTATAACGCCTAAACATCACGTAGCAATATCATACGCATCCTCATTGACTGGCTTGTTCACGATATACTATAACGCCTAAACATCACGTAGCAATATCATACGCATCCTCATTGACTGGCTTGTTCACGATATACTATAACGCCTAAACATCACGTAGCAATATCATACGCATCCTCATTGACTGGCTTGTTCACGATATACTATAACGCCTAAACATCACGTAGCAATATCATACGCATCCTCATTGACTGGCTTGTTCACGATATACTATAACGCCTAAACATCACGTAGCAATATCATACGCATCCTCATTGACTGGCTTGTTCACGATATACTATAACGCCTAAACATCACGTAGCAATATCATACGCATCCTCATTGACTGGCTTGTTCACGATATACTATAACGCCTAAACATCACGTAGCAATATCATACGCATCCTCATTGACTGGCTTGTTCACGATATACTATAACGCCTAAACATCACGTAGCAATATCATACGCATCCTCATTGACTGGCTTGTTCACGATATACTATAACGCCTAAACATCACGTAGCAATATCATACGCATCCTCATTGACTGGCTTGTTCACGATATACTATAACGCCTAAACATCACGTAGCAATATCATACGCATCCTCATTGACTGGCTTGTTCACGATATACTATAACGCCTAAACATCACGTAGCAATATCATACGCATCCTCATTGACTGGCTTGTTCACGATATACTATAACGCCTAAACATCACGTAGCAATATCATACGCATCCTCATTGACTGGCTTGTTCACGATATACTATAACGCCTAAACATCACGTAGCAATATCATACGCATCCTCATTGACTGGCTTGTTCACGATATACTATAACGCCTAAACATCACGTAGCAATATCATACGCATCCTCATTGACTGGCTTGTTCACGATATACTATAACGCCTAAACATCACGTAGCAATATCATACGCATCCTCATTGACTGGCTTGTTCACGATATACTATAACGCCTAAACATCACGTAGCAATATCATACGCATCCTCATTGACTGGCTTGTTCACGATATACTATAACGCCTAAACATCACGTAGCAATATCATACGCATCCTCATTGACTGGCTTGTTCACGATATACTATAACGCCTAAACATCACGTAGCAATATCATACGCATCCTCATTGACTGGCTTGTTCACGATATACTATAACGCCTAAACATCACGTAGCAATATCATACGCATCCTCATTGACTGGCTTGTTCACGATATACTATAACGCCTAAACATCACGTAGCAATATCATACGCATCCTCATTGACTGGCTTGTTCACGATATACTATAACGCCTAAACATCACGTAGCAATATCATACGCATCCTCATTGACTGGCTTGTTCACGATATACTATAACGCCTAAACATCACGTAGCAATATCATACGCATCCTCATTGACTGGCTTGTTCACGATATACTATAACGCCTAAACATCACGTAGCAATATCATACGCATCCTCATTGACTGGCTTGTTCACGATATACTATAACGCCTAAACATCACGTAGCAATATCATACGCATCCTCATTGACTGGCTTGTTCACGATATACTATAACGCCTAAACATCACGTAGCAATATCATACGCATCCTCATTGACTGGCTTGTTCACGATATACTATAACGCCTAAACATCACGTAGCAATATCATACGCATCCTCATTGACTGGCTTGTTCACGATATACTATAACGCCTAAACATCACGTAGCAATATCATACGCATCCTCATTGACTGGCTTGTTCACGATATACTATAACGCCTAAACATCACGTAGCAATATCATACGCATCCTCATTGACTGGCTTGTTCACGATATACTATAACGCCTAAACATCACGTAGCAATATCATACGCATCCTCATTGACTGGCTTGTTCACGATATACTATAACGCCTAAACATCACGTAGCAATATCATACGCATCCTCATTGACTGGCTTGTTCACGATATACTATAACGCCTAAACATCACGTAGCAATATCATACGCATCCTCATTGACTGGCTTGTTCACGATATACTATAACGCCTAAACATCACGTAGCAATATCATACGCATCCTCATTGACTGGCTTGTTCACGATATACTATAACGCCTAAACATCACGTAGCAATATCATACGCATCCTCATTGACTGGCTTGTTCACGATATACTATAACGCCTAAACATCACGTAGCAATATCATACGCATCCTCATTGACTGGCTTGTTCACGATATACTATAACGCCTAAACATCACGTAGCAATATCATACGCATCCTCATTGACTGGCTTGTTCACGATATACTATAACGCCTAAACATCACGTAGCAATATCATACGCATCCTCATTGACTGGCTTGTTCACGATATACTATAACGCCTAAACATCACGTAGCAATATCATACGCATCCTCATTGACTGGCTTGTTCACGATATACTATAACGCCTAAACATCACGTAGCAATATCATACGCATCCTCATTGACTGGCTTGTTCACGATATACTATAACGCCTAAACATCACGTAGCAATATCATACGCATCCTCATTGACTGGCTTGTTCACGATATACTATAACGCCTAAACATCACGTAGCAATATCATACGCATCCTCATTGACTGGCTTGTTCACGATATACTATAACGCCTAAACATTTTAAATTTGGCAAGTAAGAACCTTAGAACGTGTAGGCCAAGAAAACATCGAGAAATCCTTCGAAAATCGAGATCCACGCGGACGAGACGTCGACTCGAGGGCGGAGCATTAGGCATAATAGCTCATTTACTTAGCACCAGGAGTTAATAAAATTAGGACAACGCAACGGTGAGCGTTACAGAAAAACATGTGAGCTGGTCGTCGGGCTGGCACTGGCAGGCGGCAGGCCACCGCCGGCCGCGCCGGCCGTCAGCGACGCAGCATACGAGGATGGGGGCGCTGTTGCTGCTGGCTATCAAAATGCGTGCGGCCCTGCATCTGGAAGTCTTGAGATTGAGTCACATTTCGCCTGACCTGGGGGTCAGGCGAGATGTGTTTCGGGTATTTCGATGCTTTTCGGGATTTCGATCCAGGTCAATCCGATGATCGGCAAGCGGAAGTAGTAGTGTATCAATAGCAGCGTTGCGTTGATTTCAATGGTGGAGACATTATTGAAAAAACTTCATTAAAATTACAAAACTCACTTCAAATACAATTACTCACTATACTACAATGGCCGAAGTATCACGTAACGTTACGCACATTTATGTGATAGTCATTGTACGTACGTAGATCTAGGTAATTAAAGTAAAAATATGTAAAGCTCCGCCATAAATAGATAAAAGAAATAACATAATCCGATTTTTTTACCGCCTTAGAGCAATAGTTTCTTGGTATAATAATAATACCTTGTGTCAATAATTATGGTAAATAAACTATAAAATGAGCAAACTAAAACCAGCGAGGTATGTAATAGTATAGCCAAACATACATCATTAATAGAAGTACCACGTCTGTGGTGTAATCAATCAGCCGCACTCCCAGAGGTTTCCGGGTTCGGTTTCCAGCAGGGCCACATATTGTACTCGGTTTAGTTGGTGGTAGTACTAGCCAGCCTAGGCGGTTTAATACCATCACCTTCATCGAGTTGCCCGTCCGCGGCCTTTACAGCGTAGCTGGGTTTATGTTATGGGCAGCGAGTAGTGCGCGGCCGCCGAACCATCGCCGCAGGCTTTCGATGGGGCCACGCAAGCGGTCCGTGCGCGCCGCCCACGCCGCGCCGCCGCTACATTGTCCGGAGCTTTCGAGCCGGATGCCAAGAGTGGGAATCCCGAGGGCCACGGCTCGGGTTGACCAAGTCTCGAGGGAGAAGATTCCGCGTGAACTGCGTATCTACTACGGCCTTATCATTTTTTTCTTATAAGGCCAAGAGGTTCCTCGTTGTAGAATAAAATAAAATAAGAAAGAAAATCAAACACAAAATAGACAAAAATAAAACAAAACGTCATGTTGATCCAAAAAGAGAAGCAGTAAAACCAGTAGGCATTGCACCTTTGGGCGAATGTGATACCTTTGTTGTAACTATTAAAAAATGAAATTGAAATGAAATGATTATTTATTTACGCAAAACAAAGAACATTTGGTGGTAATTTTATCATTTTAAACGTCTGTTTTGTCAAGCGCAGGGCATGTGAATGTATATCAAATTAAAATTAAATTAAATTAATACAATAATAATTTGTGACAACAGATAAAATAACAATTAGATAAACTGATAATTGTTCATTTTATGAAAATTTTTGTAACGAAATATTTTTTAGTTGTATAAAAACATTTATCTTCTGGCCATATTCTTAACTTTTTTCTAAATAAAAACTAAGCTCCTTTCCTGGCTGTGTTAACTTATTATAAATTTGTATACAGATTGGATAACAATTCCTCTTATAATATTGTGTATGCATATTGGGCAACATCAGCTTACCATGGTGTCTCGCTATTCTGCAGGTGTTCGTATTTTTAAATTTAAAAATATAAGGGTGCATTTTTACAAAGACACATCATTCCAATATAATATACATAGAGAGAAGGGCAACAAATTTAGTTTTGGAAATAGCTGCCTGCATGATGTCATTGGCGGGACGTCACATATAACCCGGATGCATTGTTTCTGCGATCTATAAGCTTTGTTTATGTCCGTGGAGTTTCCCCATAGGAGTATACCATACTTAAGATTAAAGATACGTACCTAGCTTGGATAGTTAACCGCCACAATGCATACGCAAATCTATTTATCTTTTTACACATTTTTTTTACATGATATTTCCATGAGCATTGATTGTCGTAACTAAATTGTGATTGTTGTAACTAAATCTAATACTTACGTTTATCCGGCCTGGTACAGTAGGGAGCTTATTAAATTAATAAAAGAAAAAAGTAAAGCGCACAAGAACTGGAAGAAATACAAAAATAAATTGGAATATGAACATTTCTCTTATTTACGGGCTAAAGTTAAATGTTTGCAGGACAGTTGTTTTAAGTCCTATATAAATTTCTCGGAAAAAAACATAAAATCATGCCCTAAATTATTTTGGTCATTTGTAAAAAGTAAGAAAAGTAATAATACCCGATATCCTAAATTTATGACTTTTGAAAATAAAATTTTAAATAATGAAAATGAAACATGTGTAGCTTTTAATGATTTCTTCCTTAAAAACTTTAGTACACCCTCAAACTGTCAGCTGGGTGGTCTGTCGGGTATTGTGGCTAACGGGGACCCCTTATGCTCTATACACGTGGAGGCTGATTTGGTCGAGAAGCTTCTCAAAAACCTAGACCATTACAAGGGGGCCGGCAGTGACAATATTCCACCGATTTTTCTATCAAATTGTGCTGAAACGATTGCGTCCCCAATCACTTGTTTATTTAATCGCTGCTTCCGTGAGGGCTATTTTCCACAAGTATGGAAAACAGCACACATAGTGCCCATCCATAAAAAAGGCACTAAATCAGCGATTGAGAACTACCGCCCGATCTCAATATTAAACACATTAAGCAAAGTACTGGAAAAGGTGGCGCACTATCATCTGTATCCGATTATCTGCAAAGGTATCCCATCCCAACAGCACGGCTTCATTAAGGGACGATCCACTAACACAAATTTGGCTATATTCACAAATTATGTGCTAAACAGAATGGATGGCGGGTCGCAAGTGGATGTGATCTACACGGATTTCGAAAAAGCCTTCGACCGTGTGGATCACACCATACTTTTACGGAAATTATGTGAGCTTGGGGTCTGTGGGGATCTTTTGAGATGGGTGGACTCATACCTTAGAAATCGCTGCCAGGCTGTAGTCGTAGGTGGACATCGGTCCGACTTTGTGGAGATATCCTCCGGTGTCCCACAGGGTTCTGTGCTGTCGCCTCTGCTTTACGCGGCCTACTTATACGACGTGGGAGAGTGCTTTCACTTTGCTGACTATCTCATGTACGCAGACGACACAAAAATCTATCTTTCTGTTAAAGACGTGAGTGACTGTCATGATCTCCAACAAGACTTAGACCGTCTAAACAGATATTATGCAGACAACAAAATAACAATTAATACAAACAAGTGTGTGTACATGACCTTTACTAGGAAGAGGAAACCCATTATCTTTGACTACCAAATAGACCATATTTCTATAAAGAAAGCACAGTTGGTCAAAGATCTTGGTATCACCCTCGATCATAAGCTCTCTTTTAATGAGCACATCTCTGAAATAGTCGGCAGAGCATATAAGAACTTAGGATTTATCCTACGCGTGAGTAGGCCATTCGCCGATACCAACTGCTTGAAAGTAATATATTTTGCATATGTCAGGAGTATTCTTGAATACTGTAGCAATATCTGGAGCCCACAATATGTTATGTACAAGCAGGATATCGAAAAGATACAAACAAAATTTATAAAACACCTGAATTACCGGTCGAGGTTCAAATGCTCGGGTGAGTATAGGGAGCTGTGTTCTTCTCATAAGCTTTTAACATTGGAAGACAGAAGAAAAGTGCTGGACATGCTCTTTCTGCATAATGTCTGCCATAGTGCTATCGATAGCACCGAGCTCACGGAACTGTTCTTAAGGCTGCAAACTCCTAGAGTCCGTACTAGGCATGCTTCTTTGTTTCACGTACCGCTTGCACATACAAATTATTATCAAAACTCTGTCGTCTGTCGAACGCAAAATTTTTATAATAAACACTTTTACTCAGTGGACTTATTCCATAACAATAAAGGTAAATTTTAAAAAAATATTGTTGATATACTTAATAACAAGTGAAAAGGTAGTAAGTAGTATAAAGTATAATATAGGGTATAATTGAATATTCAGACTCACACACACACACACACACACACTCGCACACACACACACACACACACTCGCACACACACACACACACACACATACACACACACTCACACCAAGCACACGGATATAAACTGCTCTCAATTAATTTATACAAAGTAAAACTGTAATTGGCTGTATTATTTAGAATTAAGTTTATCTATGTTATAAAAGAGCTGTGGTTTTTGTTAAATAAATAAAAAAATAAAAAAAAATTGTCAATCTCTATTCCTAAAAATGTAAGTGACTTTGATTCCATAATAGGTATATCATTTATTATATTTTAGAACAGTTAAATTATTTAATTTTGGTTTGATGTTATATTGATATATTTAGTTTTATTTTTGTTTAGATGTAAATTATTATTGTTTTTGAGCCAATTTGAAATATTATTTATAGTAACATTAATGTCGTCATTATAGTTTAAGTTAGTTTTTCTAGTTATAGCAACTGATACATCGTCAGCAAATAAATTACATTGGTGAGTGGTAACATTGGGTAAAACATATACTATATAAATAATAAAAAGCAATGGTCCCAGGATTGTGCCTTGTGGGGCACCTACATTATTTACAGCAAGTGTCGAGCTAATTGATGTTTTGAATTTCTACGTATTGAAGCCGATTTCGAAGATACGATTCCAACCAATTTAATGTTACTCCTCTCAAGCCATACTTTTTACATTTGTATAGAAGAATGTCATGTGAGACAAAGTCAAATGCTTTGCTCATATCACAGAAAACGGCTGTTGTATCTATGTGTCTGTCAATGTTCTCAGTCACAGTCTTTAATAGGTTAAATACTGCAAGCGCAGTTCATTTGCCTTTGCGAAAGCCATTTTGTTCGTGTTTTCAAACACTTTAGCCAATACGGGTTTTAATGCGATTGGTCTATAATTATTTAATACGTCTGTATCGCCTTGTTTGTGGATAGGTTTTATAATCGATACCTTCAATATTTTTGGAAACATTCCTTCAATAAACGATAGGTTTATTAGAAATGACAAAATATCGGAAAGTATTATTAATGTTAGTATTATTAATGCACAATACTTTAAGACCTTTGTAGGGAACTTGTCGTAACCAACTGATGTAGTGTTATTAAGTGATCTAATTATTTTGAATATTACATCCTGCGTAGACGGGTACAAAAATGGATTTGTCTATAGATTTAATGTTATGATTGCATGTCAGGTTATTATTAGATTGATTATCATTATTATTATTACTAAATGCCAAATTATCATCAAATTTAAAATTATTTCTTAATGTCAGATTACTGTCAGTTTTCTTATTTGCAATATCAATGAAAAAGTTGTTAAATATCTTACATTCGTTTTGTGGCACATGACTTTCTTATTCCGTTTGTGAGCCACTTATGGCTCTTTGATTTATTGGTGAGCTTAATTTTACACACAGGAAAACACAACTTGAGGAATATGAGAATTTCATGAAATGCTTCGAATGATTTATTTAAGTCCGAAGCCTCATGAACCTCAGCTCTAGAATGACTAGAGATGACACTGGCGAATTTGTTCATATTTTCCAAGCTGTAATCGCATCTATAGATATACCATTCCCTATATTGTTTTGGTTGGTTTAGTACCGAAATACGAAGAGTCTGGCAAGTATCGTGATCTGTCTGATAGAGCCATTATAAGAGTTTTCCCAATCGCAGTAGAAATATTGCTTATTATTTGTTTGATACAGGACTCCTTGTAGTATTCACTTTTTATAACATGTTAATAAGATAGAGGATAGGGAAAGGTTTGTGTAAATACGAAAATACTTACGATTTTTATTGTTGCTAAGCATGTTTTTATATGTTTTTATCTCTTGTAGTCACATTATTTTTAGGTCCAGTTGTTTCCTTTTATCTTTCTATCAAAATTATTACATGTTGTCTTTATTTTCTTACAATACTTCTTTAGATATTATAAAATAACTTCCATTCAATGAAAATTTATAAACAAAGCCTTGACAACCATGTCAAATGTTTTGATGGCAAAGACAATATTTTCTTTTAAAAGTGCAATGTAAACTTTTTATGTAATTCTAAATTTGTATAAATTTAAATTAAATTGTGTTCTACGGGAAGGGTATATAAGCGTCCTGTCCTGCGGTCAAAGGCCAGTCTAATTACGAGTTCTGACCAAGGAGAACCTAATTACGGAACCTCTGGCTGACTATAGAACCTCTGGCTGTCTGCGGAACCTCTGGCTGACTTCGGAACCACTGTCTGACTGCGGAACCTCTACCTGGCCTGACCTCTACCGGTCTGACCTCTACCAGTCTGACCTCTGCCAGTCTGACCTCTGCCGGTCTGACCTCTGCCGGTCTGACCACTGCCGGTCTGACTTCTGCTGGCCTGGCCTCTGCCGGCCTGACCACTAACGGTCTGACCCCAGGATCCTGTGTGGTGCTGCTGAGCCAGTGTGACCCCGAGTTCCTGTATAGTGCTGCTGAGCCAGTCCTTCGCCCAAGTATTGCTGAGGTAGCGCCATCTGGCGCTGATAGATTCCTCATCATCAACATCATCGGCCTATCTTAGTCCACTGCTGGACATAGGCCTCCCCATATTAGCTGTTAGATTTTTGTATATAAATTGTTTTGTATAGATATTTTGTAAATATTTTGTTATTATTAAATTTCATTTATTTTTCTTTCTTTTAATTACAAAGTTGCTTCATAACATCCTTAGCTCCAGTTTTAGCTTGCATATTTAATTAATGCAGCATTGACTGTGGTTTTTCCTGACCTAATGAAGCACAGTAAAGTAATTCCATTATTTAAATCAGGTGAGTAGTACATGTGACCCCATTAACTTTAGACCAATTTCTGTGCTACCCACATTTAGTAAAATATTTGAAAAGATAATTCTAGACCAAATTCAAGTTAATTTTTATAGAAATAAACTTTTACATTCCAGACAATATGGTTTCACTAGGGGTCGCTCTACTACTGACGCTGGTGTTGAGCTTTTACTTCAAATATTTAATGCCTGAAAGGATTCACACGATGCCCTAGGGGTTTTTTGTGATTTATCCAAGGCCTTTGATTGTGTTTTACATGAAACCCTGGTCAGGAAGTTCTACCACTATGGAATTAGAGATGCATCACTGAATCTTCTTATCTCATATTTGAGTGATAGGGTTCAGAGGGTTGATGTCAACAGTGAAAGATCTCCAGGATCGGTGGTTACAATGGGAGTTCCACAGGGTTTAATTCTTGGTCCTTTCTTATTGTGACACAGTTGTTGCATTCAAGCTGAAGAAGCACGATACACTGACATTTAAACGTACACTTCAGTGTTGCTAGAAGGCAAGAATTAAATTATTGCGGTCGATAATTTGTTACCTGTTGCGTAATTTGTGTATGACCACGGAAGGATACGCGAAGTATGGTACATTTTGAGAACACTGGAATTACTATTGTAAAACATTTCTAAATTTAATTTCGTAAAGGTATGTTGTACACAAGGGTTCTTGTAGTTATATGGACATATAAGAAAAGAGTTAATTCATAATTCATAATTTTATTGTCTCACGTCAGGTGTACAGATATTAACTTATAGGTACATTATAGGCATGACATGAACCCTGTTATTGTTCGTTTAGTATTTTTTTAACCTGGTCAAACCTGTAAAGGTCGAATTCCAACAGACCACGGAGGGAGACAAATGAAGCAAAGATCTTATTTTATTAAAGTTATATTTTAAGAAAATTGTGCAGATTCATTAATCAAACAATGTTATTTAAGTTATCTTTCATTCCATGTTTTTTTGTTTATGTATGTGTATAATATATTTTAAGATATTTAGATCCAACATAATTTCTGCAGTCTAGAAGAATGACCCATAAACCTGAAACCTCGTAGCTGGTGAGGCGTCGACAGCACACGTCATCGCGGACATACGCACAGACCCCGGCTTGCTTCTTGAACTTATGCTCGAGCGAGTAGCCGGGATACTTAAGGTAGGCTACGTCCAACGGTTTCGCTATCTTCGTCTCAGTAAGAAAGAGTAAGTGTGGCTTTTCGGTCTCGAGATGGTAGTGGACCGGTTGGAGGTTTGAGTACAGACCTCGGATGTTAGTGAGGTGCACTTTGATTGGGAGTAGTGGCGCCGTTGTACTGTAACGACCAGCTTGGCCGTTATTTATATTTTGGGGGCGTAAGGCGTAATAACGACAACTGGATAAGTTAATATTATATTGATATTTTAAATAACTCATGAATATAACAAATCAAAGAATGATGTCGCTTCGGCGGATCAAGATGAAGTCCTCTTCTCAATTGTTTCTCTCTCTCGTGACGTCTTATTTGAAAGGTATGCAGAACGCGACGGCTGCCAGTAGGTTCGCGCCTCCAAGCAGTCCCGATCACTACAGGAGCTACGCCCCTTCGGCAGACGTCGTGTTCTGTAACAAAGGTAAAACAGTTGAGAGTATGCCTGCCTTTCAGGGGAGGACGAATATGGATGCAGCTCATGTCTGCTAGCTAACATCACATTCTGCCAGAGGAGTACCTGGAAGAGGTACTTGAAGTTGACACGTGATGTGAGCTAGAGTCGACAAAACCTCCCCACCGAAAGGTCGACTCATCCAACTAAACATAAGTTACAAATATAAGAGACAAAGCAAATAAATCATATTATTTATCACCCCATTTTTACCTGCCTAACATCTAGATATACATTAGATTATAAATATAGTTTTTACACCATATAACAATCAAATGAAACCTACGTCTAACGTTCCCTGGATACTTCAATCGTAAACATAACCGTAAACAACTATAAACATTTAGCTGCCTCCTGAGTGTGTTCGACTCGAACACCTCACCGGATTATATAAGTCCGTTGGTGAGTTTCAGTAAACGAACCAAAGTTCATAATTTCGACGGATATTTTAGCGACAAGTAGCTATACTACGGGCTTCGTTTTCTGGAACTCAAATCGTTAGTGCACACATCTAAACTACGTAAATATGATAATAATAAATTATTAGTAATAGAGTGTCAACCATCACTTAGACACTTGTCATGACAACTTTTTCAAAACTTCATTAAGTTTATTTATCATTAAAACTCTTTCATAATGACATCGACTTAAACGACATCGTTCACCTTACACGCGTCATCGAGCAAAAATCCTCCAAGCAGTCCCGATCACTACAGTACACACTTACTACAGTACACACTTACTACAGTACACACTTACTTTTTAAAACTTTCTGCTTCATATTGAGGTGAGGTGGTTTTGCTGGGGTATCAAAAGCCAGCGAGGCGCAATTTGGTTACCAAACACGGCACTCGTAATCTTCAATGTACTAATGAAAAAACTCATGCGGAGACCGCGGGACGTCCGGTGGCCCCCGGGGAATTGCTACCGGGTCCACCCTTCCAGTCGCCAACTGGCACGGTGGAGCCATTCCAGGATTTTTCGCGAGGTGGCGGGGCAGCCTTTCGTACGTGGCTGGCGCACTACACTAATGCTAAATCGGTGCCACGGATCCCGCTACGATCCACGATGAGCTTTCCAGCACAGATTTGATCAGTCCGAGACCGGACCTTCTGACGCTACTGCTAGCCATCAAGCCCCCAAAATGCACTGGCATTCCTACTACGCTACGACGACGGAACACAGCAAGCTGCTTGACGTCAGACTTAAATAGGAAGGTGGTAGCGAGCTAGGCGGACCCCTTCAAGCCCTACCACCGCTATGGGGGATTTTCAGCCGCCTCTACTTGACAGTGGAGACGTTGCCCGGGGTGGACCGCCAGGAGGTAAATCCCCAACCACCCCAAAAAACCTAGGTCCAACTCATGCATGAGCGTCGAAAAAGTCTGAGTGTTGGACCAACCAACCAACCTGCAGCATTCAGCAGTGATTGCCAGCGATTATGGAAATGGGCCGAGATAAAGGCGCCGGAGCTGGGAGCTAATTTTCCTTTCGTGACCGGATCGTTTTCCTCGTTGCGAAATGTTTGCAACTCCACGACATGCTTGTAGGTAAAATGTGGCACTTTTACTTACCTAGTTACTATAATCTTTCAATCAAGAATTAATATCTTCATTTTACATCTCAAAACTACAATCCGGATTTATTAAATACTTAGTAACTATGGTCATCACTCCTAGTTTCGTTTGGGTTCGATAAGATTTATCTCAAGTTATTTACGTTACAATCAATACAATGATAACAATTTATCATCTATTCATAACTGTCTAATGAGTGCGCAGTTACTTCCCGAGGCCAATATGGCAATGATAAATATCGGCATGTGTTTATAACCATAAAAGGCTTCGGAAGCAGGACGTGGTGGCGGAAGGCCGCGCCGGACCCGCTCTGGAGCTGAGGCCTGCGCAACGGCCGGCGGCGGCGCAGCGGCGGCGCGGCGTGCGCGTGCCACTTGCGAAACTACTCGTTTTATTGTCGATTTGCAATGCTCGTGTCACGGCCAAAGTTTATACCAGCTCATTGGTAATAGGTTCCCTCCATTGTCAGCGGAACAAGGGAAGTAAAACAGTCGCTACAAGAACACAGGCAGTTGCATCATAAAATCACCACGCTACAGAGCCAGACGAGGCAAATATAAAGACCTGCGGTCTCAATATTTGCAAAAAGAAGCGATTAAACTCATTTTGTTGTTGTCAAAAAAAGAACTTGCTTGCGGGATTGGATTCTCTACTTACCTATAATTACCCAGAATTCAAAGAAAAATGGGCACAGATGTCGTTCTAAATATTTTATTTGTCCCGGTCCCAGTCTCATTAACAGGTGATTGGTTGATGAACCACTTTCTCCGTGGAACTCACGGCACCTATTGCCGGGAGGCAACTACTAAGCAATTGAGGCGATAAATGAGAACTCTTGTCAAAAACTAATTATAAATTTAGAAAATTCGTTTTTTATATAAATTAGGAACACCTGTTAACAGAAACTGTAAGATCTTAAAGTACCTTTGTTTGTTTGTTTGTTTGCGGAAGGTAATCTTTGGAACTGCTGGTCCATTTCCAAACTTCCTCCCCTGATAGAATGCTACATTGCCTTGCGGGTAACATAGGCTACATTATATTTTGATATTAACAAATAAATAAATAATAATAAAATCTTTATTGAAATACGTTTACAGCTATTGTTTACAAAGAGCTCTAAACAAATATCTCGCTGTTTTTCAGGCGAATGTGGGCTTAGTCTAACTTTAATATAAATCAAAATATAAATGAATATTACAGTTTATACGCTAAATTAAAATCTAATATAAAGACATGAATAAAATAATAATAAGTTAGTACACAGAAATAAATAAACAAAGAATTACTTAACGACGGTCAATAACCCCTCCGTATCGTCGTAGGTAATTTTTTCTAGTTCTTCCTGAACAACCTTTTTGCAGTTGATAGTGTTTAATAATAGTTATCAATTTGAAATCGCAAAATGTGTAAATCAAATCGGAAGAAAAAGTACCGCTTGGCTGCTTTATCGGTGTACGCTGGCCAAACGGTTAAATACATGAAAATAATGTAGTACTTACAAAAATGTTAGTCGTCCAAAGATGAAAAAATAGTCAGCGCCAACCTGCTGTATCTACTTCCATATATGAAAGGTGTCACTGACAAGATTGGACATATCTTAAAGCGAGCTTCAATCAACACTTACTTCAAGTCGCCGAAGAAGATCAACCAATTTTTTTTTTACGACCTGTCAAGAGCAGCATACCCCTTCAAGATGCACAGGCGTGTACAAACTGGACTGCGACTGTGGGCTCCTTACATCGGGCAAACAAAGAGAAGTGTAGGAACCCGTGTTAAAGAACATATAGCCGACGTCAAGCATAGGCGCGAAAATAAGTCTGCAGTATGCGTACATGCCCTAGAGGGGCCCAACCATTACATCAGATTTGATAAACCACAAAACTCGCTAAACAACGATTCATCCCTAGGATGGTACGCGAGACTATTGAAATTAAAAAACATCCTAATTTCAATGGAGAAGATGGTTGGAATCTACTACCAGCCTGGGATCCCTACATACAAAAATTAAATCCCAGCCCCAACACCATACTGCCAGACCAAAAGATACTGTAAACTCTTTCTGCGTAAAACGGAACGCACCCGATTAAATTTAAATGAGGGTATACAAGCTACTAACAATTATGAGACAACCGACACCTCAGTCTCCCTGTGGCCACGGGCCCTGCAAAGGGTTCGAAACGTCAGGATAAACATGAGTTAAAAGTAATGTGTAAATAAATGCGAGTAGATCCGTAAAAGTTGTTTTAAGGCCTGCGCAGACAAGGGATTTTTGTCCGCGGACTTTTTTATCCGCTAAAATAAATCGTTTACAACTGTATCGAGTAACGCAAACGAGGGATTAAAAGTACCGCGTACAAAAAGTCCCCCGAATAACCGCGGACATGCAGAGAGCGGACCGGACAAAAGTACGGGGAAGTCCCCGAAAAAAATAGAACTCGTGTGACTAGGCGAAGCAACGCACATGGCGGACTTTAGTCCGTGTTGTGCGTATATGGGAATGGACCCAGTATTTTATTTTAAAATGTCTTCTCTTTTTCATAAACTTCATGTAAATTGCAACACAACGTAACCTCTGAATATTTGCTTCCATAGCGTGCACTTCTCTACATTTCCGGGCAAAAAATGATCGCACACCGTGTGCGTTGAGTTCGTGGTAAATCCGCGGCGGACTTTTTATTAGCGGAGCGTACTTTTTTCTCCGCCCGCGGAGAAAAGTCCGTCGTCTGCGCAGGCCTTTAGTCACACTCTTAATTCTCAAACAGTTGTGAAATATGGTTTTTACCTTTTTTATTGTTCTGTGGTTTTTACATTACCCATCTATTTTTTTTTAAAATATTGTTAGGGGTAAGCGCAGTGCCTTCATCTTACCTGATGTTAAGTAAAGATAAGGCCAATGGTGGAAGTGCACTTCACCCGGAATCCCCATTTTACTGAGGTACTTGGCACTGGCTATCTAATCTCTAGCTGCCAGAACACAACAATAATGCTGCAAACATACAATATGACAATACGTAGATACCGTGAGTGAGTACAACACTATATAGCAGTGGAATGCTGCACGAGTACGACCGAACGTCTAAATATTTGTTTTAGTTATAAAATAAAAATGTCTTTGATTTTGTAAGCTCTGTAAATATTTTTTTAAATGTTTATATAATTTTTAACGTAAATTTTGTTGCGAACAAATCACAAAAACACAAATGTTGAAACAATTTCCACGAGCAGGATTTGAACCCGCACCCTTCTGACATACCGGGTCAGGTGCTCTCCCAATTGAGCTATCGTGGTTCTAACCAGCCCGCCGAAATTATTCAACACTATTTACTTTTACTTTGAAAGCCAAAGGCGCCCATTCAATGTCAACAACTACCGTCATTAACTTAAAAATATTTTTTTCTTTCATTGTATTATTTTGTAGTTCCGTGGATGTTTATTGAAATAATGCTATCTAGAAATATTCAATCTTTACCCTTATTTAAATATATATATACGAGTACCTATATTATATTATTCTATATTGATGTTTCTCTATTTTTAGTGAATAACCGCAGTTTAGTTGGTATTCAGAAAGGAGCCCTGCGGCCGGCGGCGGCGGCGGGCCTCCCCCGCGTCGGCTGGGGGTGACTCCGACCAAAGGAATTGTACAGGGTGCCTCATTGAAATGGGTCAGTATGGGAAAGTCTGAAACTATAAGACATACGAAGATCTGTTCTTAGGAACCATGTCATCGATTTTAATAAGAAGAAAAACTGCATTCATACTTTTAAAAAAAACCTGTACTCAGCTCGGTAATCGAACCCGGTTGTTTTGAAAAAAATAAACTTACACTATTTCTATTTAGATATCTATTGTGTAGGTTTTAAGCAGTAAATGGCTCTATGAAACATGATGTCTAAAATTAATAAAATGCATTGTTTTCACATAATTTAATTTATTTTAGTAGGTGTTCGAAGTAACCACCGTTTTTTTCTATACAATATTCAACACGTTTAGGTAACGATATTACAATTACAAAACCAGAAAAGAGGTACAAACAACCATAGAGTATGAATGCAGTTTTTCTTCTTATTAAAATCGATGACATGGTTCCTAAGAACAGATCTTCGTATGTCTTATACATAGTTTCAGACTTTCCCATACTGACCCATTTCAATGAGACACCCTGTATACCCCTACTGAATAACGTGCCTTACTGAGACTTTGTGCGTGCTAAGGTACCTATACAGGGTGAGTCACCATGTAGGAACTTAGCCATCAGGCCCATCTGCTCAGGTGAAGGAGATAAAGAAGTTCAAAGTAATTCAGCTTTCGGAAAAGTCTCTCGAAGTAGCTCTGATAGCTTTGTGCATTAACATCACAATCACCAAGCAGTTTTAAATAAACGACTGACCTCGTCAAACTTATATTATTTGTTGCAATCTGGGCGACTACTCTCCCAAGAACTGAGCCACCGATACATGTCTCATATATAAATATCGTTGTGAACGCAAAACAACAAATTTAAAAATGATGTCACCCTTTTTTACAAACCTAACAATTATGTAGATACCTAACTATTGTGCTGGAGCTTGTATTAAAGGTCAGCAGAGCAGCCGTTCGCATGCAATCTCCAATATGTCACAGTAATCGAAGATCTAATAGTAGTTTATGCAACTGTCATATAATGAAGGATATTAAAACACGAGTGTGAGTTTATGAAACGAGCGCAGCGAGTTTCATAATAGTAACGAGTGTTTTAATACCCGTGTTATATGCAGTTGCATACACTACTTTATCTTCACTAATGCAATTAGTCAAACAACAAGAGTAAAAGCTGAATAGTTTATTTATAATAATTTTTCAAATTTTGGATGGTACAATTTTGAAAGTTAATGTTAATTATTGATCCAGCAGCTGTAGCGGTCGCGGGGCAAGCAGTTGAGCTCGTAGACGGAGTTGGAATATTTATAATTACTTCATTCGTCTTGTTTTCTATACTATTCAAGATCGTATTTGAGACTTGAATTTTATTCATTAAAGACTCATCAATGTAGCTTTCAGGCACAGTAGAAGACTTCCACCCCCCGTGTCGTTTCAGTGCGGTCAAATCACCACCGCTATCTATGAGAAGGGTCGCCGAGGTGCGCCGGAAGCAATGCCCCGTGTACAACGCTGGGTTAGGCAGATTCAAAAAACTTGCGATAGTTTTTCCCAGAGCACCAAATTTATTAATACCAGCAGGCTTACTCTTGAACGTAATCCCAATCTCAATTTCAATCCAATCCAATAGCAATGTTAGATGCTGTCAAATCCCAGTCCGTACTCTTGAAACGCAATTCTTGAGTATCGGATTGGTATCGGAATCGCGTTTGAATTGAGAAGTCCCGCATGAAGTTAGCTTCAAACAACATCTGCAATAGTGATAACCATTATGTTTCGATCGTATCGATAATGCGAATGTGGAATGAAAAACTACGCTATTTCACCAAAATTATTATTTTAAACGTAGTTAAATAACAAAAATAAGTTGGTTGGCTGCAAACGATTGTTTTCCTCTAAATTTTAGACAAAAATATGATACAATTGCATATTTTTGGCTGTATGAGTTGATTCTGAGGTGTTCTTTGACTCCTAAAAAAGGTAAGTGCAAGCGCGCCAATGAAGCGCGCCATTAGTTTTGAATAGTTAGGTACTTAATTATTAGTTTGTTTAACTTTGAGTGTAAACCGGGTGTGTTTATATAGGTAATACATACCTTCATAAGTCAAATTTATTTTGCAACACAGTGCTTGTGCAGGTAAGTTCTTTTTATGTATTTAAATAGTCAATATTATTTCGGTCGTCTGTAAGTAAATTACAAAGATTGTGTGCTAACTATCATTAAATATTATGTTTACAGAAGAAGAATGGTCAACCGCCCTACATCATTGCAGCTTGAAGCTCTTGTGGAGTTCCTTGAGCAAAATCCGGGCATCGCCAAGGGTTTGCTAAGGACTTCACAAGGGAAACAAGAAATCAAGAGAAAGTGGGCCCGGTTGGCCACTACGTTAAACTCTCTTGGAGGTGTTAGCAAAGACGGTCCCGGTTGGGCAAAGGTAATTGATCACCACTTTATTACATTAGATACGTCAGACAAAGTGAACAAATGGGTTTTAATTGATGGTGTTAACATAAGTAATATTATTTTCATTATTGCAGTATTGGGCGGAAAAAAAAAGCGGTCTTAAAAAACTATGCAGTCGACACGCAGCTTCGATGCGACAAACTGGGGGAGGTGTCGGTGAAGTACCCATTCTGACGGGCATTGATAGGAGGCTTGTGGCTGTGATGGGTGGCCAAAATTTCGCTACTGGCGACAGTGGGCTCTCTATAAATCCTTTCCCACAAACGGTAATATTTATTCAGTGGGATCCATATTTCATCAATTTAATTATAAATTTCTGTATTTATGTACTGTACTAATGTTTTACTATACCTACTCACAGCAATCAGTAGCGGAAACAAATACGCCCTCATCTTCAGCAGAAGAAAGCATGATACTGCCAGTGGTGGTGGTCATAGGTGAGGATGAAGTTGTGCCTCTCCCAAACATATCAACTCCAGGCACCTCTCAAGAGGTGCACCCTGATGCTGCACCAGAACCTTCACCACCTCACTCAAGTAAGTTATTAAGAATTTGTCAGTTTATTTGGGTTTAATAAAAAATAGACAAAAAAACTCATTTATTCCGTCGTGGGAATCGAACCCGCGACACTTGCGTTAAATTCAAATTTTTAGCCGCAGTGCCAACTGGGCATCAAAAGCAAAATAACAAATTCCTCAATTATTTGCTCCAATCTTGACAGAGGTACCTATTATAACTCAAATTTAAAGAATTAACATGGCATGTAACAGGTTAACTCAAAGTATGGTCTTTGGCCTTTGGAATGCATTCAATAACACTCTTTGAATAGTGTTAGTAAGGATCCCAAACTTTTTTTATTTAGTTTCACAATATTTGTGAGTGAAACTAATTAACCTATACATTTTTTTAGGACCTGCTACAAATGCTACAAGTCGTCGGTCACGCCGTATAGTCGCCAGCCACAGGAGTGAGGATGTGCAGATGGACCGCTTGGCTGCTATTGAGGAGCGGCGCGTAGAAGCTGAGCGTCTGACTGCACAAGCTTTAGCTGATACCAGCAGAAGGCTGGATAGGGTCGCGGATGCAGCAGAGCATATTGCTCAAGCTATTACCCAGGTGGCCACTGCTTTACTTGAAATAGCCAAAAATTTAGAGCATTAAGTATTTTAGGATTATTTATAAGTTAGTTTTATAGTAGGTATTTGTTTGTAAGATAAACCATATATTATTTATTCATTGGTTTTTTATTCAACTCTCTTAGTTAAATTAACCATCAATAAAGTAACATGTTTACAATATTACTATATTTGAATCAATTTAATAAAACTAATTTATATAATTTTTATACTGATATGATAGCCTTTAAACAGCAGTGTCCTACAGATAACAAACAGCGTTGCGTTAAATATAATTATTATTATTAAGTTTTTATTTAGTGTCTTAAGTGTGTCATGCTTTCTTTATTGTCTCTGCGGTGGTGGCGTGTGCGTCGGGTCGTTACGTTCCCTAAAATATGGTTGAGCGAAGCGATGGTTGATTCATGCCATGCTCGTGAACGGGTGCCGCCTGTGGAGGCTAGTCTGCTCTTGCATACTTATCTTATTTTTAGTGTTATTAACTATAGTTTGACTTTGTTTTACTTAAACAATTTTTGACTTTTACTAGAGTACTGTAGTGGTGCTGTATGACATTGTGGAAATTGAAACTTTTACATAATTATCTGATGTAAATTTGTTAACTTAGATTTTTTATTTTGTTTTTTTTTTACATGTTGTGGTTGTCTTCTATATATTTTTTGTGTTTATTTGTAATGGAAAGTGTGTAATAAATTATTTTGAATTTTTTACTGATAGTTATTTAATTGGTTTATTATATAGTCCACTTTACTCCAAAGTTACTTGTGTAGGTAATACAGTTTATAAGACTGAAATAAAAACTTTCTTCTAAGTACATAATATTTTAATTGGTGTAAAGATATCTAAGAAATAACATGGGCATTTGTTAAATTTACTCTTAAACATTGCTAATAACAAAATCAACTTTATATTAAAATAAAACTAAACATAATTAATAAATATGAAAGAATATCTATAGTCTTATGACCAAAATAATATAATGTATTTACAATTTTTAAATCAAAATAGGATATAATAATAATGAGACTCGGTGTGCTGCTCGTTTAGCACCACCCGGGGGGTACGTGTAGGGAATCTAGGGTTAGACCTACGGACGTGAGCAACGTTCACCCCCCTTCTACCTTACCTTACTTTACCTTACCTTACCTTACTTTACCTTACCTTACCTTACTTTACCTTACCTTACCTGCGGGCTGCCCACAATTGCTGAACTAAAGAAGACCTTTTTTCAATACCTCTTCTTAGTTCAACAACTGATGGCCCAATGGCACGAGCCTCCTGATGATCAGGTACAATATCATTATCAACCCCAATCTCAGCATCGCCATAATCATAATTTATGTGATTATTACAGATATTGTGTAATATGCAACATGCATTTATGATTTTGGCTGCTGTATTAGGATGATAATGTAGGACTCTATGTCCTAGCAAGCAACGCCACCTATTTTTTAAAATACCAATAGTGCGTTCCACTGTGTTGCGAGCAGAGCAATGCTTCCTCGTATAGTACTCTTCTGGGGTGCCCACAGCAGCATCCACAATTGGTGTCATCATGTACTCCCTTTGGGCATATCCAGAATCACCTGAAAATTAAAAATTAAAAAATATTTTTACTTTTATTTTTACCTTAATTTTGCTTGCAAAACATCTTGCTAATTTTATAATTACCTAGTAAATAAACATTTTCTCCACCATCATTTAAAGCAATGAGATGTCTTCTTATTGGATGCTGATTCCATATAAAACTATCATGGGTTGCACCCCCAAATGAGGCATCCACAGAAAGAATGTTTAAATCAGCATCACAAATCTAAAACAAAATTATTATTTTTTTTACATAACAGTAACATGTACATGTCAATGAGGAAGTTGACTATATTTATTATATTTGGGACTTACAATCATAACATTTCTTGAATGATAATGTTTTCTGTTGAAAAATCGTTCCTCATTCTCACTGGGCCGTATTATGGCCACATGTGTACCATCAATACAACCCAACACTGCTGGAATACCAAATTTTTCATAGAATCTGAAATAATTTGTTAACAATTAATATACTCATATAACTGGGTACATAATTACCACCAGAATTTATTCTTAGTTTACTTACAGTCTTTTATTACAATCTCTTTGTGAACGGGTTTGAGGAAATTTTATCCATTTGTTGAGGATTTCCTCATGGTTAAGGGCTGCTGTCACTTCCCTAATAGCTCGGGACACTGATTGTTGAGACATCAATGTCCCATAGGTGCCTCCAACTAGCCTTTGGTAACTGCCAGTAGCAAAGAAGGACAGTGCCACCAACAACTAAAAATTAAGAGGAATATTGCACCACACCCATATTATGTTTTATCATTATTTTTAACAATTCGTGGTCAGACACATAACTTTATCGCTACTCACTTTGTATTTTGGCGATATGTCACTTCTTCTCTTTACAACTGGCAAGTAGGACTGCAACTCTTGAAAAATAAAATTAAATAAATCCTTTGATACGCGATAGTTTGCCACAAATTCCTCTTCACCCATAGAAAACGCCTTGTCCATGTAACGGGCCAAACGACGCTCGTTTCTTCTTATTTTTAGGTTGTTTCTTCGGGCATTTCGTAAAATAAGAAAAGGAAGAGCTAAACTCGCCATTATAATTGTTAAACTGCACTTTATATACGATAAATCTTAAGTTTAAACCGAACACAATTCACAAAAAGTTACTCTTTTGCTATTGTAAACATCTCAATCACAAACCAATAAGAACACAATTCAATAGCAATTGGCAGCTGTCAAAATAGCGTCAAGAGTACCGATTGAGCGCGAAACCCAATGTTGTTTAGTTCATTCAATAATCACGCAATATGGAAGCAATTTGGCGCTAGTGTTGCCATCAAGAGTACGAAACGTGACAATTCCACAACAATTCCAATGTCGATCGGTCGGTATTGAGTTCAAGAGTAAGCCTGCAGTTCTTTGATCGACGCACTTCCCCGATCTATAGCTCAAGAAAAAGGCAGGGTTTCGACAGGGGGTGGGTCGAAGTTCCATTTTTCATATTTTTTACATACGGCATAGCAGTTGCCCGTCACAACGAAAGAACGATCTATTTTCGTTTTTGTTTTCGAAACTTTCACCATGATTGTACTGTCGTCTATGTTAGAGACTTCATCGAACTGGATGTTGTATAGCTCTTGCCTTCGGCATGCCCCCATTATGCCGAAGATTAGTGCAACCTGTAACAATAAACGATATAATAAGCTTGAGGTACATAGCCAAGGCAAAAACTATGATTTATGAAGTAGTAAAGTGTAGGTACTGTGACGATCTCAACTTTTGATCAATTAAAGGATAATTAGACCAATAATAATTAACTCATCCTGGTAACGGCACCATTGTGACGATCTCAAGTCGGGACCACAAGGATATTTGAGTTTAGGAAAACAAAGATAGTCTTTGTTATTGGCATGTGAAGTCTAGGGTAGGACCATTCTACGTTGTGTAATTTTTTATAAATAAGTAACTCAAGATCTTTATTAGGCAGACAAACTCTAGTTTATATTGTTCATTTACTAAATAATTAATTACAGGGGTAATGCCGGAATTTGGCAATTTATTTGAGTCCTCGGGTGTGAGCACAACTCAGTTTCTAATAGGAGAGTAATGAATTTAAACTAAGCGCCCCCTCCTGACCTCCCTTGGACGCACCTATCCTGCTGCCTCTAGGTCAAACACCCGACCAGGCCCACAGGACCCAAACAAACCTGGCCCTAATCTAATTCTATCTCTCAAACCATCATCATGAAGTTAGACATTTAACGCGAAAGGAAAGAACGATAACAAAAGACTTTGAATATCTTTTACTTAGTAACCTCATTTATACAGAGTGGTGCCAGCGTGACCCTGTAGAGTCCCGCCCCGTCTGCCCCGAAAGACGACAACACAGCATCCAGAAATATAGTGGCTGATGCGATGAAAGGTCCACATATATAATTCTGGAGCTCTCCTGGAGATGAACTAACAAAGCAAAAGATAAACAAATAAAATAATATAAAGGGGACATTACAAACATTCATCTTTTCATACTTTTCCTATTTCTAATCCTATGAAAGAACGCGAGAGGCTTTTGAGGAATGAAATGAACACTGTATGGTTGGTTCGAACAGCGGGTAATCTACCAGCATGTGTCGGGGCTCTACCATTGAGCTATTGCCTTGCTTGAAGCAAGCCAAAGGGGAATCGAACCACCTATCACCGCGCACTACCCAGTAGAGCCCACTGACATGTTACTGTCACTAACACGGATACAACCATACCTGAGCCCATAGGTCTCTAAGCCTCGGAAGTTGTCAGTATAAATTGTTAAATGGAATTGTGATTATGAAAACTTATACTGTTTACATACTTCCTTTCGAAAATAATTACTCTTTGAATTATTAAGTTGTAAATATTCTCAATCAAGATAAATCCCTAAATTTGTGTTAATAAGATTTCTAATTTCTGTTGGATTTACGCGAGCTGTTTGGTGATTACGTTTATTAGATAGATTTGGGTTTGTAGACTGTAACCTAATCACCAAAAGCATTATTTCATCATTAAATGGTAAACGGAAGTGAAGAAGATAGCGTCAGATTTATGAAATGAATTCGACTGACTAATTATGTAATTAAAAGATTTCTTTAAGGAAAGTATAATATAATATATTAATCTAGTTAGAGTTTAAATTAAAAGAATAATCAGAGTAAAGGTAAAAGGTTCAACATGATTGAATAGTTAGGTTTTCTAAACTACGTTATTTGAATTTCAAGAGATTAAAAGGAAAGAATAAATTTTAGAATAATATAAAAGAAAGATTTCAAATTAAAAGTACTACTTTTGTTTAGCAAGAAAAGAATTTAAACTATTGTTTGAATTTACATAATTAGAATAATTTATTTATTATTTGTAAGGTTTGAATTTGAAATAGTTATAATATCAATTATAATTGTTTAACTCACAGTTATTCAATTCCAAAATTTTAGAACTCCTCACTCTTCAGCTACCACCACTTGAGTGATCAAAACCTATCAATTTTGTTTTGTTTATTTATTTTTTATTCTAATGTCAAATAATATTCAAAAGGAACATTATGACTTTATTTTAAAATAGTTGAAAGTTGACATTAAACTTCAAATCTCCCTTTTTTATATTCAAGAAATGTCATAATTTTTATAATAAAATGTTTATATCTTTATTATTAATAATTGAGATAAATGAGAAATGACCGTCCTTTAAATAGAGCGATAATCATTACACTTACCTAGATTGATGTTTGAAAGTTAACAAATATTGAGAAATCCTCCCAATGAATGTAACTCCAAAGTCACCTTGGTTATAAATAATAAAATTGTACCGATAAATCCTGACTCATGTTTACACCAGTCTCCAGACGTCAGCAACCCCGAAGTCTCCTGCTCGTAGAGTCGTTGATGAATAGCAGACCTTGTCACTCAGCAAACCCGTAGCACACATAAAGTTCCATGTAGACTCGAAGAGTGTGTCCCGTACAAAATAAAGTGATTAAGATTTGTTCAAGGTTCGGGTATTAAAGTTGTTAAAGGAATAGGTCAACCCGAATAGAAAGTATTTATTATTTAGTTTATTATTTGTAAATCAAATGAATACTATTGTTCTTACCATGTAATCCTTTATTATTTATTGTTCCTTGGAATTAGATTTTATTTAAATTGGTCTCCAATCATTTCATTTGATCAACTGAACCAAACATTCAGAATTTGTATTAGTTTGTTCTCCTCCATTTATCTATCATTGACATTAGCAAAGGGTCATTAAACTCAACCTGAAATACTTAATAAACTCTAAAATTAACTACTAAATAATAAATAATAAATAAAAAAGGCTTTAGGACCCTTCAGTGGTCCATTAATCCATAAAAAGGCACTTATAGAGCCTTAACAGGGCCTACAATCCTCCATCCAACAAACATGTTCTATTTCTATTCACGTGTTGCTTTAAGATGGCTGTTATCACTCTTATCCAGTTCTCACGTAATTTTATCACTTTCCTCCTCCATAATTTATCTCTGACTCTCTCAAAATCATATTTTTCTGACAGACTTTCAAAATTCATTTTCTCTATTTCTTTTAAATATCTCATTTAATGTAAAGAGGTTTAACTATTAGAATTCCAAAATATAATGAGATTTTTACCAAGCAGTATTAAACTCTTTTCTATATTAACAATTAAGTAAATATAATTTATTAGAGAATACGAATTAAATTAATAATGTGTTTTCATACAATTTAGTATAAATAATAGAAAGGCTATCAAACTTCAGTTCGTTACAATCGCCCCTGTATAATTGAAAACCGTAGATGAGTCTGAAACGGTGATTATGAACCTAACATGACGAAGTGAAGGTTAGAGATTATACACCTTTAAAATAAACAAATTTGTCCAAACATCTTTAATTAGAATTAAATATTTAAGTTAAATAATCTCCTCCCTAAGAATGACTAATAATCTAATTAATAAGTTACAATCAAATTATAAAATTCAATTCTACTAATTCGCTCTAATTATGAATAAGTAATTAAATTAACAAACAGTTAACCTGTACACTAATTTAGACATTCCTTAATTTTGAAAATATATTAATTAATTAAATATTAAGCATAAAATTACGCCTCAATAGACCAACAATCTTCCCTTTCTCCTTAGGTAGATAACTAAAACATAAAATTATCCAACTCTTGGATCTCTAGCACTGAAGAGAAGTTCAAAATGTCTGTACAGTCTCTCTCCCCTTTCGTGTAATGTTATGAGAATTCTCCAAAGCTTAAAGTTCTCTCTATCTAAAACTCCATTAATATATTGAGCTATTTTGACCATCCCTGGTCCCACATCATCCCAACCTTTAATCAGCTGTTCCCTTGTTAAATTTAGAGGGTATGAATTTTTTTCCATAAATCTTATTTTGAAATCAAGAACAACCCATTCCTTTCTTATTTGTTGTTCTAAATCCCATCCTTGTTGTTCCTTTAATTTTCTTAAAACTGCCATACTCTTTGACAATACCCTGATAACAATGAATAAAATTCTTTCTTAATTTTCAGTCAAAATACTTAGCTAAATTTACAGTATTGAATAATCCACGAACTAATGTGGTATTAGGTCTTGTCAATAAATATACATTTTTAAAAGGACTCCCCGCAACGATAAATGGTCCCTCAAAAGTACGTTCAAATTTTCTACATCTTGTTGAATCTGTTCCCACTTTATTAAACCTCCGTACCTTAACCTGTTCTCCTATCTGAAACTCAGTTAACTTATGTGAGCGATTGAATTTACTTTGACGTATATTTGCAAATCTTCTAAGATTTTCTCGCGCTTGATCCCTTAGTAAACCTAAACCTCTCCGACATAGTTTTGGTATTGAATTATCAAATGTGGTTTTAGGCCCTTTTCCAAACATCAACTCCATAGGTGTAAAACCTGTACTTAAATGTATTGAATTATTATAAAGTTCTTCTATTTTAGGTAATAAAGAATCCCAATCTTGGTGATTTAATCCGCAGTACAATCTAAAATATTTTCCCAACTCTCGATTTACTCGTTCTACTGTATTAGGCCTAGGATTTCGAATAGTTGTGTATAAAGGTTTAACCCCTAATTTACCTAGCTCCTCTTTCCATAATTTAGAAATAAATTGTTTACCGTTATCTGTCATTATTGTTTTCGGTTTTAAAATATTAACAAACTCCATAAATTTTTCTAAGACTGCCTGTGAAGTAATTGAATTTAAAGCAAATAATTTTAGAAATTTTGTAAACGTGTCTTGTATAACAAATATATGGTCAGCTCCTGACCTTCCTTTAATAATAGGGCCATATAGATCAGCCATTACCATATCCCCTGGATCTTGTGTAACAATAGATTGACATTCTCCCACAAATTTAACATTATCTGATTTTGATAATTGACATTCTGGACATCTTTTGATTATTGATTTTACAATGACCCTCATTTTTACCCAGAAAAACCTTTTCTTCAAATACAAAACAGTTTTATAGACCCCCGAATGACCCATTTCTAAGTGTAACTGTTTCACTACTTCCTCACATAAACTTTTAGGTAAAAAGATTACCCAACTTGATTCTAGTGGATTGCTTCGATTAAATTTTACTATTCCTTGTTCAATTTTACATCTTTGAACTAATCTTCCCATTCTTCCCACTAAATTTGTTGTGCCAAGTAATGCACCTTTAATTTCTCTAATAACTTGATCCTCATTTTGTAAATTCTCTAAACACCCCAATCTAGCTAATAGATTTGAATTAGGTTTAATTCCCATATATAAGATCTCTGGTAATCGCACCTTATTTTCTTGAATACATCCATCACTTGGATATCGCGATAAAATATCAACCCCTTGATTGTCAACCCCTCTAACATGTTCTACTTTATATTTAAAATGTTGTAAATAAACAATCCAACGAGCAACTCGATTATTAACTAACTTTAACTTGTCAACAAATACTAAAGGTTTATGATCAGTTCTAATAATAACCTCAGCTCCTCTAAGATAAGTCTCAAATTTCCTAAGAGCATAAATAACAGCAAAAAATTCTTGCTCAGTTACTGTCCATCTTAACTCTGGTCCACGTAACCCTTTACTACAAAAAGCCAAAAGCTTAACTTCTCCCTCATCATCATATTGATAAAGAGCTCCAGCTATACCCACCCCTGAACTATCTGTTTGAACATAATAAGGTTTTAAGAAATCAGGATGAGATAACTCAACTGTCTCTATAAAATTTTCTTTAATTTCTCTAAAAGCTTTTTGCATCTCTAAATCCCAAAGCCAAGTAACTCCCTTTTGTAATAGTTTAGTTAATGGAGCTATTAATTCACTATAACGTGGAATGAATTTCCTATAATAATTACACAAGCCAAGAAAAGCCCTTAACTGTTTAATCTTTGTGGGCGCAGGAAAATCTCTAATAGAATCCAATTTCGCTGGATTAGTCCTAATCCCTTTTGTAGAAACAATATGACCTAACATCTTTACTGAATCACAGATGAATTTACATTTAGCAATATTACATGTCAAACCTGTCTTTTCTAATCTATCTAAAACCTTATTTATGTGCTCCAAATGGAGTTCCCATGATCCAACTGTCAATATGGCTAAATCGTCCAGATAATTAACACAGAATTCTCTAACCTCAACCCCCAAGACATAATCCATAGCTCTACTGAAACTGCCCACTGAAGTCTTTAATCCTTGAGGTAAAACGTTATAAACATAGGATTTTCCATTTAATGTGAACCCTGTATATTTTCTACTTTCTGGCGTAATAGGTATCTGAAAATACGCGTTATTTAAATCTAAAACTGTAATATATTTAACCCCATGAAAAGCATTAAGTACATCTATTTGAAAAGGTGGAGCCTCAGATTCAGCCACCATATACTTATTAATTTCTCTTGCATCTAATAAAACTCTAACTGAACCATCTGGCTTAAGTGTGAATGTAAGAGGACTACTATACGGTGTAGAAGCCCGTGAAATTATACCAAGAGACTCCATCTCATCAAGTTTTTCTTCTACTTTACGTCTGTAATTATAAGGAACAGGATAAGATCGACGTATCTCTGGAACATGAGGTTCCATAACAATTTCATGAGTGTAACAATTTGCTCTTCCTAAGGTGGTAGTAAACACCTTTCCATGTCTCTCTATAATACGATTTAATTCTGAAACCTGCTCAGCAGTAAGTTCCATACCAATTTTAATCTGACTAATCATAAATTCGGATTCCTTATTAACTTTATCCTTTTCTGTAATAATTATATTAGATTCTAATGTACAGACCTTCTCCTTAATAAGAGGTATCTTTATGTTTTTGCCCAAATTTTTAATTGTGAGCATTTTCACATCTTGTCCCAACTTAAGAGTTGTCTCATATGAGATCAGCCAATCTAATCCCAATATGACTGGTCTAACTAAACGAGGAACCACCAAGAAATTTCCATTTAGAATATTTTCACCCACTTTTAAGGTCAAATTAATTACTTGATGAACCCTTAAACTTCGTTGTCCTACCGCTCCACGTATATGAATAGGTTTAATGGGTAACAAAGGAACATGATTTACAGACTTTGCAATTATCTGATTAAATAAATCTTCCGAAACGCAAGTAATTTCACTACCAGTATCAATAAGACAACAAACAAGTAACCCTTCAATATTAATTTCGATCTCTGCCTTAGTAAAGTTTGTTTGTTCTAACTCATCTTCGCAAAAATCATCAAATAAAGATCCTACTAACGTCAATGTCTTTGGCATTTGATTATTCCAAAAATTACCTTCGCCCCCATTTAACTTAAATTCGTTTTGCTCAACTGATTTTACCTCAGTGACATCATCTTTAAATCCTATTCCGAAAAATCTACCAGCTTTAGTTCGTCTAGCCAAGGAGGCAGGGAAGAGTCTACCGTGCGCATCTTTCCCTAATCCTTTTCCTGGTATCCAACCCATCTTGATCATCATTCGCACGCCTGGTATAAAACGTAGCCCTCTATATTCTTCAACTAAAGTAGGGGCATCTTCTTTAGTTGCCTCTAGTTTAAATTTTGTACTTCTCCTTCTTCTCCAAATGTCAGTGATTTAGGTTCTGTCTCCAAACAATTCACCTCCTTTCCAATCTTACGACGTTTTGCTGAGATTGCATATTCTCTTCCATGAGACTTAGATTTCCCCTCTTTAGATGACATATACGAACCAGTTTCGGACATGGTAGCGCCAATCTGATCTTCTATTGAGTCAAATTTCCTTAAAAGTTCAGCTGCCTCAATAATGGTATTTCCTTTTCGTAAAACCCACATATATTGGATATTTTTAGGGAAGTGTCGCATTAAATCATTGACTAGTTGTCCTTCTGGAGGTGGATTGGTCAACATCTTTGCTTGTCCCATAAAAACAAGGAAATGATCTAACATGGATTTTGTAATAGACGAATCCCAGTGTTCCGAAATTATCCTTCTTCGTAACACACTCTGCTCTGTCTCACTCCAATATGTCTGAAGAAAATCTTGTTTAAAATCCGAGAGTGTATTCCAACGTTGACGAAAAACACGAGCCCAATTTCTGACTTCTCCTTCTAAACAAGCCACAACATGATCTATGACATGTTCTTTAGACGAAAGTCTTCTTAAATAAACTTCTAGATCTTCAAGGAATGTAACAGGATGCATGCCTGTCTTTCCAGGGTACTTGGGACGATCTGTTTTATAATCCATAACAGCATATTGAATAGAAGCTGGAACAATGCTTTGCCCAGGAATTTCATCTATCTTAGTTGAAGAGCTAGACTCTATTAATTTAGTCTCTAAATTCCCTATCTTCCGATTTAAAATTCCAATTGTACGTCTCAATTGTCTAAATCTGACTGATTCCACATTTGAAGCAACAGTTCTAGATTGATTCCCTTCTACTGGTCTTTTCTCAGTTGATGCAGGAATAGGTGATGTTCTTTTAGGAGGCATTTTTAAGTTTATTTAGTCTGAAACAACATTTAGTCCAGAAGTAAGTTTACTATACTCTCTTTAATTTGTTCAAATTTTGGTTTTAATTCTATTTCCGAAAGATTTGCATCAATAGTGAGGATCCTAGCCCCTGAGTCCAAACATTTATCTTTCTTTAACCAGATCTCATGCAGATTGAGCAATTTTCTCAAATAGGTTAATTCAATGTTTGCCTCTTCCTTTCGACCTCTAGTAAGAATTCGTTGATAGGCTATCTCCGGATCTACTCGTAAATAAATTAGCATGTCTAGACCCACTGCAAAATTTTCCTGAATAAATTTATGCCAATTTTCCAACAAGGCAATATGAACTGGGTGTAGAATCCCTTCTTCAAATAGGGGTTTAATAAAACAATGTCGAGTACTAAATATAGATCTTTCCATCACTCGGACGGGAGTAGAAATTTTAGCCAAATGATTCTCAAGAAGTGTCTGTTGAACCAAACTTTGGAAAGGGTAAGCCCACTTCAATGGTTCTTTTTTAGATAAATCGAATAAATTTGTTCCATGGAAATCTGTCCACCTCTCTACCGGTTCCGGAAAGACAGTCATCGAGACCTCTCCGCGAAAATAATTTAGAAACGTGCTCTTCCCAGCTCCAATATTGCCTTCGAGTGAAACTGCAATGCTCCTTTTAAAATTAGACATTTTAACGTCTGTAACAAAGTACATCTTGTGTCGATTGGTGTCAAATTAAAAGATCCATAGATCTCTACCCCTCACTTTAAATGTTTGGACAAAATTTTATTTTTTATTATAAAAATTGATTTAAAAATAAAACATCTTATAAAATTGTAATATAAAAGAAAAATAAACTAAATAAAAAAAAACTCAAGTGAGTGATGCATTGGCTTACTTTTTGTTTTAAACAAATCTGGAAGTGGAAAGAAAAGTCTTTGAATAAAATGGACTTAAGATAAACATAAATAAAACAAATAAGAAATCCTTTATTAAATTAACATAGTTTTATAGTGTTTATATACATGATAATTTGTATAACTTAGTTATGTATAATTTAGTATTGCTCGAAACCAAGAGTCATTTGCAAATACAACCCTTGCTCACGAATAAATATCTTTAATAAAACTTTATAGTTTTTTTTTTTTTATATAGTACTTGAAATAATAGTATTCAAAACTAAAACCCTTATTTCAGTACTAAAAGTTTTGTTTTCAAAATCCAAATAAGAATTTTAATCAAACAAAACTCTTATTTAAAATTTTCTTTAGAATAGAATAATTACCAATTTATTAAAATATTGAGAAAGAAATAAACCAAATTTATTTATTTAACATCGGTTCACACTAAACTAACAGAATACTAACAAGCGTAAGGAAGTAAGGAGGGCGCGTAAAACTAGATCAAACTAAATTAGAAAAGTAATAGAACAAAATAATCAGAGTCTGTCATTTTTTCATTGGCCTAAATATCCTGGTCACGGCACTATTGTGACGATCTCAACTTTTGATCAATTAAAGGATAATTAGACCAATAATAATTAACTCATCCTGGTAACGGCACCATTGTGACGATCTCAAGTCGGGACCACAAGGATATTTGAGTTTAGGAAAACAAAGATAGTCTTTGTTATTGGCATGTGAAGTCTAGGGTAGGACCATTCTACGTTGTGTAATTTTTTATAAATAAGTAACTCAAGATCTTTATTAGGCAGACAAACTCTAGTTTATATTGTTCATTTACTAAATAATTAATTACAGGGGTAATGCCGGAATTTGGCAATTTATTTGAGTCCTCGGGTGTGAGCACAACTCAGTTTCTAATAGGAGAGTAATGAATTTAAACTAAGCGCCCCCTCCTGACCTCCCTTGGACGCACCTATCCTGCTGCCTCTAGGTCAAACACCCGACCAGGCCCACAGGACCCAAACAAACCTGGCCCTAATCTAATTCTATCTCTCAAACCATCATCATGAAGTTAGACATTTAACGCGAAAGGAAAGAACGATAACAAAAGACTTTGAATATCTTTTACTTAGTAACCTCATTTATACAGAGTGGTGCCAGCGTGACCCTGTAGAGTCCCGCCCCGTCTGCCCCGAAAGACGACAACACAGCATCCAGAAATATAGTGGCTGATGCGATGAAAGGTCCACATATATAATTCTGGAGCTCTCCTGGAGATGAACTAACAAAGCAAAAGATAAACAAATAAAATAATATAAAGGGGACATTACAAACATTCATCTTTTCATACTTTTCCTATTTCTAATCCTATGAAAGAACGCGAGAGGCTTTTGAGGAATGAAATGAACACTGTATGGTTGGTTCGAACAGCGGGTAATCTACCAGCATGTGTCGGGGCTCTACCATTGAGCTATTGCCTTGCTTGAAGCAAGCCAAAGGGGAATCGAACCACCTATCACCGCGCACTACCCAGTAGAGCCCACTGACATGTTACTGTCACTAACACGGATACAACCATACCTGAGCCCATAGGTCTCTAAGCCTCGGAAGTTGTCAGTATAAATTGTTAAATGGAATTGTGATTATGAAAACTTATACTGTTTACATACTTCCTTTCGAAAATAATTACTCTTTGAATTATTAAGTTGTAAATATTCTCAATCAAGATAAATCCCTAAATTTGTGTTAATAAGATTTCTAATTTCTGTTGGATTTACGCGAGCTGTTTGGTGATTACGTTTATTAGATAGATTTGGGTTTGTAGACTGTAACCTAATCACCAAAAGCATTATTTCATCATTAAATGGTAAACGGAAGTGAAGAAGATAGCGTCAGATTTATGAAATGAATTCGACTGACTAATTATGTAATTAAAAGATTTCTTTAAGGAAAGTATAATATAATATATTAATCTAGTTAGAGTTTAAATTAAAAGAATAATCAGAGTAAAGGTAAAAGGTTCAACATGATTGAATAGTTAGGTTTTCTAAACTACGTTATTTGAATTTCAAGAGATTAAAAGGAAAGAATAAATTTTAGAATAATATAAAAGAAAGATTTCAAATTAAAAGTACTACTTTTGTTTAGCAAGAAAAGAATTTAAACTATTGTTTGAATTTACATAATTAGAATAATTTATTTATTATTTGTAAGGTTTGAATTTGAAATAGTTATAATATCAATTATAATTGTTTAACTCACAGTTATTCAATTCCAAAATTTTAGAACTCCTCACTCTTCAGCTACCACCACTTGAGTGATCAAAACCTATCAATTTTGTTTTGTTTATTTATTTTTTATTCTAATGTCAAATAATATTCAAAAGGAACATTATGACTTTATTTTAAAATAGTTGAAAGTTGACATTAAACTTCAAATCTCCCTTTTTTATATTCAAGAAATGTCATAATTTTTATAATAAAATGTTTATATCTTTATTATTAATAATTGAGATAAATGAGAAATGACCGTCCTTTAAATAGAGCGATAATCATTACACTTACCTAGATTGATGTTTGAAAGTTAACAAATATTGAGAAATCCTCCCAATGAATGTAACTCCAAAGTCACCTTGGTTATAAATAATAAAATTGTACCGATAAATCCTGACTCATGTTTACACCAGTCTCCAGACGTCAGCAACCCCGAAGTCTCCTGCTCGTAGAGTCGTTGATGAATAGCAGACCTTGTCACTCAGCAAACCCGTAGCACACATAAAGTTCCATGTAGACTCGAAGAGTGTGTCCCGTACAAAATAAAGTGATTAAGATTTGTTCAAGGTTCGGGTATTAAAGTTGTTAAAGGAATAGGTCAACCCGAATAGAAAGTATTTATTATTTAGTTTATTATTTGTAAATCAAATGAATACTATTGTTCTTACCATGTAATCCTTTATTATTTATTGTTCCTTGGAATTAGATTTTATTTAAATTGGTCTCCAATCATTTCATTTGATCAACTGAACCAAACATTCAGAATTTGTATTAGTTTGTTCTCCTCCATTTATCTATCATTGACATTAGCAAAGGGTCATTAAACTCAACCTGAAATACTTAATAAACTCTAAAATTAACTACTAAATAATAAATAATAAATAAAAAAGGCTTTAGGACCCTTCAGTGGTCCATTAATCCATAAAAAGGCACTTATAGAGCCTTAACAGGGCCTACAATCCTCCATCCAACAAACATGTTCTATTTCTATTCACGTGTTGCTTTAAGATGGCTGTTATCACTCTTATCCAGTTCTCACGTAATTTTATCACTTTCCTCCTCCATAATTTATCTCTGACTCTCTCAAAATCATATTTTTCTGACAGACTTTCAAAATTCATTTTCTCTATTTCTTTTAAATATCTCATTTAATGTAAAGAGGTTTAACTATTAGAATTCCAAAATATAATGAGATTTTTACCAAGCAGTATTAAACTCTTTTCTATATTAACAATTAAGTAAATATAATTTATTAGAGAATACGAATTAAATTAATAATGTGTTTTCATACAATTTAGTATAAATAATAGAAAGGCTATCAAACTTCAGTTCGTTACAGTACCTACTACCTAATTTGAGTGTCTAGATAACTTGCGTGTGTAGTACGTAAGTACTAGGTAGATTAAATAACAGAACTAAAATACACTTACCTTTTCAAAAAGATACAAAATATCTGGTGAATCTTTCAGGAACATCTTTATTTGACCTGATGTAAACGTCAAGGACTTTTTTTCCTTGTGTCCTTCTGAACTGCGTTTCAGGAACGCTATGACTTTTGAATACTTCGTGATATCAATATTGTTGTAGATACTCAGTGTGGACTTGAGCATAGAATATTTAGCCCACATAGAAGATGGCTTGAATTTGTCGGAGAGGTCTTTGAGATACACAAGAATGACATTTTCAGAAAATGATGTAGTTTTCTTTTCGATCTTCCATGCCAAAAAGTTATTATATTCTTTTTCATACAATTTTCTAGATTTTTCTGGCAAAAGATTGTGAGTTACTTTTGTTGCCAATTCTAGAATATCCCGAGGCGTACAAATATCATCGTCGCTATCCATTTTTAACTTTTAATTTGTATTTTAAAAACAAAACACATTGCGAAACATTAAATTCACGCGTACGTGTATTGTCACAGTGAACTTGCCGCCATTAAAATCTAACCAATGAGAGCGCAGCTGCGCGCGCAGGGCCAATCAGGAGCGAGCGCGTGCTGTTCTTTTTTTATTTAATTGGCACAAGATCTTACCAAAGAGTTTTGTGTATGTAAGTTTAGTAGTTTCGACGAAGTTTTCACGTATAACCCAACTGTTTTGAAAAGCCAGCCTAATATCAAAATTTTATACAACTTGTATGAGGATTTTGACATAAGGCTCGCCAGGTTAATTGGTCGCGTTTTATTGATGTTATAATGAGATTTTACGATATCGATGTGGATATTATACCATCATGTGAAATTGCTTAAATTGAGTGTTTTGTTGTCTGCGCTATAACAGTAGTAATTATAAGTCAAGTATTGGAAACATAAGTAGAATGTTACAACATTAGTGTAGATAAAAGAACTTTTTATCAGCCAGTTCCGTATACATGCAGGGTGCTGCGCGGTGGCCAGGCGAGGCCGGCACGTGACCGGGCGGCCCCCGCCCCGGCCGCGCCGCGCTTCTTATAAATCACCCGGGAGCGCGGCGCGGCGCGACGACGTGCGACACAGCCGCGTTAATCATGATAGGTGTTTTAAATAATTTGAGGTCAGTTCCCTTGCTAGACGCACTTGATGAATGTGCGTCCTCGACAATCAACATCGAATTCTGCAAATTATGCGGGTGATCTAAAACGTTACGTGTCAGCGCGGGCGCAGGCTTGCAAAGTTTATTTAATTAATTACGATTAATACAGTTAACCTCTCCATATGCGGATCGGTTACATGTAACCGCTGCAATATTCGGTCAACACCCGGACGGTTACATGTAACCGCACCCGACCACGCGACTATAATAATTAATATCGATAGGTTAGAGTATACTTTTGTATGAAGATGTTTGGCTATAGACAAACTAGAGTAAATTTGCTATATTAAAAACACAAGACAAGGTTATTCTACTGTCGTTTTTCGTGTTGGATGACAGTTCGAACATTTGTCATTTGTGCATCAAGGTTACTTAGTGCATTGAGGAAAAAACTGGAAATACTCATGTAAGTAGTGTTTTATATTAGAAACTGTTGTAAATCATCTTGCTGAGTTTATAGTGAACGTTTTTAGCTATAAGTTTTCAACGAATATCGTATCTAATAGTGATTTTTAAATTTTCGATTTCGGAGTGATCCCAGAGTGATTTTAGTGCGTAAATGCATGTACAGTTTGTTAGAAATACAGTAAAATGAATAAAAACAGTGTATGAGTAATGGAAACTAGTTTACACAAAGAAATAACGACATTTATTATCATTTTTATTGAAATAAAATTACGACCGTTTCATGTACTGACATTCGAAATGGCCGAAATTTTTTGCCATACCATTTTGGGCTATATTTGTATAGAGCTTACGGCCATACTTGCCGGCAGACAGTGTGAAATTTCTTTCTTAGTAGTAGGAGGATAGTGTCGATAGCTTTTACGATAATATTTTGTTATTTTCGATAGTAATGGTGATATTCTTGTAATGTTTCTAAATTTACTTTTGTATTGAGACAGTTATATAAGTATGCTATATTGTGTTATTGTGTATAAGTATGTTGTATAGCATATTATTTTATGTTGTTTGTTTGATTTTGATTATAGAATGGCTAATTGGAGAATTGGGAGAGATGAGGAGGCTCCAAGCGACTTTTGATATTTTATACGACGAGGCCGACGCGGAGGAGGAGCGCGAGGAAGTAGTCAGTGATGACGAGGTTAGTAGAATTTATTTCATCATCATCATCATCAAATAATCTGTTTATTGTGTTTATTGTGTTACAAGGATTGTGCTAGGATTATGCGATCGTATGGCGCCGGTTATTTATTTCACCATCACCACCATCATCACCACCATCATCATCATCATCATCATCAAGTAATCTGTTTATTGTGTTTGGTTTGTACTGGTGATGTGTTTATTGTGCTAGGATTATGCGATCGTATGGCGCCGGTTATTTATTTCACCATCACCACTACCATCATCATCATCATCATCAAATAATCTGTTTATTGTGTTTGGTTTGTACTGGTGATGTGTTTATTGTGCTAGGATTATGCGATCGTATGGCGCCGGTTATTTATTTCACCATCACCACTACCATCATCATCATCATCATCAAATAATCTGTTTATTGTGTTTGGTTTGTACTGGTGATGTGTTTATTGTGCTAGGATTATGCGATCGTATGGCGCCGGTTATTTATTTCACCATCACCACTACCATCATCATCATCATCATCAAATAATCTGTTTATTGTGTTTGGTTTGTACTGGTGATGTGTTTATTGTGCTAGGATTATGCGCTAGGATACGTATGGCGCTGGTTATTTAATTTACCATCACCACTACCATCATCATCATCATCATCAAATAATTTGTTTATTGTGTTTGGTTTCTACTGGTATGATTGTAGTAATAACTGTTTCACTTTTTTGTATGTTTTAGGGCGAACCTTCGCCATTGGCTCCTGCCTACTCTCCGCTCACATCTCCACGACGCCATGAGGAGGTTGACTGGATGGAGGTCAGTTACATATACATATATACAACCGCTCCGTTCTCCGAGCACTTCGACTTCTCAGCGTGGCTGCTGCCGTGGTGGAGGAGAAGAAGATTTTATTAAACATTTTTTTATTGTATTTTATTTGTATTGTATCATTTGGTAACGACATAAGTATTGTAAATGTCGTTACTTCTATAATAAAAACTGTGGAGTTAAAAAATAGACGTCCTGAATGGGTACTAGGTAAAAAACATTGGACGATTTTCAATATTATTTCATTATTTTTACAATTTACTATTTTTACAATATACAATTTTTACTTTCACTTTGACTTTGACTTTGATTTTATACCTATGATGATGATGATGATGAAACAAAATAAAATTGAGACTGACATTGTACATTTCATTTATTCATATAAACTAGTAGCTTACAAAAATAACATAAAAAACAACTATCGATGACATTACAAAAAGTGAAGTAACACCCCTAGTTCATTTTTTGCTTTCGTAGGTCGTATTTCAAGTGTTGTTTTTGTAAACATCTCGGGGTTTTTTGTTACATTGTTTACACAATTAGACAGCATGGGTGCTTGTTCTTTGTTTTATGTACTACCGCGCGTTTATTTCTTGTGATTGAGGCCATAATATGGTTCGTAAAGTTTGATCATGTATGACCAATAAACTATTTCTATAATCACATATATCTTGATACCTGCCGGAAAGGAAATTTATCAATTAGTAAATTGCCGTTTACAGAATGATAAAATATGATCTGGTTGCAACGTAATCATTATTTTTGTGAACATCGACGATAGGTATTCGCCATTTTGCGAATTACGTCATCGGCGCCCGTGCTGTCATTTTTTTGGCATTGGATCTATATTATAGGTCTACTCCAACAAACAACAAACTTCAGTTAAATATATATAATTATTATCGTAATTCTTATCGACATACCTATACAGATAGTTTATTACTTCATTCATCGTCGTTTTCGTGAGTACCTACCTAAGTAGTACTAACTTTTTTGTTTATATTTTTTTACAAAATAAAACAAATGATGATTTTGATGATAAATGAAAGTTAAACAAATTCATTCAGTACATGTGTTTCTGGATGAAACGCCAAGATTCTTGGAATGTTTTTGGTGAACGACATAGAACCACGAACTTTGCTGAAGGTTGGCATCGTGCTATCAACGGCATGTTTAAAACGTAACCAGCAACAGTTGCTTTATTTCTTGAAAATTTAACAATAGATGCTGTGATTTTTGCAGTTCGTTCAATGTAGGGGAAAAAGGTTACATCTGCAAAGACGAGGGCCAAAAACCAAATTGAAAATGACGCATATATTCGTCATGTTCAATTGCAACTAATTAACGGTGACATTAATGTCCCTCTTTTTTTGGAAAAACTTCGAGTAAATTAATTAACAAAAAAAGATGAAACCAGATGTAAAAGTAGTTTCATTTACAACTGAACAAAGGAGAAAAGAAATCTCACTAGTTGTAAAATGGTATTTATGATCCGGCTCGAAGGACCAATGTAAAATGGTATACCTTTGTACTGAAGGGAATACTATTAGGGTTGAAAATGAAACCGCTAGTAGCTTCTTTGTTCTAAATAGGTAACAACATTATTGAGGAATCACATGGCCTATATGCTATTTGCTAAGACGCTTTGATAGCGCGATTCAGAAGACGAATCGCGCTACGCCATCTAGTAACAAATTTATGAGAACTAACTTATTATATATTTACGTGCGTCTTACACACTAGTTCAGTTAACTGAACTAGAGGGAACAGAGGCACAATTTTAGTGTCAACACTGACTATCTATATATAATATTTAATTTGATATAAAATACTTTTGAAGGTCGTTTCTAGTTCGGATCGTAGACTATAGAAAGAATCCTTAAAAATTTTATCTACTGTGTCATGAATTACTGTGCTGTTGTCATCCCACTTATGTAATTAATCTTATGGAACATAAAAAATAATAAGCGTTTTAAGTTTCGACGAAAATACGCTTGGCATTATTCGATTTTTAGACTGCTGCAAGATTGCAATATTTAACACCTCTGGCAATATTGCATGTGGACAGCGTGATCTTCGTGGGGGTAGACCTGAGCCCGGCAATGGGACGTCAATAGAGTTGATGGTTATGGATGTTATTCGTTAATTACCAACCTTACTACTCTCCCGAAACTTACGCCTTTCAAAACTTAAACAGCAATGCAAAACATAGCTGCTCGCTGACATAATCAAATCAAGTGAGTATGATTGTTATTAAGATGGGTTCTTTGTTGGGATGGGAGCCGAGTAAGTTTTTAGTGTAAAATAATTAGCGCGTCCGCCGCCAGCTTGCTCCAAGGTTTTTCTTTTGAAATGTATTTTTTGCACAGATAAGCACCTACAATAATTGTAACAGCATATAAACCTTTTCACTTTTATGCTATTATTTAACCGACAGGCGCTCCTTGACGCTTTAGTCCGATATGGCTCTATCATGAACTTAGTTGAGGAACCTTAGCTTCACGATAATTTAAAGTCTTATGTTCTCGCATTTGTAATGAAATAAATAAAACGTTTGGATACGTTTTAACAAAATGAATAGGTATAATGAGTTTGCACTTTGCATACAAATCATGAGTACCTACCTTATAATAGGAACTTACAACCAGAGATGTGCCGGATCGTTAAAAATGTGTATCCGGGGATACGGATGCGGATCTCAACTTTTATTACTTAGTCTTTGCGAGTGTGCCTGACCTTGAAACGACAGTTGACGCTTTGTGTCACTAACAATGACATGTTTCTTCAACTTGCACTGCGCGTGTTTTTGTTTTATAGTAAGGTGCAGCGCAGACGACACACTTTTTGTGCGATAGAGTCTGCGGCTCACTTAACGTCATCTGATCTAATGCGTATTTTTGATCCGCTGTGTATGTTGTCACCTCTCGCTATCAGAGGTCGCATAATATTTCAAGACATTTGTCGTGCAGGTACCGGCTGGGATGAAGACCTTCCACAGATTATTTTAAGAAAATGGTGTCAATGGTTTAAGAACGTTTTGTCCGTACTAATTTTGAGAATTCCACGCTGGTACCGCAGTTGCATATTGGCGTATTCTTTACTCTGATGGAAATGTACAACTCGTGTTTTTTTTATACTTAGCTCGGCAAATGACTCCATCCCACCTGATGTTAAGTGGAAATGAAGTCCAGACGCGAAGACAACTGGTGCAGCGTGGAAACAAACGTATCATCAGTCAACTTCACTCTGCCGGCCACAAGGTGCTTCTTCACGCCTCTCTTGAAGGACCCCATATCATAGGAAGGAGGGAAAACGTGTGCTGGTAGACTATTCCATCTTTTGAAGGTGCGACAAAGAAACGAGTCTCCAAATTTTTTTGTGCGCGATGGGATATTTGAGACAGTGAATCGGTGACTCCGAAGAGCAGCACGTGTACTCCTATGAAGAAAGGGAGGTGGGATGAGGTCAAAGAGCTCTTCAGAGCATTCGCCATGGTATAAGCGGTACGCAATTGCAGAGATTCAAGAGTATTTGCCACTTCTGCATTGCCGATAATGCGTTCAGCGCGACGCTGCAATCTGTCCAAGGCATCGAGAAGGTACTTAGCGGAACCGTCCCAGATGTGCGAGCAATGCTCCACGCAAGACTGTACCTATGTCTTGTACAAAAGGCACAACTGGTCCGGCGTAAAGAATGGCCGCACTCTGTTCAGAATTCCGAGTTTTCGTGAGGCTGTTTTGATCACGGTTTCGATGTAGTCCCTTTGGTTCAGATCGCAGCGTATCGTCATACCGTGCATGTTGATACTGCTCTGCAGGCGTAGAGATATACCCTGAAGAGTTGGAAGGGGAAGGAATGGTGACTTTTTTGCCATGAACGCGCACACCTGTGTTTTCTTGGCATTGAACTCAACCAGATTATTGGTGCCCCAATTAGATATGAGGTCCAATACCCGATTGAGCTCAATGACAAGATTCACTCGATTCACTTCGGTTTCGACCCGCCCTGCCGCTGGGTGACCGTTATATCCTCCATGGACCGTACTATCATCTGTATAGCAATGAATATTTCCAAGTGGAAGCATATCATTGATATGCAGAAGGAACAGCGTGGGGGATAGAACGGACCCCTGAGGGACACCAGCGTTCACTGACATGAGCCGCGAAGCGCAGTGTTAGGAGTCCAGTTATTTTGGACGGTAAAGATCATGCTGTGAGACTACTACTACTTCTTCATTACCACCAGAAAGCAGCTCACGCACAGTACGACACAGTGGTCAATGAGTTAAGCCAGAAATACTGGATTTTGAAGCTGAGATCTACGGTTAGAGCTGTGTTCCGTAGGTCGATGATGGGACGTTGGTGAAGATGTAGGGTTCCATGGCGATGGTAAATAACGACTGCGTCTCTATATGTGATGTTGTATATTTACAGTGACTACATTGTGACTGACTTATTATCTAAACCTTACAAGACTATTTATACAATATAAACTGTGTAGATGTTGGAGGGAGGATTTATCTTAATCAGATCTACACACGATTAGGAATGCTTGCACAAACTCTTTAACCATACGTGGAGATAAGAAATTATGTGGCGACCGCAGGCCGCCACAGTACTCCCCCTCTAGAAAAGGAAAAAAATCGTTCAGGTCTTCAGCTTCTTTTGCGTTTTCCGTTTGCAAATGCCAGTAGTGCTCTAATCTACGGTGAGTCGTGATGAGCGTGCTCAAGTCTTCGTTGAGAAGGCGAGCGTTCTCCAGTCTACGGTGAGTCGAGACGTGTGGAGAAGTGCGACGGTACTTTTTGGCCGTCGAGTGATGCCGAGGAACCAGGAAGCGATACGTTGCTGCGATGGAACCTTGAGGCTGGCTGGCTTGCTGAATGCTGCTAATGAGAGCTGTTTCCTTGTATTCTTCCATATATGAACAAAATACTTGTTATAATATATCTTTTAAAAAACGAGCGATTACACAAATGATTTTAACTTTAAAATGTATAAAATTCCTCTCAACATCATATTACCTATTTTTACTAACATTTTTTTATCACGTTATACCAAGATTATTACATAGATTAAATTTTAAATGACATAAGTATAACTTAAAATTACGCATATTCTTACAATAGACTATAGACCCGTCGTCTATTAATAATAAATTGAACTATTAGACTTGCTTAATAAAAAGACAATACTAAAAAAAAAATGGCTAAAATCAAGATAATTAAGGTAAGATTAAACATTACTACATGTTGTATTTAATATATAAGGATGAGCGTACTAAAATCTTATTATTACATTAGTTACCCTAAGCTGGTTCATTTTTGTGGTTATTTGTTCTACTGTAACATCTTATTGCCAATCAAAATATTTGTTGAATAACTTCATTTTGAGTACTTCATTATAGCTTCATATTTATCCTCAGACTGGCGTATTCCTTGGCTCTTTGTCAGATAACCGGAGAAATCAATTCGCACTGGAGGTAGCTAGTAGCATTTAAGTAAATTACTCTTTATAGAATATAATAATATCTCTTCCCGTAAGGATAACATAGCTCAAACCACTTTGTCAGTCTGTAAAGGTGAGGCGGTTAAACGGGTGAATACTCGTTGTATACATTTAAACTTATTCCATTGGATTCTATTTATATATAAGTAGCACAATCCACAGCTTTTTACAAAATTGTTCTTTTGTTTAATTTTTCATTATAGTGAAAAAATTACATTTTAAGTAAAAATATCGCAATGAATAAGTAACATATTGTGTTCTTTCTGCCGTGATCTTGACCTTGCACAGGCGTAGCGCAAACGGCGAAAAGTGCTGCGTCGGAAATTCTTGCGCGTTCACTGCGCCGCACAATTGTTAACATAATAATATGTGTGCAGTTATGAAATCGTTAGTGTATTCTACCTCGCATTGTTTTTCTTGGTACCTTATTTCTTTGCTTTGGTCGATGAAACGTTCTTGATACGATGTGCCGGAAGGGAAGCCAAAGTTGTGAGAGCCAGAATGATGTTAATTGACGCAGTCGCAGCTCGGTGTGGCTCGGCGTAGTGATTTTATTTTGAAAATTTTATTGTGTCCGTCGCTGAATAGAATGTTACCATGGTTGATTTAAATACTCCAAATGACTCACGTGTTTTTTCGGGGTTCTCCGTTGGAAGGTTGCTTGTTGCTTGAGCGGGGTCACCAGTGTTCCGTAAGTTGAGGTGGTGACGGTTGTGAGGATGATGGAGGCGTTGGTAATTGTGAGAGGTTCCATGGCGATGGTAAATAACGACTGCGTCTCTTTATGTGATGTTGTATATTTACAGTGACTACATTGTGACTGACTTATTATCTAAACCTTACAAGACTATTTATACAATATAAACTGTGTAGATGTTGGAAGGAGGATGCCGTGTGTTTCTTAATCAGATCTACACGCGATTAGGAATGCTTGCACAAACTCTTTAACCATACGTGGAGATAAGAAATTATGTGGCGACCGCAGGCCGCCACAAGCTGTAATTCATTCATGCTTGTTCTGCCGAATAAAGAAGGCTATTCCGATCAATCCGCCTGTAGGGGACTTACCACAAATAAGACTGGCTCACCACAAGAGACCGTTTTCCTTTGCGGGTCTAGATAACTTTGGACCTATACAGGTATCTGTTGGTCGACGAGTTGAGAAACGTTATTGTGCACTTTATACATATCTTACTACTCGAGCCATACACCTTGAAGTGGTGCATAGTCTGTCGGCTGATTCGGCAGTGATGAGCCTTCGACGTTTTGTATCCAGAAGAGGAACTCCAATAGAAATCATGTCGGACAATGGGACAGTTCCGTAGGCGTTTCAAGACTATTGCGGGAGCTCTATGGACCAGCACTTTTTGATTCTGCAGCCAATTCAGGCATTCGTTGGCGGTTCATTCCTCCCGCGGCACCTTTTATGGGAGGCGCTTGGGAGCGGCTGGTAAGATCCGTCAAATGTGCTTTGAAGTCGTCCTTAGAAGAGAAGCGAGTTTCAGACGAGATGCTAACAACTTTATTATCAGAGGCAGATGAAGCGTTAGTAAACTCACGGCCACTTAGGTACTCATGTACCTTATGAACCGATTCGCAAGAAGCCCTAACTCCTATGCATTTTCTTTTGGACACGTCATCAGGAGCACGCCCTCTCGAAGCAGAGTTTTCTGACCGTGACCTTTTACAGTACAGTACAGTTACAGCGGTACAGCGTCTTACTGACTATTTCTGGGCACGTTGGCTTAAAGAGTATCTTCCAAGTTTAACGCCAAGGAAGAGGACTGTCGGAGTTCCAAACCCCTTATGCGTCGGAGACGTAGTCCTGATTGTAGACAACAGCCTTCCTCGAGGTAGCTGGCTTAAAGGCAGAGTATCGGCGGTGTACCCCGGCAAAGATGGCAATGTGCGGGTCGTCGACGTCCAAACTGCAGGAGGGACACTACGTTGAGCTTCCAAAAAGCTGGTGCGGTTGCCCATCAGTTATATGAGGGAGGATTGTCGCCGAAGGCAACCTTTTTAGAGATTTTTATTTATAGTTTTTTGACGCTGTCTTGTATTTTTTATACATGGTGACTTTTGGTGCAAATGTCGGCTGCGGGTCTTTGTTTTGCTTATTGGTGTAATAAGATTTAATATATTTCCTAAAACCCTGAACGTGTCTTCTACTTGCCTTTACTTACCTACATACAGTCCTCTAACTAATTCATAACTATTATTTTTTACTTTCAGCCGGCGGCGGTGATGCACGTTGCGTTCAGCTACAACGCTGCGTCCTCTTCTATCGCACGGGATATTTAGCTCGGACCTCTTTGTCACAAGTTTTTTTTTTTATAGTTCGATAGACTTGCATTTGACTACTAGCTCACATGATGTTAAGTGATGATGTAGCCTACGATGTAACATGCTTGCCTAGAAGGTACCTACCGATTCACTCGTGATTCGAAGACCCCAATATTATATTTGATAGGAAACACAGACCGAGGCAAGGAGTTCCACAGCTTTGCGGTACGCAAGAAAAACGTGGACGCAAAACGCTTCGTACGCATGGGTGGAATCTCTATCGTGTAACAATGCAGCGTGACTTAGAAATAATATCGACTTGGTGTCATAATAATAGAATGTACTTGAATATAAATAAATGTCACATTATCACACTCTCCAATAAAAGACAAAAAACTATTTTTGATTACCGATTGGATGGGCAGTCCTTGAATCGTGTTAGTTCTATCAAGGACTTGGGTGTGATTTTTGACGAGAAGATGTCTTTTAGGGACCATTATGACCAAATAGTCTCAAAAGGTCACAAGCTTCTAGGGTTTGTAGCCAGAAATACCAAATTCTTTAAAAAACACAAAGCTTTCTTCGTCTGTACAGTAGCCTTATAAGAAGTAATTTGGAGTATTGCTCTGTAATCTGGTCTCCACATATGCAGTTCACTCACAACGTATAGAAGGCATACAGAGGAAATCTTTGAAGCTATTGGGCTATAGATGTGGACTTAACCGGGTACTAACGTCTTATTCAGACAGGTTGCGACATTTTAAAATTGTTGCTCTAGATAAACGACGCCAGCATCAAGACCTTTTCCATTTGCACAAAATCGTTCATGGTTATATTGATTCTCCGACACTATTACAGTCTATCAATTTTAACACCAAGTTACTGATTCGGAATAGAAGTAAAAAAAATATATTTATACTACACCTGCTTGGAAAGTACCTTGATACTTTATCAAATTTACGGTAGAAAGTACGTCATTGCATATCGAACAAATATGCGGGGAGAAAACGCATCTGAGCGGGAGAGAAAAGTGTATGAAAATCCATTTCTTACGTGGTTTTCCTTTTTTAATTTTGGGTAAGACTATGCGCCGGTAACCTAAATATCAAAAGCCAAAAAGTTTTTACAGTAAGTTTTTATCTCCAAGTTCGCAAAATGACACTGGCCACTAGCTGTGTGTTGGATGGTGTCGGGCTGGCAGTGCGACCCTGCGGCGGCAGGATAAACAATTTGAAAAAAGAACATGTGAAAATTGCAGACGCCATTGGCGCCATTTCCAATTTGTGTGTTGTTTGAGGATTCAGTTTTCGTAGAAAGTAAAATAAAACTATCAAAATGATAAGTAGTGATAGTGATGATGAAGATTTTTTAACTCCGCCGCAGTTGAAGGAAACAGCAAAAATACTGATTGATAACCTTTTACCACAGAAATCAATTAAAAAATATAATAAAACTTATGACGATTTTTTGCAATGGAAAAGTGAAAAAAATGCGGCATCTTTTTCTGAAACTGTTTTGCTAGCGTATTTCAGTGAAAAAGCGCAAAAATACAAACCAAGTACGTTATGGTCTATATACTCAATGTTGAAAAGTACTATATTGACAAGAAACGACATAAATATTCAAGAATACAAAAAACTTACAGCATTTCTGAAAAGAAAGTCGGAGGGATTCCGTAGTAAGAAATCAAAAGTGCTTACTACAAAGGATGTTTATTCCTTTTTGCAGAATGCTCCAGATGACAAATATTTGTTGATGAAGGTAAGTTTATGAACAAAATGCACTGGTTTATGATTTATTACGTACTTATTTATGAGTAATAATAATAATAATAATAATAATAATAAAAACATTTATTCGGCTTTTCAAACATTAAAGACATGAAAAACAAAAAGTAACACAAAAGTTATAAAAAAAACTTAAAATTAAAAAAAATAGAGTTACATTTTACAATTTATCAATAACAAAAATAAACAGAAACAAACAGAAATAAACAAATACACTAAAAGCCGAATGGGCTGACCAGCTCAGCTTAATGTTGTGGCAAATGCCTCAACGCTGGTATTCTGCTGGACCCATGACAATGAAGGAGCTCAAAATAACAAAGAAATGAAAATAGTTTGTTGTGTAGAAATACGTGTGTGTGTGTATGTGTGTGTGTATGTGAAGATACAATAGGTATATATGGTAGTGAAGTGGATACAAAAAATATATAATAGTTATACATATAAACGCAGTTAAATGGCAATGTAAATATATGCAAATACAAAGATACTCATAAAAAATAATAATAATAATGATAGCCTCAGATGTAACCAGGGATCTACAAGAGGTAGCCTGTAATGCCGCTCAGTTGTTGCTCTAAAGTGATTTCTTTCAGAATTTTACGGAAGATGTAAAGAGACGGACGAGTAGAAATCTACTAGGTTTTCATGTTTGATATTTTTGTTTACAGGTTATTTTGATTTTAGGAGTAAATGGGGCCTGTCGTTCGCAAGAACTTGTGGATATGACAACAGACGATATCGAAATCCTCGAAAATCGAATAATTGTCAATATTCCTAACACAAAAACCAAAATTCAGCGATCATTTGTTATATCGGGCTTATTTTATGAGATAATAAAGAAATATAACGAAATTCGCCCCAGTGACCCCAAAACCAATCGGTTTTTACTACAATATAAAAACAAAAAATGTACGAAACAAGTAATTGGGAAAAACAAAATAAGTACTGTGCCAAGAGAAATAGCTTCCTACCTTAATTTACTCAATCCACTAGAATACACTGGCCACTGCTTTCGCAGAACTTCAGCGACTATTCTTGCCGATACTGGTGCTGATTTAACCACAATAAAACGCCACGGTGGTTGGAAATCGTCCGCTGTTGCAGAAGGTTACATAGAGAATTCCGTAGAAAACAAAACACGAATAAATAACCAAATATCGGGATCGATTAATGTGCATCAAGACTCATCTCCTCAACCATCAACGAGCGCGGCGATGCCAAATGCCCCTCAGCAGCCAGTTGCCCCTCTGGCACCACAGCCTTCTACGAGCGCAGTGCCAACAGCACAGCCAGTTATTCCTCCTACATTGTCGCAAACATCTCAAACAAACATTAATGGAAAAAGTGTTACATTAAGCTTCACTAACTGCAACAATTTCAATATAAATTTCAATTAGTAAAGATTTCGTTTTTTATTTTCCTTGTAGGTGTAGTATAAAGCACTATGTATCACTCGAGAGAAACTGCGATTCCCGATCTCAGGTGTTTTAAAGCCCTCGCCTACGGCTCGGGCTTCAAACGACACCCTCGACGGTAATCGGTCACTTTCTCCTCTCGGTGAACAATGTACTATTGTTCTTCAAACATTTAAAAATAATACATCGTTTTTTAACCCCATTGTAAGAATGTGCCGTCTGTTGCAAATAAACAGGCATTTATTTTTGTTGGAAATAAAACTTTGATTTGTATTATGGACGGATCGATTTGGGAATCGATTATCGAGATTCAATTTATTTTGTGGCATAATGGCCCCATCACTAATTGTTCTTCTTTTTTTTTGTTGGTACACTTGTCTCGGGAAGGCAACAATGGCTGGTTTATAGGTTATCGTGTGTTGATAATTAAATAGATTTTAAGTAGTAATAAGGGCATTTGGAGCCGTATTACTCTAATTAAGTGTATTGTGCAACCTGTGTTTTGTGTGTGTGTACGTCGTAAGCGAATCGCATCGGGAGTACAATTCGCCGCTGTCGACGTCTCCGCTGCTGGAGAAAGCAGGTATTTCCTCGGGGGAAAAGTGCACTTGGGGTAGTTTGGGTGTGATTAGGGAGCCCGAGAAGACCCGGACTCGGATTCCGGCCCCATCAGATCATATGGATCCCGTTCTGGACGGCGGGAGCGGCATGGAACTGTGAGTGGATTTTGTAGATTTTAAGGTGTAACCTAATTTTAAACAGTAGCATAGTGTGTGTTGTGGGTTTCCGCAACACCGTCAATATAACGAAATAATGCCCTTATTCGAACAGCTTGATATCTACACTTTAAGACATAATATTTTTAGGACCCAGGTTAGAAAAATAATTTCTTGATAATTGTTTGGCTATAATTTAAATAAGTGTTTATTATTATTTTATTTTTCTCATTGCAATTTATTAAATTATTATTATTTTGATACAATTTTGAATGTTATTAAATTAAGCATATAAATTTATTCAATTCAATTTACTGCATAACATCATAACATGTGATACATTTCTATTTAATTTTAAAATTGTATGTTTTGTTTCGAACGTTTTCGCATCTGCATGATTAGCTGTGTGTACACGTTTCTGGATGTCGGTCTTGCACTGTTCTATGGTAAATGATATTTTATGCTAATGTTGACTATCATCTGTTGTGTACTCCATAAATAAATAAATAAATAAATAAATAAATAAATGGCGTCGCGCAATTGGTCTAGTTGTCCTGTGATAGAAAGGTGATGGAGGAATCAAACTGAACAATTCCATTGCACACTCTCCGAAGTGTATCCGATAAAAAATCGAAAGACTTGCGACCTGGCGCCGATGTTCTAAGCTCTGCAGCTTGGCGTGAAACGGTTCGTCATCGTCAATGAGCTTTCTGGCTCTCCTGTCAATCGATTCCAGTGCTCCAACTCGGTATTCGGCGGAACCGTCCCAAAGGTGAGAACAATACTCTATAAACGAAAGGACTCGTGCTCGATACAGAGTAAGCAGCTGTCCCGGCGTGAAGTACCATCTCACCTTTGAGAGGATACTCAGCTTTTTTGCGGCAAGTTCATGAAATCATGAAAACTATTTATGGGTAGGTAATAATTAAAAAATAAAATAAACTTAGAAGTAGGTATAATGTATTTCAATTATTGTCATTCCATCTTTCCAGATTTGTTTCTACTGGGCCCTGCGCGCTGCGCTTTGAGCGCGCGGTACGCGTCGACGGCGGCCTGGCGCGCGCGCTCGCGGCGCAGGCGCTCGGCCGGCGGCGTCTGCCCCCGCCCCGCGCCCCCGACCCCGCCCCCGCCCCCACCCCCGCCCCCGCCCCCGCCCGCGCCCTCCCCAGCCAGCAGGCCGCTCAGCAGCAGCCCGCGCCGCCCCGGCTAGTACACAAACGATTACATGACAACTGTGCATAAGCACGCGGGGAGGTGGGCTCCGACCACCCACACGTCCATGGTCAGCGTGGCGTGGTGAGCTTTACGCATCGGAGTCCGGAGTCGCGGGCACGACCAGCCGATACTTATTTCTTATTTTAATTTAAGAATTCTTATTTGAAAACGTCTAAAAGCTAACACGGAACCCGATGTGACTCAATCTGACGATGTTGACTACAAATCAGAAATATCATTCCTATACTCCTATTTTTCTGCAGGTATTCAAAAAATATTTTTAAGTGAAAATAAAATGAAAGGGACTTCTGGGCGAGAAAGGGAAAAAACGTGTTTGCAATTATGGTTAATTTTCTAAAATGGATTAATATCCGCTAGTTTTTCGACTTGCATGAGTCACCGCATATAAAACGCAGTCATAGCATATAAAACGCTACAGTGTAATCTGATCTCGAATGAGATCTCAGTCGAGCCTCATTCCTTTAGGTACTGAAACTTAATCGGCTGGGGGAATATCACTGATCTTTCTTTAATCATTCGTTGGTACATATATGAAAATTTCTATTATTATAAAATTTTCAAAGTTTACTGAAGACTACGCATTGTCTTTTCCTACTTTAAAATTGGCTAAGTACTAATCATACCAAGCAATAAGGACATGATAATAATAATTATGTACCCGAGGCGCTCCACCCGCCTTGTCGATGTTCTTGGTGTTGAACCGCAGCGCAGGCGGCGCGTGCGCAACTTCACCGAAGCTCACGCGATCGTATACCACTTCTCTGGACTCTTCATTCTGTTTATAAATTAAAAATACAATCTATATTATTGTTTTCCTGCAAACTAACACATAAGAAAATATGGTTGCGCCAGTTGGTAACTTTAAATTTGCCGCGCAAAAAAAGTTACGTGCATTTCGCTATCATAACATTTCTCTATATGATAAAAGTAGTGGCGCTATACTAGGATCCTCCGCCCATTATCCTACCGTAAAATGGAACGTCGCACGCCAACTAGCGCTGCGGCCGCACCGCAAACCAGTGCTTTGACTTTTGGAGGAGATACTCGCACCGCGCCTCTATTGGGAATCTCCATTCGGCAATCCGAAATATCCGCGTTTAAAGTGTTACACCTGCGAGGGACCACGTGCTGCTGTTCCAAGCCCGTACTCCAGCAAAGTGCGTCTGCCGGCCACCAACCTCGTGCCGGTTAAGACTGCTCGCCCGCCTGCCGCCCACGCGACGTCCGTCGGCCGCTGTCTCTGTTCAAAGATATGTTCCTTACCCACCTCATTTGAACTGATCACCTAGTTGTTCACATCACCGTTTCTCGCAGTTCAAACCTCCCCTATCCTAGTGTAGCGCAAACAAAATAAATACAGTCCACTAAATAGCATAACATAGCCCGCGCCGCCGTTTTTGTCTTTCTCGCCCATCCATTTGCCTTCATTCATCGCATCACCAAAATATATTAACTTAACCTCACAAGAACAAAATATGAATTTTAGTTAGTTATTGTTATGTAAAATTATCGCTATTTTAATACATAAAAAAGGACTCGTTTTACACGATAAGGGAATGCTATTGTAAAACTTATTAACAGAATGCAATGAAGATTTCTACATAGATTGCTAAATACAATGCAAGTGCCTCTTTATACTTCGGTCTGTTTAAGCTGCTTTGCCTTTTTCTTGAGTGAGAGGCGCTGACCGCGGGTGAGCTTTTCGGGCGCGGCTCCCCCGTCCCCGCCCCCGGCGGGCTGCAGCGCGCGCCGGCGCTTGCGCTCGCGCCGCCGCCGCTGCTCATCCATGCGCTCGCCCTTGACGTCGTCTTCCTCGGCATCAGCTAGCTGCTACGAAACAGATTTAAAGTTCAACTTTCTGTAATGTTTTCTATATGTTAACCATATAAAAACAAAAATAAGCTCTTATGATTTGTAGGTGAATATATATGTCGGAGACATGGCGCTAGCATCGCTTAGAAACCACAAGTATAGTCTATACTTGAGTGTGGTCTGCGCAGCCTATGCTCTATTGTACGCGGAACGTCAACGTCAGTTGGCGCAACAACGGACTGGACACATTTGAATGGTAGCGGCCGGAGAGTACGAACGCGCAGAACTCACTTCGTTTCTAAAATCCATTTGCATCGGGAAACTATTTCTAAATAATTTAATTGTGATGTTAAAATAACATTAAAGTGACTGTAAGGAATACGACTGCGTCTTTATTTTGAAGATCCAAGATTAACTGTGTTATCATATCAACGAATCCGAGTTGGCTCGACTGTTCTACCTACAAACAACCTCGCCACCGACATATATATATAGTATATGTAAGTAAGTAGTTACAGCCACTGTAGTCCACTGCCACTAGCTGGCCACAACCATGAAAGTGCCATGCCATGAGCTTAGGATAAGCGGCGAGCGACAAAACTGAGGTGAATAGATTTAGACAAGCCCACATACAAAATGATTACTGGAAAACTGTTTGTATTTTATGCACAATTTAAATTAATAAGGACAAGGCTAGTTGTTTGTCCCAGGGGGAATTGCTGCAGCAACCAGCGCACAGTAATAAATGTAAAGCTTTTATGAGACATGCCAAGAACCAGAGGTTGATTGTATCAAAGATGATTTTCATTTTCAATACAAAATGAACATAAAGGCATTCATAACTAAATCTGTTATAATTAGATTATTAAAAGATATCAAAGACTAAATAATAACACACATATAATAACACACATAAAATAACACATAAAATTTAATGCTTCAGTGGAATTACCTACTGCATAGTCTAGTTCCTCAGCCCTGCCCTGGAGTGCTCGGACAGCTTCATTGATGCGCAAAGAGAAACTGCGCCCCGACTCACCAGGCAGCCGTTTCAGTTGAGATACGGGGTTGTGAATGTTTCTGCCTCCTTGTATATAATCAAAATTATTATTATTATTTGTAAGTATGTTTTTTATTATTATACTCTTTTTTTATATCCTTTTTAAAACTAGATTTTTACAATATTTTAATATAAAAACAATAAAACATTATAAAAACCTAATCCTAGAGTACCGCCAGCAGCGAGGCAGGGCCCAAGCTACCGGTGGTCAGGGCTGCAAAGTAAGGAACCTCCTGACAATACGTGCCGTGTCAAGGAGTACTGCCTTTTGCATCTGACCCTTGACCCAACCTTTCAGCGAGAGCCTCTCTAGGTGTTGATCGAGGCTCTTAGCTAAAAGACCGTTTGCCGAAACGACTATCGGTACAATAATGGTTGAATCCACATCCCACATGGCAGTAACCTCGTGAGCCAAGTCAAGGTACTTAGTGAGCTTGTCCTTCTCGGCTTTGACGAGGTTCTCATCATGAGGTATGGTGATATCAACCAGTATTGCCCGGCGCTGGGATCGGTCAACCACCACGATATCAGGCTTATTGGCGACAATAGTCCTGTCCGTAATGATAGAGCGATCCCAGTAGAGCGTTGCATGACCATTTTCGAGTACTGGCGCAGGTGCTTATAGTACGGCACCTCCGATTCAACAAGGCCATATCCAAGAGCAAGTTGCTGGTGAATTATTCTGGCTACTTGGTTATGTTTGTGCATATACTCTCCGTTAGCAAGATGAGAACAACCAGAAATAATATGTCGGAGTGATTCTCCTGGACGGCGGCATGCCCGACAGATGTCGACCGTACCGTCCCTCATAATATATTTCCGGTAGTTATTCGTCATGATAACTTCATCTTCAATGGCACAGACAAAACCTTTAGTTTCCCCAAAGAGGTCACCGAAAAGTAGCCAGTACACCGAGGCAGTCAAATCTACATCAGGCCCAGTTAGAGCCCGATAGTAGCGACCGTGTAGCACCTTGCTCTTCCATATGTCCTTGCAATCGAGAGTGCTTAGCACCAGTTTTCTGTTGCTAAGGAGCGCGGCGTAAAGTGTCTATCAACTGCCACGACATCCAAATGCATCCCGCACTCACTGTTAAGTAAGTAATCCCTGAGACCGCACACCTCACGGTTATGTAGGTCCTTAGCATTTAAAAAGCCGCGACCCCCACATCTCCGTGGGATGTACAGCCTCATAACAGATGAGCGAGGGTGTAGCCTTCTGGAAGTCGTGAGCATTTGACGGACTCTTCTATCCAAGGCGTCCAATTCGGTCTGAGACCATCTTAGTATGCCAAAGGAGTATGTGAGCAGAGGCATAACCCAGCCATTAAAGGCACGCGTCTTATTGCCACCCGATAAAAGACTGTTAAGTACTTTTCTCGAGCGGCAAAAGAATCGCTCCCGTAATGACTGTCATTATTATTATTATCATTAGGTATGATTATTGATGTGTAACATCTTTCCGCTCGCTTTTGTATATACTATAAAATTTATGGGAGTGATTTCGTGAAATGTGACGGAAGTAGATGTAACAGTGTGACAGGAAGTCGGGGAAGGGAGCAAGCGCGCGCCATTTTTAAAAAGATTCCATAGTACGTTGCATAGTTGGCTTATCGCACACGTCTTTTACTCGGTGCAAGAATATTTAAAACACAAATGCTGCGTACCTTGATGATGCCTTAAACTTGCATTGCATTTGTGAATTGTGATTGAGTGTAAGTCGTTGTTATAATGTATTATACTTGATATATTATTTTCTAATTTTAAATTGTATACGGACTGTAATAATTTCTTAAATGTATTTATAACTTGATTCTTCATTTGTATTAATATTTTAAGCAATTGACATTTGATAATGGTATACAATTGTTCAAATTGTTTTACGGCTCGGTATTACTTCTAAAACTCTTTAGCATTGAAAGAAGTTTTCCGCCATGGACAGGATAGAATTTTAATCAATTTTATTTAAGTAATTGACGTAGTTGTTCAAAAAAAGGCAGAGGAACTACACCATACAATTTCAATTCAATTTAATTTATTCCACAAACAAATAACTTTGTGTAGAAAATGTAAATAAACAATACATTAAAAAATAAAATAAAAAGAAAGAAAGTAAACAGTCATAAATTAATTAATTAAAATCTAAATAGTAAAAAATAAAAATAATAAAATTAATTATAATTAGAACATTCAATAAAATTAATAAAATCAATACAAATTATAAATAAGTACATCAATTATAATAAACAGCATTAAGTAATCAGTAACCACAGACATTAAAATCAATCAAGTAAATTCATCAATACTATACAAACATTTTTCCAACAAGAAGCTCCTTAAACTTTTACGAAATAAATTTACATTACTGATGGACTTAAGATCAGTAGGCAGAGCATTAAAAATTCTGACAGCTTGATACCTTACACTATGTACAATTATATTGAGTTTGGGCGCAAAGGAATTGTGTAAGTCCCTTCTACGAGTCATTAAACGATTTCTCTATCAGGTGTTTCATATTTTTTAGGCTTTTTTACTAAATCTGTAAGTAAAACTAATATAAAAAGACTAAGAATAGTCAAAATGTTTAGTCTTTTAAAATGTTCCCTACAGGATTCCCATTGTGGGATTCGCACTATAGTTCTAATTGCTCTCTTCTGTAGTATAAAAGCTCTATTTAAGTTATATTTGTATGAGTTACCCCAAAACTTAATACTATATCTTAAATGTGATTCCACTAATGCATTATAAACTATCTTAAGTTGCTGTTCAGTAGTTTCATCCCTTAAACTTCTTAGAGCATAACAGGCTGAACTAATTTTATTTCTCATGTTTTCCAATTCCCGCTTCCAATTTAGAAATGAGTCAATATATATGCCCAGAAACTTAACTGATTCTACAAGTGTGACTTGATTGCCTTGCAAAGTAATATTCAAAGATTCCCTGTTTCTAGCAGTTGTTCTGAATAACATCACATTGGTTTTGTCACAATTGAGAACAAGGCCAGTTAAACCAGTTACAAAAGGCTGAAAGATTCTCATTAGTCTTGGAATTTAATTCCTCTGAGTTTCAGGCCGAAATTACAGCATTTGTGTCATCCGCATAAAGCACTAACTGAACACCTTTTACTTCCTCATATAATATGTAATTTACTAAGTCATTTGTAAATAAAATAAATAGTAATGGCCCCAATATGGAGTCTTGGGGCACACCTCGCTTGATTTTTTACAAGACTAGAATTATAGACTACTTCCCCATCGCCTTCCGTATTACGAATTTGAACAAACTGGTATCTGTTTTGCAGGTATGATCTAAAAAGCTTTAAGCATTTTCCTCTAATTCCGTAATGCATGAGTTTATTTAAGAGTATGTCGTGATTAACCAAGTCAAATGCCGAGCTAAGATCTAAGAATATCCCAACAGTTTTGTATTTATTATTAATGCTTAATGCTACATCATCTAGCAACGTTTCAATTGCATCACTAGTACCAATGTTCTTTTGATAAGCAAACTGTCTACAATTTATAATATTATTTGTAGCAAGACGCTGCATAAGGCGTGATTTGATAACCTGTTCGAATATCTTAGAACAGACCGGCAATAAGGAAATTGGCCTGTAGTTTTTAGGTACCCTTTTTGTAAACCGGAATCACTTTGGCAATCTTCAATTGATCTGGAAACACACCTCTGTTATAACACATATTGAAAAACAAGGAAAGGGGTTCTGCTAAAATATCAATATTGTCCATAATAATCGTGATGGGCAAATCATCATATCCACAAGACTTCTTTTTACCCATCTTGCTGACGATTTTAAAGATTTCTGAAGGTGATGTTAACTTCCAAATCAAGTCATTTGTAACTGGTGGGATGTCTTTTAAAATTGATAGAGACAAAATTGTGTCGCCTACAATATGAGAACCACCCTGATCAAATTTCTTAGAAAAAATCTCAACCACTTCTTCAGGCTTTACAATCATTTTACCATTTACGTTTAGAGATAATAACTTCCTGCTGTGATTGTTGATCTTATTTCTGTGTTTATTAACTACTTTCCATATTTTCTTTGAGCAGTATTCAGCATTTTTTATTCCTTTTTGTACAGCCAATCTTCTTGCACATCTAATCACACGCCTATAAAGATTAATATATTTATTTCTATACTGTAGTAGTGAATGGTCACTTGTGCACTTATGTGCTGATATCAAGAATTGCTTCATTTTACTAGCCACCTTGATACCCTTCGAAATCCAATTTATCTGGCTAGTTTTTGCTCTGAATTTAAGTTTAACCTTCTTAAAGCTTGTTTTAAAAATAATGTCAAGATTCTTACTAAAAACATTTATTCCAATATTTGTAAAATTATTATTTAAAATGTGGTACCTAAAAAGTTTATTATTATTATCATTAAATATTCTACGTTCAACGACATTAACTACATTCTTTGCTTTCAATTTCTTTACTACAGGAACTTGTAACTCACAGAAAATACCTGCATGTCCATCTGAGAGACCATTATGGTCTACAGTTGTTGATACTACACAATCGCTCTGAAAATTTATTATAAAATTGTCAAGACACAAACTAGCCTGCCCCCTCATGAAGGTAACAGAATCCAATAGTGGTCTAAAGTTGTAGCAGGTAAGCAGATTCAAAAATTCTGACCTCTGCCCACCTTCCACCAGCAAATTCACATTAAAATCACCACATAAAATGCACTTCTTGTCAAAAAAATGTTTAAAGAGTTTTTCCAATTGTATCATAAAATCATCAAAGTACTTATGCTTATCATTTCTGTAAATGCAACATACATTCAGATTTGTTTCTAAACCTTTTACTGCACATATTTCAAAAAACTCACGTTTATAAAGAGCATCACATAAATAAGTAAAGGATCACAATGAATATCATGCAAACCGAGTATCAGACTTCCTCCTCTTTTTATATGTGTCCTGGTATCGTGAGCAATTAATTTATAATTAGTTAAGCTAAGCTTAGTAATATTTGTGGCATTAAGAAAATGTTCAGTAAGACACACATAACGCGGCAAGTTTTTAGCCTTAAATTAAATTTGATTGATGTTTGTTTTGTTCGTAATTTTATAATTTTATTGTTTTTAAATTTTTGTACTGATTTACTTTTGCATGCTACCATAGTTAGCTGAACAGGATGAGCCTAACAATGTTATAACATCTCCCCATGTACCCTGTTCATACGCAAAATAAATATATTCTATTCTATTAACCGACTTCAAAAAGGGAGGAGGTTTCTCAATTCGAGCGTATATATTTATTTACTTATAAATAGTGAGCAGAGACTAGACGCTTGATATTTATCAACGATACGGATCGAGGATTTCTGGATTTTTAGAAATCCAACGATCCGTATCACTATCTGCCGATAGACAGTAGTACTACACAGTCGATAAATATCGTGATCATGGATCGAGATCCAAATATCGTGATAAATATCGAGCGTGTAGCATTCGCCATAAACAACAAAAAACTTATAGAAGGCAGAAACGCTTAGAGCATTACAGAGACGTATTGACGTGACACTGACTGATGTGTGACTGAGTGAATTTCAGTCAATTATCCTAGCCACTACGGAGGCCAGGCAACGTATCTAAAAATAAAATATCATTGTGATATATATATAATATCATTGGGCCTTTACAATAAAAAAGTGACAATTATAAAAGTTTAAATGAAACAAAATTGTCCCCCAGCCGACCACCATCCACCCGACTTCAATAGAGCTTTAGCTTGAGCTGTTTTTGTTTTTTTTAGTTTCCTGTTTATTGAAGTCGGGTTTTTTTTGTAAATTTAAAATCAATATTATGAACATGACATATTAGTATTATTTGTTATCTCCCATGTCACGAGGATTATTTCAAAAGGCAATAGTGCAAAGTAGTGTGTGTATTGCTAAGTGGTTAACCGAATATGACGGGAAGGAAAAGGCGTTCAGATTAGTATTATTTTAAGTGACATATCATGTCATTTGACTATCAAAGGTCATTTTGATATGTCAAATGTCTTGTAAAGAGTATTTACTGCATATATTTTAAAGTTATAAAATGATGTAATACCTGACCCATTTTTTTCAGAATATAATGTTAAAATTGCTTATTATAGAGATGTCAAATGTTACACATCTTAAGCTACTACTGTAAGGCTTGCTCGTTTTTTTTATTATTATTTAGAGGTCCAGCAGTAGACTAGTATAGGCTAATGATGATGATGATTATTATTATTTTAGGTAATTCAGTGCAGGCAATTGGAACAACTAAATATAAATTATTATTTTCTCAACATTTGTGTTTTTGTAATTTGTTCGCAACAAAATTTGCGTTAAAAGTTATTTAATCATTTTATAAATTATCTGTTTTCTCTTTTTTACATTCAAACATCTACTTTTTGACATGTTGTGTAACCAATTTTTGATAACTCATAGTTGTGCTGTGTTGTGACAATGTTTTACCCACAAGCAAGAATAGTAGTATCTATAGCTTCGTGAGTAGCAGTAAAGTTGACAGCAAAAGTAGCTGTGTGTTGTTGTTGTTGCTAATTCTCAAATTAATTAATTCATAATGATATTTCGTGTGTGGGTTCATATTTTTGGCTGAAGTAAACTTACTTGAAGTTACAGAATGTTTCTTTTTATCCTTATTTTTCGTAGTTGGGTTTTGAAAATTGAATAACCTAGTGAGAGAACGCGGCACTGGTTGCTCGTCAGGATCCTTAGGAGGAGCGTTTATTTTTCCTTTTATTCTGCAAAGTATGGGAATATGATTAAAAAAACATCAACTACTATTTCATTATTACATACGACATTATACGAAATCGCCAAAAATCTATGTACTTACCGCTGTAAACGTTGCGCTTGTTGTGCTAAGGGATCTTTTACGCCACGATGCTTTTTAGCAGGTATTTTACGTCCCATTATGATCGTTGGGCAGAAAGAGCGTAATATACAGATTCGATTAGGTTATTATTAGACACTCTAAAATTCTAATCTAAACACGTGTGTAACCACTTTCTAGTTTATACAATTTTCTAAGATCGCCACCGCCACATAACACAACATGATGATCTGACTGACATTGACAACTTTTTTTTTTAAGTGTAGTTTGTTCCCTGAGGAACCGGCTAAGGTTATAGACCATGCTGCCATGTCATTAGTTTCTTAAATTCATTAGTAAATAAACTATATAGGATGATGATGAATGATAATAGAAATGAAAAATGATATACCCCCCAACCTCTCGAGTATCTCAGTAAAGATGTGGGGCTTTACTAAGTCCTCACGCGAAATTCTTGAGAGAATTTGAAAAGTGCCGTTGCACTGTTTTGTTTCATTTGCCAACAACTGCTGCTAATAATCCACCATTATTTCACATTAATATTTGACATAACACAAATTTACTTACTTTCCCGCCAAGAAGCCCCACATTCAATTCAATTCAATTTCTTGAAAGATGGCTCTCGCTACGATTTAGCCAGTGTCTAGTTTTGGGGCAGGTTATTAGTGTTAGTTACTGCTTAAAACTTTAATAGGCGTTGTGCTTGTACAAGAGATAAAATGTCTAACACTAAGACCCATTTTTGAGGATACAGGTGGCTACTGATTGATTCTGTTGGGATAGAAACAATGACAAATAACCAACTAACTGAACGTATTAGTAAAGCAAATAAGATTTATAATTTAATATTATTAGACATAATGTACGAACACAAGACATTCACAAAATCAGAATTTACATACGATAATATGGATTTAAAATTAGTAGGCCGCGGTATGTACGGAGGAAGGAGGGAGTATAAGGAGGGGTTATTTTTGGGGCAATTAAAGAATATATGTTCTGTCGAACCCTCGTCGAGTCCACATTCGCACAGGGAACTGTCTTTCACCCTGATCTTCGCTAGAAATACAGGAGTGCACACATGTCTCAATCTAAGTCTGCATACAACGGAGGTAACTCTTATCGGCACCATCGAATTTATAAAACCATGGTATATGGGTAAAGTTTTTTTTTTTTTTTTTTTTTATGTCATTTGCGATCGGTCGCCAAACCATAAGCGTATTGGTTGAAGGAAAAAATGATGTGTATAGTGAAGCGGTCATTACCGCTCCTCCTAATTAAGTATGTGGCCTCTTTTCAACCTCTTCACCACCGTCGATGGGTCTAACAACTCAGTTATGAGAGGGTTGGAGTGACTGTTTAAGCGCTCGATATGTCTCTTTCGATAATTTTCAATCTCAGCCGTTACCGTTGGCATGTTTAAGTATGCATGAATCTCGTCGTTTTTCGTGAACCAGGGAGCATTTACTATTGCCCTCAGAATGCCATTCTGTAGGTACTCGCTGAAAACAGAGGATATTTGATTTGCTGGCCACACCCCACAACTAATAATAATAATAATAATAATAAAAAAATAAAAAAATAAATAAATAATAAAAAATAATAATAAATAATAATAAATTTCTGGTTGTTCTCATCTTGCTAACGGAGAGTATTTGCACAGACACAACCAAGTAGCCAGAATAATTCACCAGCAACTTGCTCTTGGATATAGCCTTGTTGAATCGGAGGTGCCGTACTATGAGTACGCACCTGCGCCAGTACTCGAAAATGGTCATGCAACGCTCTACTGGGATCGCTCTATCATTACGGACAGGACTATTGTCGCCAATAAGCCTGATATCGTGGTGGTCGACCGATCCCAGCGCCGGGCAATACTGGTTGATATCACCATACCTCATGATGAGAACCTCGTGAAAGCCGAGAAGGACAAGCTCAGTAAGTACCTTGACTTGGCTCACGAGGTTACCGCCATGTGGGATGTGGATTCAACCATTATTGTACCGATAGTCGTTTCGGCAAACGGTCTTTTAGCTAAGAGCCTCGATCAACACTTTGAGAGGCTCTCGCTGAAAGGTTGGGTCAAGGGTCAGATGCAAAAGGCAGTAATCCTTGACACGGCACGTATTGTCAGGAGGTTCCTCACTCTGCAGCCCTGACCACCGGTAGTTTGGGCCCTGCCTCGCTGCTGGCGGTACTCTAGGATTAGGTTTTTATAATGTTTTATTGCTTTTATATTAAAATATTGTAAAAATCTAGTTTTAAGGAAAAAAATGAATAAAGAGTATAATAATAACAAAATCTTTATTGAAATACGTTTACATCTATTGTTTACAATGAGCTCTAAACTAATAATCTAAAATAATTTAAATGCTGTTGCCTGAGAAGGTAAACCCAACTAGGAAAACCCTGTTTTTCAGGCGAATGTGGGCTTAGTCTAACTTTAATATAAATCAAAACATAAATTAATAATATAAAACAGTTTATACGCTAAATTACAATCTAATATAAAGACATAAATAAAATAATAATAAGTTAATACACACAGAAATAAATAAACAAAGAATTACTTAACGACGGTCAATAACACCTCCGTATCGTCGTAGGTCAATTTTTGTAGTTCTTCCTGTACAACCTTTTTGCAGTTGATAATGTTTAATGGATAAATATAACATTTAGCATTTATCTTGTTGTACAGAAAGGGTCCTAAGAATATAAAGAACCTTGATGAGAAAGCGCATTTTGTACATTTGAGATAAGTGCAAACCATGTCTTTCCTCCTTTTGTTAGTAATTTCAGTGCTGTAAGGAAGAGTCTTGTGCTGTTTTAGTACCGTGCTTTTTATAAATAATTGCCGAACTGTTAAAACTTTACAGGATTCATATAAAAGATGAGTAGGATATAGATAAGGACGAAAAGTGGACACCTTCAGTATTGCTCTTTGGGCTCTTTCGACAGTTAGTAACAGGGACTTATATGTACCACCCCATGCAGTGATGCAGTAAGTTAGTATCGACTGACACAAGGCGATGTAAACTTGCATTATTAGTTTGGTATTTGCAATCGTACGAAGTTTTTTAAATACAAACATAAGCTTACGCATTCTGTTACTTAAAGCTTCAATATGATAACGAAATGACAGATTCTCATCAATAATTACCCCAAGATACTTTATATTGCGGGTACTACAAATGATAGGGCAATTGCAGGACATGTTTGTGTATAAATTACAGCCATGAGCATACAAAGGTGTTCTTGTTGTAAAAGTTGATTTGCGCATCGAGAATGTGATATATTTAGTTTTATCAGCATTCAGTGTTAACAAATGTTGATTAAGCCAGTTATTTACAACATTGAAGCCATTTTGTGCATTTTCATACGCCTCGAACTCCGTCGCTGCAGAAAAAAGTAGAGCAGTGTCATCGGCGTACGATAATATTTTACCGCCACTTAGTTGAAGGTTGCAAAGGTCATTGATGTAAATTAAAAATAAGGTAGGCCCAATTATACTTCCTTGTGGGACACCAAAGGAAGTGTTCCACCTGTCAGCACTGACCACATTGCCTATTTTAACGCATTGGCTACGATCAAAATCAATCAAAATAACTTGTAAACAACTTCAGTTGTTTATCTCTTATACCTATTGTTTCAAGCTTATTCAAAAGGATGGATATCGAAACAGTATCAAAAGCTTTTGCAAGATCCAGGATATACCTATTGTTTTATTGCCTTGATCAAGCTCTTGTGCGATATAGTTAGTTAACTGATGAACTGCCTCATCCGTTGATAAATTAGCTCTAAAACCAAATTGATTATTTGACAAGAGCGAATTATTTTCCAAATAATGTACTAATCTGTTGTTTATAATTTTTTCTAAAATTTTTGATATGGAGGAAAGTATCGATATAGGCCTATAATTTGAAATTTGATCTTTACTACCCGATTTATATACGGGAACAACGACAGCTTTTTTCAAACAATTGGGAAAAACTCCTTCGGAGAGACAAAGTTGAAAAATATACGTTAGAGGCGGGAGCAGGATATGTTTAAACTGTTTTAATATTTTGTTTGAGATGTTATCCCAGCCAACAGCACAGTCATCTTTCAAACTCATAATAATTCTTTCTACTTCTGTGGAGTCTGTGGCTAATAAAACAAAAGAATTTACATTAGAGCTACGCTGACTAAAACTTTTTGAAGTCCTAGGAATGATGGGTTGTGTCTTAAAGCGCTCTGCTAAAGTTTTACCTACATTGACAAAGAAATTATTTGCACTGTTAGCAGATAAAAGCGGTGTAGCTTGTGTTTGTAATAAACTCGATGTCGATTCATGTCGTTTAGACGTGTAAGTAACATTTTTAATGAATTTCCAGACCTTTTTACTATTTTTTCCTGCCTGCTCCAGTTTATTTTTGTCGTAATTGTTTTTGACTTTTTTCAAAATGTTATTACAGAAGTTCCGATATCGTTTATATGTATGTTATTTGCAAAAATGAATTTTCTAAGTTAGATTTAGCCTTAAAATGAAGTTTATCTCTATGTCTCATACAGCGAATTAGGCCAGGAGTTATCCAAGGTTTAATATTGTAATTTCTTCTGCTTATTTTTACTGTACTAGTATTGTTCGATATGGCTTGTTGCACTTTCTTAGTTAAGTATGACAACGCGTTGTCAGCGTCAGCAGAACTATAAACTGGAACGAGGTCAATGTTACATAAATCGTCTTCAAGTTTAATCATATTTAATTTAGACTTAAGCTGCGAGCGTTGATGCCGTGGTGGTTTTAGACTTATGGTCAGTATAGCCGCTTTATGATCGGTAACAGTTGAGTTAGTCATTAGGGTAAGTGTAGGTAAGTGGGTTTTAAGCATAACGTGATCTAAGCAAGAGCCGCTTTGGTGGGTTGGGATCACGTGTGCGGGTAGAAGACCATGGAAGGAGCACAGGTTAAGATACTCGTGAGCAGAAGTTTCACAGTTTTCAGGCAGAATGTTTATATTTACGTCACATTAATGCTATGGTTCTGAAAGATGATAGTTCTTTTAATAGCTCATTTAATGATGCAAGAAAACAGTCTATGTTCCGAAAACAAGGGGTCTATATAAAGCCAGTACTGCAGTATCTGTACCAATTTTGATTAAAAGACTATTGCAGTCTTGTAGGCTAGTGTCCTCAACAGAAATATTGAATAGTGTATTTCTTACATATACTACCACCCCGTCATTTTGGTTATAATTAACTTTGCTACTGAAAATATTGTAACCCGATTTTATAGGTAAGCTGGCACTGTGTTTAGCAAGCCAACACTCGGTTAGTATAATTACGTCACACTTAATATTTAATCTTTGAAGGAAACAGCTAAAATTATCTGTGTTCTTGTAAATACTACGAATATTTTGGGTTAGAATGGTTAGTGCATTGTTTACATAGTGTGAAATATGTTGTTTGCAATTTTCGACATCACATGATTTTGACTCTGATACGGAGAAGTGATCTAAATCGTTAATTAAATTATCAGCCATATTAAGCAAAGATCAAAATTACAATATACTGGACGACGCTCTTAGGCGCCTTCATAATCTATAGAATTAATATATCTTTGTTCGGCCATTTTTTTGGCAGGACAATCAATATCACCTGTTTTATGATGGCTCGGCTTCTTAAATTGTAGGCAAGTCGCACATTTAGCAGGTTCGGCTTTCTTCGTGCAATCGGTCATCGAGTGACCTAGGTCTCCGCAGTGGCCACATGAATGGGTTGACGCTCTACACGACTTAGCCGCGTGACCATACTGTTGGCACTTAAAACATCTAGTGACCAAAGTAAAGTCTCTCACAGGGCAAGATGACCAGTTCACAAAAACTCTATCTTGAGATATAAGGGCCTTACGTATAACAGCTGGAACTTCTATGACGTAATTACAAGTCAACGAGTCTTTTTTGCCCGATTTGTGGCTGAGCTTAATAGAGGTCAAAAAGTTATCGCGAGTTGAGCCCTGCAATTTATCGGCCAAATTTTGTTCGTAAATGCACTTGAAGACCTCTTGCTCTTGCATAGATGTTGGTACTCCGATTACAACGATGCGAGGTCTGCGCTTATGTGGCTCATCTACTGTCAGGCCCGAGGTGGTAAGCTGTACCGACTGCTTCAACTTTTCAACGTCATCCATTGTGTCTGTGCTTATTATGACCCCGCCGTTTCTAGTTTTACGTAATCCACGGACATGCAGCTTCATTACTCCAGGGTTCATAATTTGCTGGACCAGAGTTTTAGTGTCTTCACTTGACTTTAATTTATCGTTAGGATAAATTGCTACGAACTTAACATTATTAGGGCGAATGAAAGTGCTGTTATCTTTTTTGACCATATCGGCGAATGATGGGTTAGCCCAGACTGTGGACTCCTGGATGCTTCGTTTTAGGTCATAAAGACGTTCTGATAGGTCTTGGTTTTCTCTGAGAGCCTGAAGGCTTGCTTGGACAAGAAGAGTATTTTGCTTTAAAGACTGATACTTGACAGCCATTTGGGAAGTTCCGTGTCCAACTCTTCGGCATAAGTTATGTATTCTTAACTTTTGGTCTGAGTTCAACTTTCCTTCTGCTGAGATAGCGCAGACTTCCTTGAGGCACTGTTCAATGGTAGACATCCATTGCTGTATTTCAGAAGTTGCTACGATTTCGGGAGCATTCTCGTCCATGTCTTCCTTTGGGCGAGGTGTGGGCGGGGGACTTCGTTGCGTTTTTCCACTCCGATTGAAGGGACTATTCATGTTGGTATATGTACTAACACGTAAATAATCAAACACCAAACATATTGCGAGTCATTCACTTATGCAATCACAGCGTGACACAGAAACACTACCGACTACTCACAACTAGGTCAATATTTATTTACTTATAATTTATATTTTAATTAACTTTAAACACGTCCGATCATCAAAAGTACTCGAATACGTCTGGATACGAACTGGATACCATTTGTCCAAATCGGTTTCAGAACTGTATTATATATTAATAATTTGTTGTCGACGGACAGCACCGAGTTTCTTCCCATAAGCCAGTACAAGCTGCGATGTTTAATGTTGATTGCGTCTCTTTTGATCTTTATATGAGACTTCCAAGTAAGGCGTCGGTCAAGGTAGAAGCCGAGGTATTTAACATTGTCAGTGTGTGGTAGGACATCATTACCAAGTTTGACTGAGGCACAGTTCCCTTTTCTCAACGCAAACGTAATGTGATGCGATTTAGTAGCACTTGCGCGTATACGCCACTTAGAAAGCCACTTATGGGTCTCGTCAAGTTGTTTTTGCAACTTATAGCTAGCTATCTCGGGGTCCGCGTCGGTTGATAATAACGCCGTGTCGTCAGCATAAGTCGCAACAGTGATATTTTCCATTACTGGGAGATCATGGGTAAATATAGTGTATAGCACTGGTCCAAGCACCGACCCTTGGGGAACTCCAGCCTCTATGTTGTAGAGGTTTGATCTAGCTTCGCCTTGTTTAACTTGGAAAGAACGTCCAGTGAGATACTACTTGATGAGGAGGAAAATCGAGTGTGGCAACTTTTCCTTTACTTTAGCCAGCAGTCCTTTGTGCCAGACACGATCGAACGCCTGCTGTACGTCAAGAAATGCTGCTGAGCAATACAGCTTACGCTCGAAACCCTGTCGTATCGTGTGATACACTCGGTGGACTTGTTCGATCGTTAAATGTGCCTTTCGAAAGCCAAACTGGTGAGCAGGTGTTAAGTTGCACGTTGTTAATTCGTGTTCGGGCTTTCCCTGTTTGTGTATCATTATCACTTGCGAAATCTTCCAAAGAGTTGGAAAGCAGGATGTTCTGAGGATGGCATTAAACAAACAGGCCAGAAAAGTAATAGCCTTCTTGGGCAGATGCTTAAGTACCGACGGTGTGATAAGGTAACCTGGAGTAAGAAAAACCTGGAGCTTTCTTAGAGCCACGGCTTCGTATTTCTCGTGCAATCTCCCTTGGCGAGACTGGCTTAATTGGTAAGTGCATCTGTAGATCTCTGTTAAGGATTTCATCTACTTCTGTTTCATCTGACAATTGTTCGTTGGGTTTGAAAACTCTATATAAGTTGTCAGCAAACGCTTCAGCTTTTTCCAAATCTGTCCTTGCCCAAGTTGCCGTTGTCGTTGAAAGTCTTAAAGGAGGATATTATAGTTGGGGCTTCTCTATGTTTTTGGTGGCTTTCCAGAGTGAATGCTCACCGCAACCTGTCGGCGATAATCTACGAATGTTTTCTGCGATAGATTCGTTCACGGAGTTCTTTATGATTTCCTTTAATTCTTTGGCAGCTTTATTAAGAATAGATTTATCCGAGGGTAAGCGCGATAAGTGCCAGTTTCTTCTGAGCCGTCTTTTCTCCAGGATCAGTTGCCTTATGTCTGAAGGACAAGCAGGACGTTTCCAAGTTGAAATTGACTTTGAAGTGTTAGTCCAGGCTGCTACTTGGATGAGATTGGTTCCGTATCTGCATGCCTCTTCCACCTCATCGGGGTCTTTCAGAGAGATTTTAAGATCGATGTTTTCCTCAAGATAATTCTTAAAGCCCTCCCAATCTGTTCCATGGTTAGTCAGAAACTCCGTTCTCTCATGAGAAGTCGCATTGGAATTTAATGTTAGAATTACCGGTGTGTGATCCGATGATCCGTCTAGGCATGATTCCGTAACAGTGTGCAGATCGGCTATTCCATGGGTCACAAGGAAGTCTAGGCGATCAGGTAATTTTCTGTGATCGCTAGGCCAATAGGTGGGTTCACCTGTTGAGAGCGTCTTAAGATGCTTGTTGTCTGCGTAGCGTTTAAGTTCGCGCCCTCTCGCCGTTGTGATACGGGAGCCCCAAAAATTGTGCTTTGCGTTCTAGTCACCGCCTGCTATAAATCGCGGGCCTAAGGTTTGAAAGTAGGCCGCAAACATGTCCGCTGTAATTTTATGTTTTGGAGGGCAGTAAACTGAGGAAAGCGTGATGCTGCCGCGACGAGTTTGAAGCTGGATTGTGGTAGCTTGAAGATACGCCGTGGAGAAGTGTCCTAAAGGCGTGTGCTTAAGATGTGCCCTAACAACTATAGCTGCACCAGCATGAGCCCCACCGTCAGGATGAGGAGTGGAGTAAATGATGAATCCCTTGATACGAAATGAGCTTCTCACTGTGGCGTGTGCCTCCGAAATTAAAACTATATCTAGGTTATTGGTTTTAATCAGTACCTCTAGTTCATTAATGTTAGGAGATAATCCATTAATGTCCCACGTTGCAATCCGTATTGTGTCCTCTTTTACGGTGATAACTTGCTTATTACTGATGTCAGTAGGCCCAAAAGAGTACTGATTTGTTGTAGGAGGAGATCGATTTTCTCATTTTATTCAAAGTTAAACGACGACAGCCGATTGATGACGATGTGAACAATGCTGTCACAAAGATAGTTCATTGGTTTAGTGTTAACAATTTGCTATTAAATGAACAAAAAACCAAATGTATAAGATTTGTATTACCCAACGTTAAGGAGGTAAAAACCAGTGTAAAAATTAAAGATAAGAATGTGGACCTTGTAGAGTAGAAGCGTAAACCAATTATGTGAAGATTACGATTTTGATAAATTTCATTCTGGCATATCCTCAGCGAGGCGACTAGTAAGCAATCCTTTCTTTTTAACGCAAGCTGTTTAACATAGTGTTGGTAGTGTGTTGCTGTGTGTTTATATTGTTTTAAGTACTAGATTGGGTTTGTTAATGTTCTCACTAAAAATTTGATATTTAAGTTGTTTTGTATTAACGAAGACCTCTTATTGGCTATCAGTGTTTATAATATTATTGTATTAAATTTCATAAAGCTGTTGGTTTTCCAAATAAAATAAAATAAAATAAAAATAAAATAAATAAAAATATTGAAACTTTTTCTAAAAACAGTGATATTCACCACAGACGTATAATAAGAAGCAGACGTAACATTACAATAAAAAAGCGTGCCAATTACGCCTACAGACAAACGTCACGCACACATTTACAATAAAAGGGGCCGAACTCAGGCACGCAAGGGACCTCAAGTACCTACATCTATAGTAATGTTATAAAGAGGATAATATTAAAAAGAAATTTGAAAATACTTATTCGATTTTACCAGTAGAATGCTAACGTTATCTATAATTGAGTGTCAGGCTATCTCTGTATCTACCTATATCTGCCTGACGCCACATCATTAACTTTATTAAATTGTATGAACAGTTGGTAAACTAAAAAAAACCGTCCAATTGCGAGTCAGACTCGCGCACGAAGGGTCCCGTACCATTATCTCGTGTAATTGTTCTATAAAAATCATGTCTGTTGAATGGGAGCCCCCTTAAATATTTATTTAATTCTGTTTTTTAGTATTTGTTGTTATAGCGGCAACAGAAATACATCATTGTGAAAATTAAATTTCAACTGTCTAACTATCACGGTTCATGAGATACAGCCTGGTGACAGACGGACGGACGGAAGGACAACCCGCTATACACTACTTTAAAGTTTATACTGACACCCCCTACCAACCTTCCGGTTACAAAGTAGGTGTCAGAATAACCTTGCGCAAGCACAAGGGACCATCTACGTCAGGTCATAACGCCAGATCAGAACACGCCGGTACGCATCCTTCATCCAATACTTTTAAGACTAGTGTCTCAAGCTAGTCGCCCCGTGGACACGTATAGTCCACTACCTAATATCCAGATAGATCACCGGAGCTGTAAGCTCGCTCACTTCTCGTTGCACTAAGAGCACAACTCGCAGTGTACCACTGCTTGGGCCGTCAGCTCCAAAGCCAACTACCAAATGTCCTCTTTGGTGGCGGAGTTGTAAGCACACTCACTTCTCGGTACCCATCCAGGCACCTGATCAATTCCAAATTCCTACGCGGCTGATTAAACCGGAGGCCTTTGCATCTAGCGGGCACCTCACCTCTCCAGACTAGTACCGGAGATGTTGAAGTAACTACTCAGTGAAAACCACCGAGCACTACACCAACTAAGGGTAACTCACGTACCCCGCAGATCTTTTCGCTTCAGGCCCCCACCGGACCGCTACTAAGACCCGCTCGCTATGCACGAAATGGAAGCCTGGCCAGACCAACCAGGCAGACGAACATTCCCACTTCTATAGCTAACCACATGCCACCACGAGTCCAACCCATGTCCGGGGCCTGCCGGAGACGCCCGCGAAGGCATAACCGGCAGGGGGCCTAGGATCCGGAACTCCCGTGGTACCCTTGAAAAGACAGCCGGACCCGTAGTTCCAGCTGCCATACCCTACCTATCAGGGTCAGTAGATAGGGACGGAAGGACAGCGGAGTCTTAGTAATAGGGTTCCCGTTTTACCCTTTGGGTACGGAACCCTTAAAATAAAATAAATAAAAACAACAACCTACTCTGCTGGTATTTTTTTAAATAAAATAATAATTACAATAATTAATAATCTGTAAAAAATTGTATGCAAAATTAATGTGAAAACATGTATGTCCTTTTGGCAAACACTATTGGCAAACTCTTTTGACATCTCAGAGTACTGGGGGGTAAGCACGAGCTCTTATAGCAGTATTATTGCAGTTGTGAAAAAGAGACACGTGTAGCGGCGAATATATTCGCGTCTCTTTTCCACAACTGTAATAATACTGCTATAAGATCTCATAGTCAGGGGGCAGGGAGTGGCTGAAAAACAGCGTTGGGTAAGGTCTAGGCCTCAACTAACTTAGGCTGAGCCATTTCCTTTTGTCTTTTCTTATTTTATTTTTTTCATAAATTATTTTTATATTAATTGGTTTTTAAGTATTAATTGCACTGTTTGTACTGTAGATTTTCTTATCTTTTGTATAAAAATGTAGAAAGACAATAAATATATTTCTATTTCTATTTCCAATAATGTCACAATGTTTAAAACTAGTGATAAGACCGCCGCGCCGGGTGGTCGAGAAGTCAGCGACCCTGACTGCGAAACCAAAGGTTGAAGATGAAGATGACGATGAAGGTTTCTGAAAATAAATAAATTTATTACTTTCTGTATATTTCAAAGTAATGCAGTTGAGTGACTGCTCAGACCCATCTTCGTCATGTTATACCATTTAATACTGTACAACAATATAATATTTATATTAACTCACATAATGTAGTACACTTGAGGTACTCGGCTGTAAATTTTGCAAATTCTTCAAAACATGATCTCCACTGGCATTTCTTTTTACTGGACCTTTAAGTGAAGATTATATAAATTCTGAAAAACAAATTTAAAAAGTTAATATTTTATGCACATTTTCATACAAGAATACATCCCCACGACTAGATTGGGTTAAAGGGGTAGGATAGGGTTTCATCATCATCAACAGCCTACACACGTCCACTGCGGACATAGGCCTAGGTTAAATTAAATAAAAGTTAAAGTTAAGTTAAATTTAAAGTTCAATAGCTATCAATATTTCCTTTAACTCAAGATGGTTTGGATAGGTAGGTACGTAAAAAAGATATGTGGACACTTACTTCTTCTCGGTACGATGAATCGACAATTGTTGGAATCGCACTAGGAGCAAGAATACGGAAGCCACTGTGATACAGTAAATGAGCTTCAAAATGCTTCACTAGATGATTTGGGCTGCCAATGTTCTTTTTTCATATTACTCAACCAGGCATTTTTTTAAATAATCATCCTTTGGAAACCTGAAAACGATTTCATTATTAAAATTAATCCATAAAGAAATATTAAATTGCATACTATAATCTAATCAATCTTCAAAAATATTCCTAATAAGGCCCTGTAAAATTGTACAAGTATATGAAACTTCAAACGAGATCGGGGTTAATAATTAATTAGCTATTGTTACCACAATAATCTTTCAGAAACTACTTTACGTTTAATTTTTACGAGATTTGCACTTTTAACAATTATTCACTGCTTCTACAATGCCAAAAGATTAATAATAATCACTTAGTGACGAAAAACCAAATAGGAGATTTTATGGCACAACAAAACTTACCGATGGAAAGTAATTTCAGGTGTTTTCCTACATGAGGAGATGCCGCACAAAGGTGCACTACACTTCACCATTTTATTTTTGTACTTTTGGCTTTTAAACTTTATTAGATCGCAAAAATAAGCGAAAAGCAATCTCCTGTACGCCGCTTGATGACAAGTCTAGGATGACATTTGTCGCTTATTTGTAGCTTAACAAGATGGCGTTTTGCCTCACATCGCATTTTGTCTATGTGTGTGGAAGTGTTGCAACAGTAAAAAGAAACGAGATAGTCTTATTAATTTGTGGTTGGAGAGAAAGAAGTATAAATATTATTTTATTCTCATGTATGTAATTGTGAAATAATGTTTGGTCTGCTTCTTATTATACGTCTGTGGAAATTACTAATAGAGGACTAGTAGGGATTTTCATTCGAATGCTTTTGATTGTTCTAGTAACAATCGCCCATCGCCAACATGTAGTACAATGATGATGTTCTGTTTTTACAGATAGTCACTGACTATCTGTAAACTGTGTGTACTTAAGTTTCAGTCTGCATAAGCTTTTGATAAATAAATACGTTATATAATAAATAACATAATTAACTAAAACAAAAACAATAAAAATAGGTAACACTCCTAATTAAAATTAAAAGAACAGAATAACGAGAGTGTCACTTTGCATCAATCACCAAGTGATACCAGTAGAATTTTGAAGGTGTCTCGGTCCCAAAGACCTTTAAAATATCGTTTTATAGGTCTTTGCTTGGACCACACACACACACACACACACACACTTCTTCTTATTTTAAATTCCCAATAAATTATAGTACATGGAGAGATTGGGCCGTAATTCAACATTGACCCAATTCGGATTAGGTACCGTGTTTTAAGTAACGATTTCAATCCTACGTCAAAAAGAATTGACCTGTGTTTTGTGCTCAGAACTTATTACCTACTCTGAGGTTTTGTGTCTACCAGTTGTCTGTCTACAGCCGAACAGAGTTCAGTCAATATCACGGAAGGATTCGTATGAATAAGGTAATAATTTAACTATTCCAAAGCACGTAGTACACACACACAACGTGCTTTAGAATAGTTAAATTATTACCTTTAAAAAGTACCTGGATGACCGAGCTTTGCTCATTATTTTTTAGATCTAGATCGATTTATCGCCCCCGAAACCCCCTGCATAGGAGCCGCTTCCGAGATTCAGATTATATACAGCATGTTTGGTAATATGTGTATATTCCCGAAACGTACCCTTATATAATGTCAGAAAAAAGAAATTGTAAAAAAAAATACAATTCCCATTTTCTACAACTTGTTAATGTTTACTGACAAAAATGATATTATATTTTTTTTAAAAAGGTGGAGAATTTACCATACATAGGTACGGTACAATAAAATGCATATAAAATTAATGGGACGGGGAATATTTTGAGGTAAGAGATCGTAGAGGGAGGAGAAAATTTTGGACAGTTAAAAAATATGTGGTCAGTTGTGCTTTCATCTAGCCCACAATCACAAAGGGAGCTATCCCGTACCCTTCATCTTTGCAAGATGAACTGGTGTGCAGTGCAAGCGTGTCCAATTCAGGCGGCAAATGATAGAAACAGTATGCTTATTGTGAATTTTCTGCTTAAAAAACCATGGTCTACTGGGGATGTGCTGCGGGATGTCAAAATAATATCTACCTACCCATGAGAAACGAGAACGAGAAACCATGCTCTTGTGATTTGCCAATCAGAATGCCAAGATTTTAAAGGTGACTGTGTGCGAGAGGAAAATGGTCGTGCTGGAAAGCTTTTGCGTAACTTAAGGATCCGCTAGAAGTACTTAGAAGTAGCTTGTTTGGCACATGAATCCGCAGTTTCATTTCCGGGAATGCCGCAATGGCCTGGAATCCAGGCTAGAACTACTGTTACCGCTTTTGAATTGCAACGAAGCAATGCTTCCCGACTGCTTAAGATTACTGGGAATTTAATTTTAGCTTTAAATGGGTTAGCTAAGATGGCGTGTAAACAGCGGAGTCCGTAAAAATAATGCTATGCTGCAAATTATGGGACTCAGCAAACAAAATAGCCTCAAGGATAGCAACTGTCTCTCCTGTAAACACGGGTGGCAGTGGACCACACGACAACAGTAAACAATATCAAGTTATAAATAACTCTTGTGTGTGTGTTGTATTATAATTATTCATTCATTCATTCATTCATTATTTATTCTGAAGCATGTTGTGTTGTCCTTGTTCTTGGTAATTTTGCTTAAAAAAGCAAAATTATAATTTATTCCATACCAATCTTTCCGTGTATTGGCTACTTACGTGATATTGGCGGAATTGTATTCGGCTGTAGACACAAAACATGCCATATATATTTTTAAAAAAAGATCACTTGACATTGACGACAACTACAACAGAGAGGCCATGGTGGAGCGGACAAACTTGACTCTAAGTCGTGTCTCCCAATGGGGTGACAGTAATTTAGTTAGTTTTAACGCCACCAAAACGCTGGCATGTCTGTTCACTGCCAAAAGGAGTCCTTTTAACCTGACTCCTACTTTCCAAGGTATGACTGTGCCGATTACCGACAACCTGAATCTCCTAGGCATGAAGTTGACTTCCAGTCTGAACTTCGGTGACACCATCGAAATTAAGGCTCAAACAGCGGCAAAAAAACTGGGTGTCCTAAATAAGGTTAAGCGATATTTCACGCCGGGACAGCTTCTAACTTTATATAAAGCGCAAGTCCGATCGTGCATGGAGTATTGCTGCCACCTTTGGGACGGTTCAGCAAAATACCAGCTCGCCGTGCTTGATTCGGTGGAACGCAGAGCCAGGAAAATTATAGGTGACGATAAGCTAGTTAAAATTAAGCTTCACAGTCTCGCTCACCGCCGCACAGTTGCCTGCTTGTCGGTCTTTTACAGGCTATACTTCGGAAAGTGTGCTATTGAGCTGCATGAGCGCATTCCACCATCCCCATTTTACCATCGAGAATCCAGACGTACGGCTGGCTACCACCCTTACCTGGTTGATATTCCACTTCTGCGCACTAAGCGTTTTGCTTCTACATTTATAATGCGTACAGCCAAAGAGTGGAATTCCCTGCCGGCGTCTGTGTTCCCGAGTGCATATAACCCTAAAGTTTTTAAAGCCCGAGTGAATAGGCTATTTCTGGGCAAGCTTGTCCCATCGTCGGCCTCTTCTTAGCCTTAGGGATTAGAATGAGGCCAAGAGCAAGCCCATCTCACAATAAAATAAAAAAAACTGAGAAATTGGACTTCTTGGCGGGAAAGTAAAGCGTCATGTCTGCGGTTTTGTTTTATTTTCTAAAATTTGTGTTATGTCGAATATTAATGTGAAATAATGGTAGATTATTAACCGTTAAGTGTTCGTGAGTGTGCAGAAGTGTTGGCAAATGAAACAAAACAGTGCAACGTTACTTTTCAAATTCTCTCAAGAAGCTCGCGTGAGGACTTAGTAAAGCCCCACATCTTTACTGAGATACTCGAGGGGTTGGGGGGTATATCATTTCTCACTGTTCACTGTTGATAACAAAGATAAACAATAAAAAAACGTGCCAAGAATTTTATTCTTGTTTAAAATCATCACCAGCTGCATAAAAACTTTGTTTATATGAAAAATATAAATAAATACTTTTTAAATACTTTTTAAATTTGTAATAAATACCTACTATTTTGATAAATAAAACTTAACAAGAAATTAGTTTTTTTTTCACTGTAAACCTACCAATTGATGTACACACGGCGGCAGATCAACCTACCCAAACCTGTCAAATTTCTCCAATGAATATTGATCCTTATAACCAAACAATAAAGTTCAAAATTGATTGTAGAAATTTGTCAGTTTTGGGTAGGTTGATCTGCCGCCGTGTGTACATAAACCGAAGTCCCGTTTTGAGTAAAAAAATAAATGGTCACGTTACCCATATGGGTGGTGCTAAAGAGTAACAACGCCGAGTCTTGGGCGGCGGTCAATTAACCCGATCTAGCAAGCCTAGCACGTTTGTCTCTGCTGGAGGTAGGAAATGACCCCAGCAACTCGGTCTTTGCGGTCATGTCTCGTGGGGCTGAGGGTTGGAGCTTGATTGTTTGAACCTAGAGGAAGAAAACCTCAATAATAAATTACCCTAATCTCAGTGGTGTGGAATGTGCCGAAGGGATGCATGGCTGGAAGGTGTCCAGTCTATAGCACCAACCTCGATGTGACAGGCTAATATCGTTGTATTGTGCCTTCTTCCAGGAACGGGCGTTACCCTGTAAGCGACCTTTTATGTCATCCCAACTCGTGGGAATCTAATGAATGATACCAATATAAATTCAAATAAAATCAATAACCCCAAAAAGACTTTGACACAGCAGGCGTTCCATCCAGGGCTCTTCAATAGACAGCGGTCTAGCTCACTAAGTGATGTGGCAACTCACCAACAGAACTCAGTTCCATTGGTCAACTCCGAGAAAAACATAGTCGATCTAACTGAGTCATCTGAATCCAGCCAAGTTACCCAGGAACAACAACCACCTCCATGGCAACGGGTTCCAGTATCTAAGAAACGCAAAATACGCGAGCACTCCCAATCACCAACTGCCACTCAATCAGAGAACCGGTTTGCCACTCTTCCAGTAGACTCTGAATCAGAAATTCATCCTAAGCATCCTGCTAAACCTCCGCCCATTGTGCTATATGGGATTGAGGATCTTAATGAACTGACGAAATTAATAGATACAGTTGTGCATCCAAGTGACTATAAGTTCAAAATTATAAACAAAAACCTAATGCGTGTTTCTGTAAATACTGCAGAAAATTATAAATTAGTTATAGACTTGATTAGACGAAAAGGATTAATCGGACACACCTTCACTCAAAAAGACACAAAAAGCTACCGAATAGTAATAAAAAACCTCCACCACACAACACCACATGATGCCATCGTTCAGGAAATCGAAAAGAGTGGTAACCATGTACGTGGTGAAATAATCAACAGTCGGTATGGACCAGATAAAAAGCCAACATCAACATTCTTTGTTAATTTGGAACCCAGCATTAACAATAAACTAGTCAAAGACATTAGATACATCTACCATCAGCATGTAAAAATAGAAGACCCGCACAAGAGCAAAACAATTGTCCAATGCCAACGTTGCCAACAATATGGTCACAGTAAAAACAACTGCATGAGACCTTACAGGTGTGTTAAGTGTGGAGAGGGTCACAAAACCTCAGACTGTACCAAGAAGGACAGAAACTCACCGGCCAAATGTGCTCTCTGCTCATGTGATCATCCCGCAAATTATAAAGGTTGTGTGGTGTACAAAGAAATTCTCACAAGAAAAATTAACACAAAAAAGATCTTGCCTAATGCTACCAAGAACATACCTTTAGCTGAAAAAACTAAAACGAACCTCGTCACTTCAAATCCCACGAATCCTTTGCCTACAAAGCCATACACCTTCTCAGATGTCACTGCAGGCCGATCTAGAAAGCTATCTACCAACAACCAGGAACAACAAGACGACCCTATTGATCAATCTAACACCTTACTTGAAAGACTTTTAACAAAACAGAATGTCAAAGTCAAAGTCAAAGTCAAAGTCAAATATTCTTTATTCAAATAAACTTTAGAAAAGTGCTTTTGAATCGTCCATAATTTTTTTACCTACTACCCAATCAGGACGTCTATTTTTTAGCTGTGGAGAAGAATGGGCGCAAGAAACTCCACAGCTTTAATTCAATATGTAACGACATTTACAAAATTATATGCCGTTACGTTACCAAGTTATACAAGTTTAAAAAACCTTAACAATATATTGGATTAGAAATAGATTGGAGCATTTTAAACCCATGCTGTTTTGTCTTCAATGTAATCAGACACTTTATAATAAGCTTTTTTATAAAGCTTTTCTTTAATAGCGATTTTAAATTTATTAATATCTAGTTTTTGGATATTACTTGGAACTTTATTGTAAAAACGTACACACAGGCCTCTAAATGAATTATTTACTTTGGGGAGCCTAGTATTAGGTACTGCTAGTTTGTTTTTATTTCTAGTGTTTACATTGTGAATATCCACAGACGTATAATAAGAAGCAGACCAAACATTATTTCACAACTACATACATGAGAATAAAATAATATTTCTACTTCTTTCTCTCCAACCACAAATTAATAAGACTATCTCGTTTCTTTTTACTGTTGCAACACTTCCACACACATAGACAAAATGCGATGTGAGGCAAAACGCCATCTTGTTAAGCTACAAATAAGCGACAAATGTCATCCTAGACTTGTCATCAAGCGGCGTACAGGAGATTGCTTTTCGCTTATTTTTGCGATCTAATAAAGTTTAAAAGCCAAAAGTACAAAAATAAAATGGTGAAGTGTAGTGCACCTTTGAGCGGCATCTCCTCATGTAGGAAAACACCTGAAATTACTTTCCATCGGTAAGTTTTGTTGTGCCATAAAATCTCCTATTTGGTTTTTCGTCACTAAGTGATTATTATTAATCTTTTGGCATTGTAGAAGCAGTGAATAATTGTTAAAAGTGCAAATCTCGTAAAAATTAAACGTAAAGTAGTTTCTGAAAGATTATTGTGGTAACAATAGCTAATTAATTATTAACCCCGATCTCGTTTGAAGTTTCATATACTTGTACAATTTTACAGGGCCTTATTAGGAATATTTTTGAAGATTGATTAGATTATAGTATGCAATTTAATATTTCTTTATGGATTAATTTTAATAATGAAATCGTTTTTAGGTTTCCAAAGGATGATTATTTAAAAAAATGCCTGGTTGAGTAATATGAAAAAAGAACATTGGCAGCCCAAATCATCTAGTGAAGCATTTTGAAGCTCATTTACTGTATCACAGTGGCTTCCGTATTCTTGCTCCTAGTGCGATTCCAACAATTGTCGATTCATCGTACCGAGAAGAAGTAAGTGTCCACATATCTTTTTTACGTACCTACCTATCCAAACCATCTTGAGTTAAAGGAAATATTGATAGCTATTGAACTTTAAATTTAACTTAACTTTAACTTTTTATTTAATTTAACCTAGGCCTATGTCCGCAGTGGACGTGTGTAGGCTGTTGATGATGATGAAACCCTATCCTACCCCTTTAACCCAATCTAGTCGTGGGGTTGTATTCTTGTATGAAAATGTGCATAAAATATTAACTTTTTAAATTTGTTTTTCAGAATTTATATAATCTTCACTTAATGGTCCAGTAAAAAGAAATGCCAGTGGAGATCATGTTTTGAAGAATTTGCAAAATTTACAGCCGAGTACCTCAAGTGTACTACATTATGTGAGTTAATATAAATATTATATTGTTGTACAGTATTAAATGGTATAACATGACGAAGATGGGTCTGAGCAGTCACTCAACTGCATTACTTTGAAATATACAGAAAGTAATAAATTTATTTATTTTCAGAAACCTTCATCGTCATCTTCATCTTCAACCTTTGGTTTCGCAGTCAGGGTCGCTGACTTCTCGACCACCCGGCGCGGCGGTCTTATCGCTAGTTTTAAACATTGTGACATTATTGGAAATAGAAATAGAAATATATTTATTGTCTTTCTACATTTTTATACAAAAGATAAGAAAATCTACAGTACAAACAGTGCAATTAATACTTAAAAACCAATTTATATAAAAATAATTTATGAAAAAAATAAAATAAGAAAAGACAAAAGAAAATGGCTCAGCCTAAGTTAGTTGAGGCCTAGACCTTACCCAACGCTGTTTTTCAGTCACTCCCTGTACTCTGAGATGTCAAAAGAGTTTGCCAATAGTGTTTGCCAAGAAGACATACATGTTTTCACATTAATTTTGCATACATTTTTTTACAGATTATTAATTATTGTAATTATTATTTTATTTAAAAAAATACCAGCAGAGTATGTTGTTGTTTTTATTTATTTTATTTTAAGGGTTCCGTACCCAAAGGGTAAAACGGGAACCCTATTACTAAGACTCCGCTGTCCTTCCGTCCCTATCTACTGACCCTGATAGGTAGGGTATGGCAGCTGGAACTACGGGTCCGGCTGTCTTTTCAAGGGTACCACGGGAGTTCCGGATCCTAGGCCCCCTGCCGGTTATGCCTTCGCGGGCGTCTCCGGCAGGCCCCGGACATGGGTTGGACTCGTGGTGGCATGTGGTTAGCTATAGAAGTGGGAATGTTCGTCTGCCTGGTTGGTCTGGCCAGGCTTCCATTTCGTGCATAGCGAGCGGGTCTTAGTAGCGGTCCGGTGGGGGCCTGAAGCGAAAAGATCTGCGGGGTACGTGAGTTACCCTTAGTTGGTGTGGTGCTCGGTGGTTTTCACTTTTTAGTTACTCCAACATCTCCGGTACTAGTCTGGAGAGGTGAGGTGCCCGCTAGATGCAAAGGCCTCCGGTTTAATCAGCCGCGTAGGAATTTGGAATTGATCAGGTGCCTGGATGGGTACCGAGAAGTGAGTGTGCTTACAACTCCGCCACCAAAGAGGACATTTGGTAGTTGGCTTTAGAGCTGACGGCCCAAGCAGTGGTACACTGCAAGTTGTGCTCTTAGTGTAACGAGAAGTGAGCGAGCTTACAGCTCCGGTGACCTATCTGGATATTAGGTAGTGTACTATACGTGTCCACGGGGCGACTAGCTTGAGACACTAGTCTTAAAAGTACTGGATGAAGGATGCGTACCGGCGTGTTTTGATCTGGCGTTATGACCTGACGTAGATGGTCCCTTGTGCTTGCGCAAGGTTATTCTGACACCTACTTTGTAACCGGAAGGTTGGTAGGGGGTGTCAGTATAAACTTTAAAGTAGTGTATAGCGGGTTGTCCTTCCGTCCGTCCGTCTGTCACCAGGCTGTATCTCATGAACCGTGATAGTTAGACAGTTGAAATTTAATTTTCACAATGATGTATTTCTGTTGCCGCTATAACAACAAATACTAAAAAACAGAATAAAATAAATATTTAATGGGGCTCCCATACAACAGACATGATTTTTATAGAACAATTACACGAGATAATGGTACGGGACCCTTCGTGCGCGAGTCTGACTCGCAATTGGACGGTTTTTTTTAGTTTACCAACTCGCTTGCTTAATGGAACACTGACTCAACTCAAAAAAGACGATTTTGGGAAATTGTTACAGAAGATCTTGCTTTGAGGACTTATCCTACTTGTTGACGCATAAAATTAAAACTGATTTATTAATTAATCATTAATGATTCTATTTAGAACGAATAATAAACTATTGACAAGATCTGATTTTGAAAAAATGCCTGTATCTGTACGTAACACAATTCTGACTTACTACTAATGGGACAGTGTTCCATTAAACATGCGAACTGTTCATACAATTTATTAAAGTTAATGATGTGGCGTCAGGCAGATATAGGTAGATACAGAGATAGCCTGACACTCAATTATAGATAACGTTAGAATTCTACTGGTAAAATCGAATAAGTATTTTCAAAATTCTTTTTAATATTATCCTCTTTATAACATTACTATAGATGTAGGTACTTGAGGTCCCTTGCGTGCCTGAGTTCGGCCCCTTTTATTGTAAATGTGTGCGTGACGTTTGTCTGTAGGCGTAATTGGCACGCTTTTTTATTGTAATGTTACGTCTGCTTCTTATTATACGTCTGTGGTAATTTCGCAATTGTTAAAAAACAATTGACAGTCGATTGTAATTGAATGAAAATCGTTATTACTCAATATTGTTAGTAGATAGATAACTGCGCAAATGTTACTAGAGCAATCGACTCATCGAAGCATTTATCCGAAAATTAATTACTAGTAGTAACCTGTTGATCGATTATTAGTAACTTTGTGATTGTTATTAAAACAACCTTTTGAATCGAGAGCATTAATTCGAATTACTACGAATAAAAGTCATTGTTGATCTAATCAATTTTCTAAAACTGATTTATCGGTGTCATACAAAAAAACAAACAGCTTATCTCGGCGGTTTACCACGAATAAATCGAACCTACGTAGGTACAGTCAGCTACACATCAAGCTATACAAAACCATTTAAAAAAAATTTATGTCTGAGGCATAAGGTACCCATGTATGTGCAGATATAGCTTGATGTGTAGCTTACTGTACCTACTACCCGTTTTCTTCGAGTTTGTAGTGGACGTCAGTTAAAAATGGCTTTTATGTTTCAGACATAAGAGCCATTTCTCAATAGGTTTGTCTAACTTCAATGGTTTTGTAAAACTGACGTCCACTGCAAACTCGAAGCATACGGGTAGTTCATATCGCGCACGCGTCTTCGACTACTTTTGGTTGTCGATTACTAAATTAAGTACCTATACCCCTATCTTACACGTGCCGTGCCGCTCGCGGCCTGCTGCTGTCGGCATTGTCAAAACACAATATGACGCGTCTGTGTGCGTGCGTCGATTCGGGCGCTGTATGAAGTTAAAGTATCTAATTTACTGTATAGTTACTATATTGTGGTCAAAGAGTTTAGCGGCGCGGCGCGGCGCCTAGTTGTAGTTACCTACTTAGGTACTACTCTTACGCCGCACGCGCCCGCCCCGCGCCGCGTCGATCGTGTCCAGTGTGTAGCTGTACTTGTCAATTTTTTTTTTAGATAAGTACTTACACAATGCGGCAGATCAACCTACTCAAACCTGTCTAATTTCTCCAATGAATATTGATCCTTATAACTAAAACTTGAAGTTCAAAATTGATTGTAGAAATTTGAGTTTTGGGTAGGTAGAATGAATCGACAATCGAACACATGATAGATACTAATACAATTTTGTCGATACATTTTTAAATTTTTTAGTAACAATCGATCATCAACTTTTATTCGATTGTTTTAGGTAAGGACGAATGAATCGACCATCGAATACATGATTCATTCGATTGTTTTTTTTTTTTTTAGTTACAATCGCCCATCGCTACTACATTATGTTAGTTATGGCAACACTGGGCGCACGGGGGCGCCGCGATCTGCGTTAGCGCGCGGGGACTCCCGACACACAACGACAGCCACGCACGCACGAACTACCTACTCATTGTCGGGCTAACTCTTGTAGAATTTTATATTATCCCATAAATCAGTCTATGTTATACAGTCCACTTTTATTGATATCTACATCCCACTTAAGAACTACCAGCTTCATATGGTCCTTTTATCGCCGTTTAATATAACATCGCGCGGGCAGAGATAACGGTACTCGAAGTCTTCGAACAGCTGTTTTGAGTCATCGCTTCGCGTAACGGCTACTTCTTCGTCTGCAATCAAGAAAAGTCTTCCGGCCAGAATCTAGATCGTGTCTTCAAGCGTAGCTGTCTCAAGAAGTCGTGTCAAGAAGAAAAAAGAAGAGAGGATAAGTTGCGACATAGCATCGAAACCGTGAGATTGTTCCAATTACCTATTTATCTTCCATTCTTCCAATCATCTTCATATCATTAATATATGACAATCATCACCATTTCCATCTTTGTAGTTTGTCATCTGTATCAGTTGTAGTTAGCAGAATCAGAATCGAATTTTCTTAGAAAGCCGTTACAATATTCGTAAATTGTAACGTATTATGTAACATATTTGTTGTAGCGATTGTCAAGCTTTGCATAGTAAATAAAACCAGTAGTTATAGAAGTAGTTTATTGTATTTTCAGTATTTACAATGCTTTTAGTTAAATAATAAAAATCGACGCTTAAACATCTTGCAAAAATCAAAAAAGTATTAAGTAATTGTAAATAGAAAGTAGTATTGGCTGTGCTTTGGTTGCTATCGCCTTATTAGTCCATGCTATCGCTTATATATTCATCAACAGCTATAAAATAAAGAGACATTATTCTCATTTTTGCCCTTTTTGATTTTTCACTGTTGGATCAAACTAGGACACAGTACTTGGTAAAATAACTATTCTGAATTTTGTAAACAACTTATACTTAAACAATTTAACTATTTTTAACATTAATCCACTATAATCGAGCAACAATTATTAATAAGTACCTATACATAGACAGTAGACTACTATCATAGACTTTGAGAGCAGATAGGTCAAGGAATTTAATCATACAGCCTTAATAAGGGTATGCTTGCAATAACATATGTGTACGTACACATTTAGTTTTTTGATTATTTAATTTCTATTGCCTTTATTTAATCAGTTTAAAATATTTTTACAATATCATTTTATTTCATTTCATAATTATTCAAATAAACAAAAAAATTAAAAGTTTTTTTGTTTTTATAAAAACTACATCTATTGCTCGATACATATTTTATTGCAGTACCTATTTACATTTTTTCTAAAAACTAAATACATACATTTAATAAATCTATATAAGATGGCTGCAGCCAAGATTTCCCAATTAATTAAAAAAAGAGGCACACTTAAAAGCAAGCTTACAAGCTTTTCCAATCATGTTAATCTAATAAAAGAAAGTACAGTAACTGCTAATCCTCCGCTTTTGAATGAGCTTAAAACTCGTCTTGACAGGATAGAAGCTTTATTTTTGGATTTTGATGCACTTCAGGGGGAGATAGAAGAGCTTTCTGACGATTCTGATGCCAGATATTTAGAACGGGAGGCGTTCGAAAACCAGTACTACGCCGCGGTTGGCATCGCAAAAGCGCTGTGCGACACGTCCTCTGCGGCTTCTTCAAACGAGTCTACTGGCTCCGAGGTGAGCTTTCACGATGCGAACTCAAAAAGACAAAATAATTTTGTAAGGCTACCGAAAATAGAATTGCCTTCCTTTAGTGGTGATTATCAGCAATGGCTTGAGTTCCGCGATACTTTTATTTCCATAGTGCATTCAAACAACAGCATTGATGACATTAATAAATACCACTATCTTCGTGCCTGTTTGCAAGGTAGTGCCGCCTTAGTCATCAAAAGCTTAGACTTTAAGGCCAATAATTATGGTTCTGCTTGGGAGTTGTTGTGCAAGCGATACGACAACAAACGCTTGCTCGTAAACAATCATGTTCAATCGCTCTTTAATGTCAATTCCATCCTAAAAGAATCGAGCAAAGCCTTGCGATACATAGTTGACACTACCAATAAAAATTTACGAGCTTTGTCTACTCTAGATCAGCCCACAGAACATTGGGACACGTTAATCATTTACATGATGGCTACAAAATTAGACGGCACAAAAAATAGGGAATGGGAGGAGTACCGCAATAATCGTAGTGACGCACCTACCTTAGACACATTTTTAACTTTTTTAACAAACAGGGCTGACCTTCTAGAGACCTTGGAGGAGGCAAAAGGTAACAAATTTAATTACAATAATTCGTCAGCTATTCAAAGGCCTAAAAGTTTCATTGTTTCAACTGGCAAAGCCAAATCACAAACTTGTCCATTGTGTCATAAAGATCACCAGTTGTACTCATGTGATTTATTTCGTAAGCTACCGGTCGAGACACGCATACAGAAGGCCAAAGAATTTAAAATTTGTCAAAATTGCCTTAGATTGGGCCATCACGAGTCTCGTTGCAAATTGACACATTGCAAGTATTGTAACATTAAGCATAATACTCTTTTGCATACAGAACCACCTCAACAGCCTATCCTACATGACAGCATTGTACTTTCAGCTGAGCATACACTTAATACTAACAAAAACAATGTATTACTGTCGACAGCTCTGATCAAGGTGCTTGACAAGTGTGGGAAGCCGCATCCAGCTAGAATCTTGCTGGACAATGGCAGTACGGGTAACTTTGTGACTCATGATCTCTGTACCCGGCTAAATCTTCCGACTCATCAGGCTAGTTCAAAGGTAACGGGCATAAACAATCAAACGTCTAATAGTTCTCAGTCTTGCTCTCTTACTTTGGAGTCTTATAATGGAGGCTATCGGACGGACATTGACTGCTTTGTTCTTCCACAGATAACTTCATTATTACCTAATACGTATATAGATGTTAGTAATCTAAATATACCTTCTGGGGTTTGCTTAGCCGATCCAACATTCAACGTACCGTCAACCATCAATCTCTTAGTAGGTGCGGACGTCTTTTGGAGAGTGATTGGCACAAATCGCATCCAGCTAGCTAAAAATAAACCTGTCTTATATGAAACTAAGTTTGGATGGTTAGTTTCAGGCGCCATATGCCAGCAGGGTCCCATGAGTAATTTCTGTCTATTTGTCAATGACTCGGACAATCAATCTGATCTAACTCGATTTTGGGAATTGGACACAATTCCTTCGAAAGTTAAATTTACTCCAGACGAACAGGCATGTGAGAAGTATTTTCTTGATACCACCAAAAGGGACACCGATGGCAGGTTAATAGTTTCCGTGCCTCTAAAAGAATCACCCGACGTTCTAGGCGAGTCTCTGTTCATAGCTAGGCGTAGGTATCTTTCCCTTGAGCATCGCTTAGAAAAAGACTCTCACATGAAACAATTATATACACAATTTATTAGAGTATATAGATTAGAGTATATAGATCTAGGTCATATGACTGAAATCGCACCTGATCCGAATAGTAAGTATTGCTATTTGCCACACCATGGGGTCTATAGGGAGAGTAGTTCTACCACTAAACTACGTGTGGTATTCGACGCATCAGCCAAAACGTCGTCGGGTAGGTCTCTTAATGACATTCAGCGTGTTGGCCCTACAATTCAGGATGACATTATTGCCATCTTATTGCGCTTTCGTGACCATCAATTTGTAGTATCAGCGGACGTTGAGAAAATGTATAGGCAAATTAACATTGAAGCAGAACAACGTCCGCTGCAATGTGTACTATGGAGGTTTGACCCATCTCACCCTCTTAAGACTTACACCCTTAATACGGTGACTTATGGCACAGCGTCGGCTCCCTATTTAGCTACTAGGTGTCTGTCTCAATTAGGGCATGATTCGCCTGACCCTAGGGTAAAACGCGCCATATGTCACGATTTTTACGTCGACGATTTTTTAACGAGTATAGACTCCATTACCGATGCAATCGATCTATGTAAAGGTGTTACAAGTACATTGGAGTCAGCCAAATTTAATTTAAGAAAATGGCACTCTAACAACCAGACAATTCTTAATGCAGTGAGCAGTCAAAATGCAAGTTCGGATCAGGTTAATCTTAGTGCTAAAGAGGCAGCAAAAACTTTAGGTTTAAACGGGAATTGCTCCTCAGACACACTAACTTTTTCAATAAACATAGATCGCAGGGACAAAATTAATAAGCGTCATATTTTGTCTACCATTTCACAGGTTTTCGACCCGCTAGGCCTTGTATCTCCATGCATAGTTGAGGCAAAAATATTAATTCAACAATTATGGATATCAAAATGCTCATGGGACGAGGATGTACCAGTCAACATTAAAAACCTATATGTAGAATTTGCAGAAACATTGTCACAATTAAATAATTTACAGATTCCTAGATGTATCAAATTTAACCAGTCTATTGACAATCAAATACATGTATTTACAGATGCATCCGAGAAGGCATATGGCGCTTGTGTGTACATACGAAGTGTAGATAAGAACGGCGCAGTCATTGTCCGACTTTTAGCATCTAAGAGTAAAGTAGCACCCATCAAAACTGTCACTATACCGCGTTTGGAGCTTTGTGGAGCTCTCATGGGAGCAAGACTGTGTGCAAAGGTTGTTTCGTCAGTTACTTTTAAATATAGTTCTTGTACATGTTGGACCGATTCGATGATAGTGTTAGGGTGGCTTTCATCCTCTCCTAATCAACTAAAAACATTTGTTCGACATCGAATCATAGAGGTACAGGATCATGCGTTAGACTGGCGTTACGTACCATCCAAGCAAAATCCTGCTGATTTTGTGTCCCGCGGAATACGAGCAGATTCTATAAAAGATTGTGCTTTATGGTGGTCTGGTCCGTCATTTTTAAAACTAGAAAGCAGTGAATGGCCATCTAAACCTAATCAAGGTCCAAAAAATATCAAAGATTTACCAGAAACGATTAAAAACTTTCACACAATAAATAATACAAAAGAATCTGAACCTAACCTAATATCAACACTTATCCTAAACTCATCTAGCCTAACTAAATTAAAACGCACAGTTGCTTACATCTTAAGATTTATAAATAATTGTCGACAAAATAATAATAAACTTCTAGGACACTTATCACTTTCAGAGCTCATGGCAGCTACTAATAAACTTTTGATAATTTCTCAAACAGGAATCTTTTCCTGTGGAGCGTCAATTGCTCGGCAGTAGTAATAACTTACCTCATAAAAACAGGCTTTTACCGTTATCACCATTTTTAGATTCTGACAATATCATCAGAGTGGGTGGCAGGCTTAGTGATTCTCACTACGATTATAACGTTAAGCACCCAATTCTCCTTTGTAGTAAACATCGTTTGTGCCAACTAATTTTCAGCGCGTTACACAAAACCTATCTTCATTCGGGTCCTCAATTGTTGTTAGCCACAGCGAGGCATAATTATTGGCCATTAGGAGGGACCAGGCTTGCGAAACGTACTGTACGTTCATGTGTCAAATGCTGTCGTTTGAAAGGTGCAACGATTCAACCTGTAATGGGTAATTTACCTACCAACAGAGTCCAGTTAGAATATCCTTTTCTTGAAACTGGGGTTGACTATGCTGGGCCACTGCTGATAGCGAATCGTAAAGGAAGAGGTTGTAAACTTATAAAAAGCTATATTTGTGTCTTTGTGTGTTTAGCCACCAAGGCGTTGCATCTGGAGCTTGTCTCGGACCTGACTAAAAAAGCTTTTATTGCAGCCCTAAATAGGTTCATAGCACGCCGGGGGAAGCCGCGGAACGTGTTTTCAGACAATGGTACAACCTTTGTAGGGACATTTAACGAGTTGTCTAGATTGCTCAGGGAACCTTCACTGTCTTCAGTTCTCGTAGACCAAGGTATAAAATTTTCTTTTATTCCCGTATACACTCCACACTTTGGTGGTCTTTGGGAGTCAGCAGTCAAATCTGTAAAACATCATCTTCGTCGCGTTTTAGAACTGACACATTTAGATTTTGAGGAAATGGCGACTCTTTTGATACAGATAGAAGCTATCTTAAATTCTCGTCCCATAACTCCTCTATCTGATGACCCTTCCGATCTGTCCTGTCTTACTCCCGCTCACTTCCTAATTGGGCGATCAATCGTATCCTTGCCTTGTCCGCATCTTATCGACAAAAACATAACTTCACTTCAACGATTTCAACGCATTGAAGCGCTGAAGCAACATTTCTGGTCACGCTTTAACCATGAATATGTTTTATGGCTCCAGAAGAAGACAAGATGGCACACGTCGCAGGGAGAGCTGCAGGAGGGGTCGCTAGTCCTGATCAAGGACAAGACAGCGCCTCCACTGATGTGGCCGCTTGGCCGCATTATTCGTGTTTTGCCGGGAACAGACGGCATAGCCAGAGTCGCTGACATCAGGACGAAGAGAGGCGTCATACGTCGCGCCTACAACACTATCTGTCCCTTGCCAACAAATGTTGAAGAAGATACTTCAAGGCGGGGAGTATAGTTATGGCAACACTGGGCGCACGGGGGCGCCGCGATCTGCGTTAGCGCGCGGGGACTCCCGACACACAACGACAGCCACGCACGCACGAACTACCTACTCATTGTCGGGCTAACTCTTGTAGAATTTTATATTATCCCATAAAACAGTCTATGTTATACAGTCCACTTTTATTGATATCTACATCCCACTTAAGAACTACCAGCTTCATATGTATTAAATTGTTTTTTAATTATTATTCTTTGGACTTCTTGGCGGGAAAGTGAAGAGTCATGTCTGCGATTTTGTTTTATTTTCTAAAATTTGTGTTATGTCGAACATTAATGTGAAATAATGGTGGATTATTAACCGTTAAGTGTTCGTAAGTGTGCTTGACTGTTGGCAAATGAAACAAAACAGCGCAACGTCACTTTTCAAATTCTCTCAAGAAGTACGCCCGAGGACTCAGTAAAGCCCCACATCTTCACTGAGATACTCTAGGGGTTGGGGGATTCATCATTTCTCACTTCTCATTTCTATTATCATTCATCATCATTACTGAAGGAAGAAGGAAATATTGTTTATTTATGTATTACTTGAAAGAAAAATTACTTTGACACTGGCTAAATGTGCTAATCGCACAAAGCCATCAACTAAAAGAAAAAAAAATATTCTTAAGTGTATCCGAACAAAGATATGTCCAATGAGAATCCTTATATGAAATGTCACCTTGCTACAACCAATAGTAACGATTGAATAACTTCAATGTTATTACGCATTCAAAAAGGGTCATTTACACACAAGTAAACCGGACATGAAGAAGAACCACACAGACGGAATTATGAATCGAGGTTTATTATGCAAAATACAATTGTTAGAATTTTGCTAATTTAAAATTATAAATTTAGATGTTTATTGAGATGCTTATCAACTATTTAAATTCCTAATAAATTTCTAGACATGGATTCTCTGTATGAAAATAAATAAATAAAATTACATAACTGAAAATCTATTTTTTAATTTCTACATGCCAAAGTACTCGCACGAGACATTTGCTCATAGCTTTACGGCCGTCTGGGCCATGAGAGCTGATTGCTGAAGAGATAAAGAAAAAAGATGTTCAATTTATTATCTAATATTCGACGCGGCCTCATCATAATCTTAATGTAGGGTGGGTGGGGGGTTATTACAACTGTAATGTAATGTAATGTAACTACATTACAGTGAAAACACTCGCACACGCATTCGCACACGTTATACTTTTATTACAGTTTGGTTAAAGTAAAATTAAATCTACTTACTTAAAGCAAATGTTCTGTAGCGTTGGGCGTTATTCAACTTAGATAGTTATGCAACTATCTATTTGGCTGAACAACGATCACTAGTTATTATCCAACGACAAAAAAAACTATTTATTTTCCACATCGCTCACAACTTCTTTATCCGAGCGAATATACACTTTAAGTAAACGACAAAACGATAGATAGTTTGTTCACGCGTGAGCGAATGAACGAAACTATATTATGACGTTTGCATAGTGTGTGTTTTAATAACGTTATTTACAAACGGATAGCGATCTAATAATTTTTATTACACACACTTATGATAAGTATTTACAATTCCTGTAAAGTTACAAATTACAAAACGAGCTGTCTAAATTCTCTCTAAGAATAATATTAAAAAACTTTATAACTTTGATTTAATTCGTCCTCTAGTTGACTAGTAAACGGGCCACAGATAGAATAGGATAGGCAGGCAGTGTTTGTTTGTGTGCGTGCGACAGTGCGATACTGCGATTTTTGTGTTGTGCACTTGTGCGGGAGGGGGCTTGTTTTTAGTAGCAAGGTAGCAAGGTCGTTCTTTGTGTCAAAAACTCTACTTGCGACGAATAATTTGATATTAAATAATTACTAAAGTGTTTGAACATTTTGTGATCGAAAACATTTGTCAGTGTGCGTATGTCGAGTGTAGTTTGTAGCTTTTAGGACTAACTGTATTTTTGGAGCGCTCCAATGAGTTTAGGAGGAGGCCAAAACACTGAGGGTACAAATGCAGGAGGAATATTCGTTCAATTTAATCAAGATTGCACGTAAGTACTTGTACTAACTACTGTATTCGTTCATGAAACTTAACTTCTCAATTATTTCAATGACCGTGGTTTCATTGGTAACGTTAGAAGCTTAAACATCTGGATCTCAAGGTCTCCCCCTAAGCAATTGCGAAAGCACGTAATGTGGTTAATTAGCCTCGGCCGCCGTGCCAGGAGGACCGTCGGTGGTGCGATCAAAGATGATGCAACGCGTCATTGCCAGCAGCGGTGTCGTAACGTCGCGCCATCCTCGACGCCCGACGCTGCCCCTACACCCAACAGCTGTCGTAAACAAACATGGCGCCCTTAATACACTACAAACATATGATTTTTGCATAAACTGCTTTGTGCTTCTCACAGCCTACCTCAGGATTACAAACCAGCCAAAGATTTTTCTTTGTTTGTGTAGTTACCAATTCCTTTGTCCTAGATATATTTTATTTTAGTTTAAATTCAATTTGATACATGTAAACAAATTGTCAAGTCACCTTGAGAATATCTGATTTTACCAAAATGTCTTTGATGTTTTGATGGCTGGGTAGATGTAGCGATTACCTATTGATCCTCACTGTAAAATGTATTGTTGCACGTTTTAATTGCTTTTTTATTTGCTTATATTAGCAGTACCAGTTGACCAGTTGCAACAATATACAATACAAGGGAGTGTACTGTATGATTGTGTGTGATAATATGTATTATTGTTTTTTGTTGACATTGCTTTGAGTTTAAGGTGTAAATGTTATTGCATGGGTTTGTTTATGCTTCATTCATAATACTAATTGTATAAAATGTTTGAATGATTAACCTTGAGTGCTTGTGGATTGTTACAGTTCCCTAGTGGCTGGCAGCAGCAGCGGCTACCACCTGTTTGCCCTGACTCCTGATGATGGCATCGAGGAGATCTATGCTAGCCATTCGGGGCAGGACACATGCCTTGTGGATCGGCTCTTCAGCAGCTCTCTGGTGGCGATTGTCACAGTTTCAGCTCCCAGGTAATACTTAGCCTACATATGATTCCGCTCTTGCCATTGCTCAAAGGCGGAGTGAAATTATTAAAGTAGGTAGGTAACAATGATATTAACCTTTTCACCGCCCAACTATCCTGCGCTCGATGTCCCGCTGTACGCCAAAGTATAAATGTATTTTAATAAAGTAGGTACAAAGAAGAACTTCTATGGAAGTGCTGGCGTGGGCGGCACGAAAATCTCGAACTTCTATAGAAGTTGTTGGCGGTAAAAAGGTTAACATTGGTTCAGTTACTAAAATTAAATGTAGATGAGCTTCTATGTACTTAAGAATAGAAGTAGGAGAGAGAAAGTTGTATGTTCTGTTAAAATCAACTTTCTCCTTTATTTTTTAATTTATATATTTATTTTACACATAACTGATGGTACAGAAAGATGGTATGTTAAGGTATGTTAGTAGGTACATAATTTGAAGAAAACTGAAAATATATGGATCAGACTATAACCCAAGAAAATGTGTCTGTAACATGCACTGTGATTGAAGTAAGTGAATGGATTTATTCATAAACATTATAAAGTTCAACAGTTAAACAAAATCATAATGAAGAAATATAATTTACCTAAAGAATTATAATTTCAATGTCATAATTTAGAATTGATTATATTTATTTTTATTTATTGTTTTCTAAAGTTTATGCTACACATTAAAATGAAATATTTTTTTTAGGATACTCATTTTTAATTTAAAGCTATAATAAACAATAATCACTAATGCTGATGTTAGAAAAAGCTCAAAATTACTAAAAGGTTTGTTTTGTTTGTGTGTCAATTTATAACATTGTGCATTATCTATCATATAGCTTGTTTGACAACTACCAACTGACTGTGTTGTGGACATTGAATTGTACCTGGTAGACCAGGTACACCAATTACATACATCAATAAAAACTGTTTTTTATGGTTAATGAGCCATTTCTTAATACAGTGATATTTAAATTAATTATTTACCGCTTATTTATTTTAAAATCTATGATTTTAATCATAATGAAAATTAAAGATTGTGTTGTGCAATATCACATTTTGGAATTTGTAACAATTTCTATGTGAGATTTACCAGAATAGATTAGAATAGAATAGAATAAAATGATGTTTATTGCTGGTACTGTGTACATTTTTGCAGTAGGTAGGTAACAACAGTAATACCCATTATGGGCATGCAATATTATTTTGTAAACAACATAACTTATTAACAAAAAAAATGGACTTCAAAAGACAGGGTACTAAAAAAAGTAAAAACAGCTCAAGCTAAAGGTCTATTTAAGTCGGCTGGAGGACAATTTTGTTTCATTTAAACTTTTATAATTGTCACTTTTTTATTGTAAAAGCCCCACCCGACTTCAATAGACCTTCTTTAAAACTGATATGCGTATCTAGATAATTAATAATATGATTTCAATATTATTTCTTGCTTTTTAGAGCTGTTTTTATTATTATTATTATTATTATTTTGACAGGCAAGCAGTTGCCACAACTGATAGTGCCTGTATCCTGATCGTCGAATGTACTATAGTATCATTTAATTCTTTTTTTTTAAATATCTGTCTAGTCTGTTTTTGAATTGGTTGATGTTAGAAGCTAAGACAACATCATCTGGGAGCTTATTCCACTCTTTTACCACTCTGTTGCATACAAAATGTTTATAGGGATTGCTGTTAGCAACACGGGTACGTAATTTGAAACTGTGACCTCTGAGATGTCTGTTTTCATTTCTTTCGAAGATCATGTGTATGTCATTGAGGTCGTAATGCCCATTTAGTATTTTATAGGTCTCAATCAAGTCTCCGCGGCTCCTGCGGTCTTGCAAGGTTGTAAGGCTAAGCGCATCCAACCGTTCCTCATATGTGCGTCGTTTCAACGATCTGGGTATCTTGGTAAAGCTTCGCTGCACTTTTTCTAATTGCTCAATGTCTTTGGCAAAGTAGGGACTCCAAACCTGAAATGCGTACTCCAAAATGGGTCGGACAAAGGTTTTATAGATCTTCAGCATCATTTCTCGGTTTAAGGCACCAAATGCTTTTTTTATTAGATAGATCAAGCTTTTAGCTTTTTTTGTTATAGTAGAAATATGTTCCTCCCATTTTAAGTCTTCCGAAACTTTTACTCCTAAGTCCGTTTGAATTTTGACTTCAGAAAGTTGAACATCATTTAGGGTATAAGACAGATGTGGATTCCGATTCCCTATGTGCAAGACCGTGCATTTCGTGGCATTAAGGCTGAGAAGCCATTTCTTTGACCAGTATGCTATGGCATTCAGATCTGATTGAAGTCTATCATAATCAAGCAGTGGGTTCCCAAATAACTTTGTATCGTCCGCAAAAATACTGATGTGGCTCTGCACGGCGTGTGGAAGGTCAAATGTGTAAATAATGAACAATACTGGGCCGAGGACGGAGCCTTGCGGCACGCCACTGAGTACTTCACGCTGGCCCGACAGTTCTTCACCTATTCTTACTTGAAAGGTTCTATGCTGCAGAAATGCCTCTATCCAGCTGAGAAGTTTGCCTCGTATTCCTACATGTGATAGTTTATGCAGTAGCCTTTTTATGGGAACTTTATCAAACGCCTTCTCGTAGTCAAGATAGATGACGTCTGCGGGTTGTCTTGTATTAAATTGTTCGACCCACAATGACAAACATGAAAGCAGGTTAGTCACCGTTGAGCGGCGCGGATAAAAACCGTGTTGGTGCTCAGGAATAACTCGGTTTTCGGCAAGAAAGTCTCTGATAAATTTCACTATGATCTTCTCCATTAACTTGCAGACCACACTAGTTAGACTTATGGGTCTGTAATTGGCAGGATCGAGCTTGTTTCCTTTTTTGAATATTGGGGTGACTATGGCATTTTTCCAACTGTCTGGTAGAATTCCAGTGTCATAGGACGTTTGCATAATAAGTGCTAGACTTTCAACAAGGTTACATCTTTGCAAAACAGCCACTGGAATATCATCAGGACCAGGTGAAGAATCTGTATTCATCTCTTTCAGCGCGTTCTTAATAATGTCGTAAGTAAATATAATATCAGCTACAGAATCATCAACCAGAAGATTTGGATTTAAGTCAGGCAGTGGATCCAATGGTTCCTCTTGAAAAACACTCGAGAACTGTTCTGCGAATAGTTCAGCTATTTCTTGTGATCCAGTAACAGTTAGGCCTTGCTTATTACGTAGGGCAGTTGGTATGCTAACTTTTGATGATACTTGTTTGCTTAAGTATGAGTAGAGTTTTTTCGGTCCAGCAATCAGAAGTTCACTCTCATAAGCAATTCGAGCTGTTTTGTTTTTATTTGCCAGCCTATTGTTTACCTTTCTATAATCATGATATGTCTCGTGAAGTCCGGTCAAAATATATCTTTTCCATAAGGTGTGTTTTTGGTTGATAAGAATTTTTGTATCTTTTGATATCCATGGCTTGTCTGGTGCTCCACATCGAACTTTAATTTTTGGCGTACACTCGTTAATTGCTTTCATGATAGTGTCGGTAAAATGTCTATATTGGGTCTTCGAACAACTCAAGTCTCCCAATGTTTCCAAATTGTGCAACAACGTGTTCATTTTATCATAATCAGTTCTTTTATGGTTTAATCGAATTTGTGGTTTTACTTTTTAGTTTCCTGTTTTTTGAAGTTGGTTTTTTTTTTGTTTAAAATTGTTTTATTTTACGATTTTTAATGATGGGTAGGCCTAACAAGGATGCTTTTCGGATGAGAAAACGACGGCCTAGTAGGTAGTGGTATTCCTATGTAAAACTTCAATATTAATTAGGTATTATTTTTGTACGAACTGAACATTTTGGCATATTGAACCGTATGAAGTAAGCCCAACACAAGGTAGCTACTGGAAAACGTTGAGGAGTTTCCTTGACTGTCCTTCGTCTTCATCATCAGACCCCTAATGACAGTCACAACACAACTCATCTAGGTATAAAGTTCTCATCAATACAAATTAATCAAGCCCAAACACCATGTAATTGCTGTAAATCGTTAAGGAGTTTCTTCGACTGTCTTTCGGCTCCATCATCAGATCGACTCGAGACCTTCATTAAATAGTAGTGCTTTAAAATACTTAATGAAAAAATTTACAAACGCACTATTATAGTCGCCTCTACGATTTTCGAAGGTTCCCCTCGATTTCTCTGGGATGCCATCATCAGATCCTGGTTTCCTTGTCATGGTACCACCCTTGGGATATCTCCTTGCCAACAAAAAAAGATTCATCTAAATCGTTTCATAAACGACGAAGTTATCCGCGAACGCACATAAAAATCACTATGGGCCTCATAAAAAGGCTCAAGGTCACTCAAAGAGCAATGGAGAGGGCTATGCTCGGGGTTTCTCTGCGTGATCGAATCAGAAATGAGGAGATCCGCAGAAGAACAAAGGTAACCGACATAGCCCGAAGAGTTGCTAAGCTCAAGTGGCAGTGGGCAGGTCACATTGCTCGCAGGACTGATGGCCGCTGGGGCGGGATAGTCCTGGAGTGGCGACCGCGTACCGGAAAGCGCAGTGTGGGCAGGCCTCCAACAAGGTGGACCGACGATCTGGTGAAGGTCGCGGGAAGCCGCTGGATGCAAGCAGCACAAAACCGGTCGTTGTGGAGATCCTTGGGGGAGGCCTTTGTCCAGCAGTGGACGTCTTTTGGCTGAGATGATGATGATGATGATGATGCACATAAAATACATATATATATTTAGTATATTAGTGGACATATAATTAGAAACACTAACGGAACTTAACCCTTAAACTTAATTTGACCCTAATACTTTTTATTTGGAAATGAAACAACAAAAAGCATAAAATATGTTTAATAACTTATCATTTATTAGAAAAAACAACAAAATATCAACTAAACAAGTACCAATTCAATATTAAATTTCATACAAACAACTAAATGAATAACTTAAAGTACCAGCAATAATGGACAACCAGAGTTGGGCGTAATCAACTACTTTTTTAATCAGATTAATAATCTGATTGAAAGTATTCATGATTACTTTTAATCAGATTAAAGTAGTCGTGATTACTTTTAATCAAGATTGAACATATAATCTTTAATCTTGATTACAGTAGTCAGTAATCTAAATTACATGATTATTCTTAACTTAGTTTATATGAATTATGGTTTAGGAATTAATGAATATAGGTAATTTATATTTTATTGAGTTGCCATTAATTATCATAATTTGTATGCATCTACAAATTGAGTGGTTGGCTTTATTGTACTATAAATTACTGCGAAAAAAATTCCAAAAACTCAACAGATAATCACTTGTTTTTTGCAAAAAGTTTGCAGAGAAGTATTTGGAAAGTGTGGAAACGCGATTTTCTGAGATTTTTGATGTCTCCTCGAAGGTTGCTCAAAATGCGGTAGTTGCTGCCATTTCTTATCCCAGGTACAAGGACAAATGGATGGCTTGTATAAATATAAAATATCATCCCAGAATCAAATCAGTTTTCAAGGGAGCTGTTATCAAGGAAATTCATGAAGCACCTGAAACTTTTCAAGATACCCCAAATAATAGATTTTAGTAGTTCAGTTATTTCGAGTTTGACACTGATTCATAGAGACTGATTCAACAGGAGATATTCACCAAGTCCAACGATCTAAGGCATACGTCATTATTTAGCGGATCAAGATAAAGATATATCCATGTTAAATAGATATCCTGAAATCAAAAATGTTTTTAAGAAATATAATACACCTCCGGTCCAGTTGAAAGGCTTTTCTCATATGCAACAATGGCCAATTCATCAAAATCACACAGACTTTCAGATGAAATGTTTGAAAAGAGGGTGCTATTGAAATTTAATTTGAATCGCACATCATAAATAACATTCTGATGGTACCAATCCAGTAGATTTTACTAGAATACAGCTCCAGCCTTGCTCCAGCTAACTTTCGAAAGGCTTTTTCGCAGAAATGGTAAATCTTAGAGAAAAAAGTATAAGTACAATTTTAACCGATAATTACCTGGTCTGAGCTATTTTATCGTAAAACTAACCGTTTGGGCAAAAAATCAAAAACCCATTTTTGCGACCTTTGACCTTGAATAAATTTTTTTGCACACGGGATCAATGGGGACTTTTCGTGCCTGATAATTTTCAGCTTGTCGGGAATTTATGCTAGGGTCAATGTTTATTTTGACCAGGCTACTGTAAGGTTTCCTGATTTCCTATGGAACCATAAAAATGTATGTTGGTGCCTCCACCTACAAGTTTCACATACATACACATTCTGTAAAGGTTGCAGGTAATGGAGCAGCTGACTGGTCACACAAACGAAACACTTTTTAGCAAACTGTCAAACGATTTTCTTATATAGACATTCTATGGGAATGGCCTCTATGATGTCACAATTTTGTTCCTTCAATTGTGTGTTTAATATTAACTTTATAGGCAACGATATTATTACATTAATAAAGGAAGTTTATAGGTAACATAAATTCATCATCATCTCCTTTTATGTTCCCACTGCTGGGACACGAGCCTTCCCTATGGATGTATAGGGAGTACGAGCCATAAACCACCACGCGGACGCAGTGCAGATTGGTGGTTGTTAACGACTGCTAATGCAGCTGGGACCAACGGATTTACGTGCCTTCCGAAGTACGGAGGAGCTCGAGATGATCAATTTTTGGTCACCCATCCGAGGACCGGCCTTTGCAAAAGTTGCTTAACCTCAGCACTCGCAGACCGGGCGCGTTAACCACTGCGCCATCGAGCTCTTCAAATAAATTCATGCTTAGGCCAAATAAAAAAACCGACCAAGTGCGAGTCGGACTCGCGCACGAAGGGTTCCGTACCATTATCTATAAAAACGCAAAAAAATCATGTCTGTTGTATGGGAGCCCCACTTAAATAATAATTTTATTTTAAATTATTTTTCTATTTTTAAAGTGAATAATATAACTAAATTTTCTGTGAATATATCACCTGTTGCCGTTATCAATATCGAGCAAAACGAGCAAACAAAATCACGTTTGATATATGGGAGCCTTCTCAAATATTTATTTTATTCTGTTTTTTAGTATTTGTTGTTATAGCGGCAACAGAAATACATCATCTGTGAAAATTTCAAATGTCTAACTATGACGGGTCATGAGATACAGCCTGGTGACAGACGGACAGACAGACAGACGCTAGACGGACGGACAGCGGAGTCTAAGTAATAGGGTCCCGTTTTACCCTTTGGGTATGGAACAGGAACCCTGAAAATAGGTTAATGTTTTAAAGAATATTGTTACGTGATTTCATTCATATGTTTAATGTGCTGGAATTAATAATTGTGGTTATAACCATCCCTATTAGTGCCACACTGCCACACACTAATTAATTTCGAAGTTTCAGTCACATTAAGTGAGACAGATGATATACCTATTAAATACAGAGCACAGACATTCATTTTATTATTCAAGTTGATACACATTGTTGATTATTTCACAAAGCAAATTTAAATGACATGATCAATAACAATATGTTGCTTGTGATTATATTAACCATTAAACTTGTGAGCGGCCGCCGCGCCGCTATCGGCGCGGGCGCGGCGTGACGCCCGCGCTGCGTCATCACGCGCACTCCGATTACTTTACCACACACTCACTGACTACTTGACAAAGTATTTTATCAACAAGACTATGACTATATCTGCTCTGGCCATTATCTTAAATACATCGAACGGCAATCTGAGAAGAGCATCAATGCCCTTGATTTCAGTTCTTTATCAATGCGATCTTTCAGTATTCGAAAATACTAATAACGGTAGATACATACTCGCGTTAAACACTAACAAAGCTGCGGGTGCCCAGGTATTTATTTATTTGTTTTGTTCAGAACACCAACAGCACTTAATATATGGATACATTTCTATTAATCTACTTAGCTATTAACAGGTATTCGCATATGGAAATTAAGATGTACATGGATCACGTTCTTTACAGAGTATGTGGCAACAGAAGAACAAAATAAATACTATTGAAACATTCACCATGTGGTGGTGCCATGTGCATGTGCACTTATTGACATCAATACTTTAAATTAAACTTCTGCATCTTCTGGATTTTGGGAGAGCCTTCAACAGAAACTCGGAAGGGCTTTCCTACATATTTTCAACCGAATTACGATGTATTTTTTAAATATAATTAAAGATTGTAGATATTTCACAATATTGGTACAATTCTGTAAATACAAATCTAGGATAACAAAATTGCCAAATCAAAGATAATATTTAGTATTTCAATTATTTAGCCAATGGGCACCAGTGCAGAGACAGTACCAACATACTGTTGGTTTACAAATGATAGACGAATAGAAGAAGAGAAGCATTTTAATATAAATAAAAGCAAAACTAAGGTTATCAGTTGGGCATGATTAGGCCACCTGCTCTTTGTTAACGGATACCAGGAGCAGCCGGTGGCGGTGGAGCTTGTCGCCGTGCGCGGCTGCCAGCCAGCTCTGCAGTGTTTACTATCGGGCGAGGTCACAGTTTATGTAATAGCGGCTGGGCCAAGTTCACGTCCTCGGCCCGAAATACGTGAAACCCGCGGTATAATTAGCGCAAGTCACCAGCGTCGCGTGCGCCGTGACGTGGGCAGCCGATGCTATTTTCCTAGGTGACACTATGTCTCTGGTTCGTTGGGAAGGTCGTCTCCTAATAAATACTGTCTCTAAGAAGATGTTAATACGATATGTGTGGATCGTTTACTAGCAGTTACTGCTACTGTGACTACGAAATAATAATATTTAATAATGAAGCAAAACGGGATGCAAGACTGTAGGATGCAAAGGGACAAATCTTAAATGAAATAAATATTTCAATAAAAAAAAAACTAGTAATGAGAACTTAATTTCAAAGCCATTGTGCCTAACAACGGCGTCCGGTTGATTGCGGAATGCTATGTTTAAACTTATTCTGTATTTTTACCTATGTTTACTGTATTAGGTTTTATATTAAACTAAACTTTTTGACTCTGCAATTCCATAATGTAAGAATAGCTGTGCTGCCGTCCGCGATGTCGTTCGCACAGCGGTCACCCTGGCCGACGCGGCTCCCGTTGTCATGTTGCGTTTCTTAATTTCCTTGGCACGCGTTTCTTACTCACATACAATTAATATTTCAGAAAGCTGATCGTGTGCCATTACAAAAAAGGTACCGAAATATGTAACTACAGCTACAGCAACACCATCCTGGCGGTGAAGCTGAATCGATCCGTAAGTAGGGGCGTAGGCGAGTGCGCGCGGGGGCGGGGGGCGGGCGGCGGGCGGTACTAACTGCGGCGGGTGTCCACAGAGGCTGATCGTGTGCCTGGAGGAGTCGCTGCACATCCACAACATCCGCGACATGAAGATCCTGCACACCATCCGCGACACGCCGCCCAACGCACGCGGGCTGTGCGCGCTGTCGCCCAGCGCCGACCACTGCTACGTGGCCTACCCCGGCTCCAGCGCCGTCGGGGAGGTGCAGATCTTCGACGCCGTCCACCTAGTGAGTGCCTCATGTCATGTTCCTGCGCGTGCCGCTTCAATTGGCCGACAATCTCGGACGTGGCCGTGCTCGTATTCATTTTCATTTCTCCTTGGACTTCTCTAGACTTTGTATTTTTAAAATTCATTCTTAACTATTTCTCGCTCGTTGTAAACAGTAAGAAGTGCATCGCAAGATGAAAACTTTCTTTTTTACATTATTATATGTGATTCGTGTCACCCGGACCCGGAGGCCGGTGCACGTAACGGTAACACGTGTCGGCGGTCCACAGAACGCGAAGTGCGTGATCAGCGCGCATGACAGCCCGCTGGCGGCGCTGGCGTGGTCGATGTGCGGGCGGCGGCTGGCCACGGCGTCGGAGCGCGGCACCGTCATCCGCGTGTTCAGCGTGCCGGAGCGCGCGCGGCTGCACGAGTTCCGGCGCGGCGTGAAGCGCTGCGTGTCGATCGCGTGCCTGGCGTTCAGCGCGTGCGGCACCTTCCTGGCGGCCACGTCCAACACGGAGACGGTGCACGTGTTCCGGCTGCAGGAGGCGGGCGCCGGGGCGGGCGCGGGCGCGGGCGAGGCGGCGGGCGCGGGCGCGGGCGCGGGCGCGGAGGAGGGCGAGGGCTGGATGGGGTGGCTGGCGCAGGCCGTGTCGGCGGGCGCGGGCTACCTGCCGGCGCAGGTGGCCGACGTGCTGGCGCAGGGCCGCGCCTTCGCCGCCGCGCGCCTGCCCGCCACCGGCCACCGCGCCGTCGCCGCCATCACCAAGTCAGTCTCCTCCCTTTACGTTCTTCTAATAATTCGACTTCGAGAGGCGCGATGAATTTGTCAAGATAGCCAATGTTCGAATCATTGTGGCAATTTTTTCTTCGGTTCATCTCGTCGGTTTGTCGGTTAATCCACTCGTGTCGATACATCCTGCGATCGGTTCGATCTAACGCCGGCAAAGATACGTCGCAGTGTATAACATTAAATAGCGTAACTGTGATGTTTGGCAATGTCGCTGACGTCCATAGGTTATTCGAGACAAACTCGAGTATCAATAGAGGAAAGACGTCGCGCGAAGAGATACAGGCTTCACTGAGATCTCACGCGTACTTCTCGAGAGAAATTATAAAGTGACGTCGCACCGTTTAATCGTTTTGCAAACGCTGATGCATATTATTTGACATTAATATTTGATAAATCATAAATTTGGGGAAATAAAACAAAACGGCAACCTTGACTGTTAAATCTCTCGGCAAGAAGTTGAATGTGGTGACGTGTGGTGTGTGCAGCGTGGGGCGCGCGCCGCGGCTGCTGGTGGCCACGGCGGCGGGCGTGCTGTACGTGTACGCGCTGGACGCGGCCGACGGCGGCGAGTGCGCGCTGCTGGCGCACCACCAGTTCCTGGCGCCCGTCGCACCCGCGCCCGCCGCCGCCTCCGCCTCCGCCTCCGCCTCCGCCGCCGCCGCCGCCGCCGCCGCCGCCGCGCCGCACGCGCAGCCAGCGCAGCCCGGCGAAGGTAAGCCAAGCCCGCGCCCGGCTCCTCGCGGAAGGGACGGTCCGAGCGAGACCACGTATGAGAGAACTGCTAAACACTTTTTATTACCGATGGATTTAAATTATAGTTTTATTTTTTTGATATTCGATTTCTACTTTTTTTTACTTTAATTTTAATATGTATGCAGTGAAGTACTTGTATAAATGCACTCCCTTAGAGAAATTATAAAAATAAAACCATACTCGGTTTATCATTGCGAACGTGTTCTCTGTAGCACTAGCGTAAACTCAGCGTGAATGTAGTTCAGTGCCAGTGAAAGCGTCCCGAACGCGGGGAGCCAGTCCGCGGCCGACGACGGCACTCTTCTTTTGTTCATCGATTTGTTTATTACGATCGCAATATACCCAGAAATTGTACATTTAACATTGATTTAATGTAACGATCGACATCAACGACTCGCCAGACACTAACGGGCGCGGCGGGCGCCGGGCGGACGCCATCGTCCGGTCGGCGCCGCCAGGCCGGACACGCTTCTTCTAGTTCCGTTCCGCCCATGTACCCCGCCCCTCCCGGCACCCCTCCCCTCCCGGCACCCCTCCCCTCACCCTCCGCGCCGCGACGCTCGCCCGTACCGTAACACCTCGCGCTCGCGTCACGCCCCGCGCCGGTCGGGATCATCACTCATGTACTCACTCTCACTATTTATTTTGTTTCGGCACCCTCCCCGCGCCTCGTCGAAGATTTATCATTTCAAAACAAAATATAAAATTTTGGTCTCCTAAGAAGGCCCGCGGCCTCCGCCCGCGCGCGCCGGCGCCGCGCCGCCGACTCGTGGCGGCGCGGCGCCGGCGCGCGGCCGGCGGTGATTAACACTATTGTTCCCGGCGCCGGTCCAGCGGCGGGCAACAGTTACGCGGGCGCGCTGCGCGGCCGGGACCCCACGCGGATGACAGGTACCGCCCCCGCCCCCGCCCCCGCCCCCGCCGCCGCGCTGTACACGCACGCACACGCACGAACACACACACACGCACGCACACACGGGTGACAACGAGCGAGCGCCACTTTCGTCGGACGCCCGCGCTGCATACTTCCGAGCGAGCTCCGCGGCTTAATGCGGTCGTTTCGAAACCCTTCAGGACAGCGATCGCTTGTAATTTAATCGATGACCGCACTAACGGTTTCGTGTGACGCTACTAATTTTGAAAAAATAATTATTGTGGTACACAAAGTGAGTAGCGATTACGGTAGTAGCGGTAGCCGCAGTGGAACCCCTCCCCGCCGCGCTCCCCTCCCGCCGCCCGGAGCCCGCCGGCGCGGCCACGCCGGCGCGAGCCCGCCGTCACTGTAGGTGTGCGTGTGTGCAGGTGGCGAGCCGGCGCCGGCGCCCGCGCCCGAGTAGCAGCAGGTGAGTGCAGCCGCCGCCGCCGCCCCGCAACAGGTACCGGCCGCGAGCTTTGTGATGTCCCCCCCCCCCCCGTCCCCCCCGCAGTCGGCGCTCGCACGCACGCGTTGCACCCGTGTACACAGTCAGTACACACGCCCACTCTCTCCGCGAGGTCTCCGTTCGTTAGGTTTTTGTGAATAATTCGATATTTTAGAATTTTGTTTAAAATTTAATTTATTTAATTATAACGATGACATTTCTAAATCGACCTTAATTTTGTGGGCATATCACTTTACGAATTCGTATAAAAATATATTTTTTACATATCTTAATCGACGTCTAGCAATCGAAGTATTACTGGAGTGTAAATAAAATAAATAAATGTAATAATGTTATTTCCCGCGTAAATAACATCGAAATTTATTTTGATAATAATGTATCAATAACGTTTCTTTTCAATAATTCTAAATCTTTCAATCATTTATTCAGTTTAGGCTACAAAAATTTGCTCTTATGAATGTCACTATGCCACCGTCGTCGGTTCGTAATTGTTCACTGGACGGGAGGCGTTTGTACTAATAAAAACTTCTTCTGCAGCGTCACGTATTAAAAACGTCCTCCCTGTTCACTTTCCGATTTCAGTAATATTGCATAATTTATTTCGGAAATATCGGATACTCATAAATAATAAACATGCTAGGAAAGAATCGCGTTAATAATGACTCTATTGCAAGTGACCATGATAGTTTAAACAGTTATATAATTTATTTAATTTAATTTAGTGATATCCATTAATTCAAGTTCAAATTAATTAATATAAAAGTAAAATTACCTTTTGTTAGGTTTCACTTTGAAACGTCGCCGGTCGTCAATGATAGTAATCGGCTTATACTTAAGCTCCGAAAAGCTTACTACAAAAACACAGACACGTATCACACTGTACTTCGCGGAAGACTCAATAACGTAAGAACTTATTTGAAACAGTTATACATAGGCATGGTTATTTCCTAATATTATTTTTATTTATATTTGCAAATATTATAGTATTATTATTATTATTATAATTATCCAATTCCAAAAACATATTTGTTTTATGTAATGTGCAAATTTCCCAAAACCTGCTTCCTATAGAGGAACATACAAAATTGGCGAGTTCGTAGGGTGTGAGGTGCGCGCGCGCACCGTTTGTTGTTGTGTTTATGTTCTGTGTGTTTAGTGAAGTTACAATGAAAGCTACATGCGAGTCGGCGACTCGGAACACAGCGTGTACAGTGGGCTAAGGGTTTTTATTATTTATGTCTTGTGTTGCTTTACATCGATTTCACTTCACCGCCCGCATTTTACTGTACCTCGCATATCTCGCAAGTTGCAACAATAATGCTATAAATTATAATACAGTGCTTCTATTTTCTTAATGTCTCTAGGTGGATCATCACCGAATGTTAATTTCCATGTTCATTACTTATTAGATTTATCATGTATAATGTAAAATCTATCTATAATAATAATAATAATTGCCTCGCTGCTGGCGGTACTCTAGGATTAGGTTTTTATAATGTTTTATTGTTTTTATATTAAAATATTGTAAAAATCTAGTTTTAAGGAAAAAAATAAATAAAGAGTATAATAATAATAATTAATAAATGGGAAGTTTGTTTGTTTGAGGAGCGTCATCTCTGGGGCTAGGTACTGCTATGCTCCAATCCCAAACAATATATCACTGAGAAGAATTTACTTTCCTTGCTAGTAACATACGCTATATTTTCTCTATGCTTAAATCCACGCGGACGAAGAGGCGAGTCAAGTGATAGTGTATAATAATGTAAATTTAGAACAACTTACTTTATTTTTGTTTTGTTTCGATTACGTGTGTACTATACAGAGCTGTAATACTGAAATCTTAAATCAATTACGTATAACACAATAGTATTTTCTCTGATTCAAAATAAACTGATAATAAGTAAAAGAAGCAGTAGCAATTCTATATATACTATCTAACTGATAAAAATCCGACGACAGCCGAAACACGATGTTTGCCGGGAGACATTAAGAAAATTGATGCACTGTACACAAATCACAGAACCGAATCCGATCGGACGTCTAGGGCGAGTTTAATTTGCCATTCGTCAACAGAAACGACAATTCGTGAGGGACCGAAACGAGCGCCTCCTGACGACAAACGAGGCGAGTTACAATTTCGCCACACAAATTCTCGTTACCGGCGACGGCAAATCAGAGTCGCCCTATGCAATGTTTCGTTCGAAACGAACCACCGCACGGTTCCGCTAGCGTTTCCCGGGACCGCGAACACTGAAACGTCAAAATTAAAGAAATGTTACATGCAATAAAATCAGAGCGCGGTTAAAGCGTGAGGTACAGTAGATCACAGCGCGCGCTCGCTGAGGTGTGTGTGTGTGTGTGCGTGTGCGCAGAGTCGGAGCGCGCGCGCGAGCTGGGTGCCGCGCTGGAGGGCTCCCCGCCGCGCGGCGTGTACGACCTGCGCGACCCGACGCACTTCCCGCCCATGCGCGCCGCCCCGCCCGCCGCCAAGCCCGCCCACGAGTAGCCCGCCCCCCGGGACAACAAAAAAAAACTCAAAAACTGTAAATGTATCAAAAACTAACTGTAAAAATTAGCTATTATTGAGGTCGCGCGAGCGCCTCCGGGCGCCCTCGACGAGCGGGTTCCTGAATATGAAGGTTCCGTCTTCGGGCGTGGCTTTTCGATTTCCATGAATTAATTTTGTGATTCCCTAATGATGTATTTTCGATGAAATCGTATTATGTTTCTGCGCGTTGAATATTAGATGAAAGTATGCACGGCGGCAGATCGAACTTTCCAAAACTATCTAATTTCTACAATCAATTTTGAACTTTATCTTTCGGATATAAAGATCAATATTCATTGGAGAAATTTGACAGGTTCGGGTAGGTCGATCTGCCGGCGTGTGTGCGACATTTTTGTTTTATTTGAACTAATTCATGTTTATTCGCGACCGCCTAATCACGGCAGGCGTGCATCCCGCGAACGGATACAATTTGTCGATTTTGTCTTTACGTTGTGTTTAAATTTAAATCATGAGCCTCCATAGAATGAATGATTCACGAAGACCGAACCTCATGTTTGAAGCGGTCCCGACGAGCGGGGGCCGCGCGACCGGCCTCGCGCCCTGTACATAATGTGTAAACTATACAACTTCTTGTATTATATGATTGGAGAGCGGGGCCGCGCGCTTTAGTCATCTATGTCTGCACTATGAGCCTGTCGTTTAGTTGAGATGTTTGGCGTACCGTCGGTGGCCGCGGCGCGGGGATCGTCCAGTTCGTGCCGCCGCCGCGTCGCGACCCACTGTCTACATTCATAGGGCGCGATGAGTAATTAATTAATCTGTATTAATAAATATCTGTATAAATAATATGTTGTAATATCACAAAACATATGTATACAATTGATGTTAGTACTCCTCCGCGCCGCTCTCGCCGCTTCGTCCTGCGAGCTCGCCGGCCGCTCGACGACGACGGTGCCATTTATGTTAATTTTGTTAAAAATGTGTAACAGGTTGAAACATATGTGATATTCATTTTAGTGGAATGTGATTTCCGATTAACTCTCTTATAAAGCGATACAATAATACGCTTCGCGGCGTCGCCGCTCGGCCGCGCCCGGCGCACACGCGACATCTTTCTTTTTTATTTCGTATATTGAGGGATAAGCTAGTTTATTAAAAACATAAAAATATCAGTCGCGTCCCGCGCCGCGGGGCGGGCTCGGCTCCGTGCGCATTGTGATAGTCGGTTAACACCGACAGTATGCATCTGTGTAGAGTGTGCGAGTATTGTTGCTGTATATAACGAAAGCCGCCGCCATCCGCCGCTGCACTCTATAACAAAGGCCTTCACCTCAGTGACGGCGCATCGCGCAAGCGGAGTGCGGAGTGCGGAGTGCGGAGCGTATAAATCGGTTGCCGTTGCACTCCGTTGATGCGCCGCGATCGGAGCCGGTTATGGGACCGACGACGCCCGGTGACAGGTGAAAGGCAGCCGTAAAAAGTTGCCCGATCTTTGCATCCACCTTACTCTACAGGCGTTTAACAGAAATTTTATTTTCACTTTGTAATTCGGCAATTATTTTATATACCGATGGATGAAAACATAATGTTTGTTAGAATTGTAAGTCTTTTGAGCCATTGTAATAATGAAACGTGCTTATCGTCGGCTAAGACCATTCGGACGTGTCCAACCGGGTAGCGGTGTAACACGCGCACATTCCCTCACCCACGACGGACGCCGAGCCTCGTGCTGCTAGATACTAAATTGTATATAATAAATATTTTTTTATAAAAAGTTTGAGTGTTTCATTAATATGCTACGGGGGCGGCGGAAAGTGGTCGGATGCGGAAGTCTAGTGACTAGTGTACGTTACCCCAGCGGAATGTTGTCGAATTTCTTGAATCCTAGATATATCAAGGCACTAATTACTCTATCTCTCATCTCGTGTAATTGTGCCCGAAACCTTACATTTGTGCGTCCAGTCGTTTTTGAGATATTCAGATTCCGATTCCGTGATCTCTCTTGATATTAAGTGATGATGAGGCCGAAAGTGGAAGCGCACTTCACCCGGAATCTTGAACCACTGTGGCACTGGCTATCTTATCTCTAGCTGCCGGAACACAAAAGCGCTGTAGCATTGTTGTGTTCCGGCAGCATTGATGTTATGGCGACATAATTATGTAGATAGATAGTGGTAGCTAGCCAAAAATATACTCCCCGCTGGGAATCGAGCCCGGGAACGGGCTACACCAGTGGTCTTAACCACTAGACCACAGAGGCGGTAATATAATGAATGCATTTCATTTGCATTTTTTCAAATTCTACTTTTGCTCAAATTACGTACAAATTCATAACATTGTGTATAAAAAAACGTGATATTTGTGCGCCTCACCGTTCCCGAGGTATCTGGTTTCCATGGAAGATCAGCGTCGGGGTGCCAACCAGGTATCTCGACATTATGCTGAGGGGAGACCGATTCAACACTAGTTCTAAGTCTTTTGTCCATGTTGTTAATAATTAGTTAGATTAGGTGGTTATGAATAAATATAATTAAAAAAAGATACAGCAAGCAATCAAACGTTACCCCAGTGGAATTTTGAATAACTTCGAAATTATAAGACTCACAAATTTAAGACTAAGAGCTGATTTTTCAATCGTCAGTTAAAGTTTATTCAATTTGACATGATGACAGATTCTCTTTAGAATATATGTCACATTGACACCAGTAGCGTCAAGTTAAGCAGCCTCGCCACCCAAGGAATTAGATGGTTTTGACTACTTACGTCAAAAAATTGTATAGAAATAGTGACTTATAGCATATAAATAGTGATACTATGGTTCAAAAGATATTTGAATCTTGGTAGGCCATACCAAACTCATGTAAGCGACGACCAAAATAACCTCACGGGCCAGTGACATTTAAAAAGCCTAACTCATTAAAGACTTTCAGTAAGATTTTAATAGACTTAGGGTATTATAAGGTACGAATCACCATCAGAAATTAGTCTCTAGGGTTAGTATTTAGGGAGCTAGGACCGATTATCCTTTTTCTTCAAAATAAATATATCTTCAGAACGGTGCATTTTTTTGCAAATTCTGCTTTTGCTGAAATTACGCACAAATTTATTACATTGTGTGTAAAAAAAATCATACTTGTGCGCCTCACCGTTCGCGAGATACAGCAACCACCCGAAAGTTACCCCAGCGGTATTTTGAATAACTTCGGAATTATATTAACACGCACATTTACAGCGCCCCAAGATCTATCTTCCTGGGTACTTTTTTTTTTTTGATAAGTCCACAGGAAAAAAAATGTGCCGCTGGGGTAACGTTACCCCAGCGGCATCTGTTTTTCGCGAATATCTCGATAACTACTGGACGCACAAATTTAAGATTTCGCGCACAATTACACGAGATGGAGCACTAATTATTCTATATCAAGAATCTAAGAAATTCGACAACATTCCGCTGGGGTAACGCACGCGCTGCTAACTTGTAGCTAGTACATAGACAATCTTATTCTTTGGACAAGATTTATCTAAGGATTGAAAAGTCGGGCCTAACACGTACGTTTACAGCGCGCTAATTATTCTATATCAAGAATTCAAGAAATTCGACAACATTACACTAGACTTACACGGTGGACTGGGTGTGGTGGCTGTCCATCGTTTCAGCAGTGGGTTTAGAATGATTATCAATATACTACAAATAAAAGTCGCTCCTGTACAAAGTAAGTAGACTGTAATCGTCAGCCTCCGTCGCCGCCAATAAATAACATTTACAAAGTACACATACTCTGCCAATATCACAATTGCAGTATTTTACCAAAATAAACATTTGCTAATTTAAATTATATTGCAGCTCTCGGGCGGCGGGACGCAACCGCGGCGGCGGCGGCCAGCTGGCCGCGTCGTAGCACTTCGATGCAATCAAAAGTCATTTCAAAATTTTCTAATAATTTTCTCTATTAACGACGTTTTCAATTTGGCCAGCGTGCCTCCGCTTCACATTGCGCCTTTTGTATCGAGTCGCGGTGCTACTGGTGTTCAATTGGTAGACAAGACGGCAGACCCACACAGTAAATGTCAAATACCATATACATAAACACTACGGATAGAGCATTACAACAGATGAGTACTCGTCCACGTCCGTCGCCGCGCCGCCGCCGCGTCGCGAGCCCGCGACTATTCATGCTACTATGCAAAACCGATTCTCACATTTCGTCTATAACATAGAAACATTTCAGTGTAGCTTTGACATAAAAGTGCACCTCCTCATTGCGTAAGTTGACGGGGTTTGGTCATTCTAAAATATTGGTATTTATTTCAATTCGAGATTACATAGTAAAATGCAGTGAAATGGTTAGTGAAATATAATATGAAATAATAATAAAACTAAGGAGCATTTATTATTTGTATACGGACAGTCCACATTGTATTAGGTATGATGACAAGACGCGCTCGCAACGTCTGGCTAAAGTAAAAGCGATTAGCTCCATATTATAAAGATTCCATTTCGATATGTAATGTTCGCACATTATAAAGCAATTCAAGGTTTCGTTGTAGTGCAGCAGCGAAGGCGGCATCACTGACCTACTATATATTATATACCTAGCTGTAATTGAATCAAGTGCATATATTTATAGGCCTGGCTTTTAACTCATTAAATTTTATCAATAATGTTAGTTTAGAAGTTTGCAAAGAAAATAATCCATTATTACATAAATCAATGGAAAAGAAACAGTAGTAGAGAAGCTATCGACACAGTAGGTATGATGTTTTCTGTATTTCGGAAAATGGCCCTTATGGCATCCCAGTAATAGTTTTAAAAATGTGTGCAGCGGAGTTGTCCTCCGTGTTAACTCGTCTTTACCGTCTCTCGCTCTCTTCGGGTTGTGTGCCAAAATCTTGGAGAGATGCTAATGTGCAACCGGTTCCGATAAAAGGAGATCGGTCAGATCCAACTAACTACTGCCTAATAGCCGTTACTTCAGTTTTGTGTAAAGTCATGGAACGGATTATAAACAAACAGCTTATTCGCTACCTAGAACACTCCTTAATTCACGATCGCCAATACGAGTTTTGGCCGAAACGGTCAACGGGTGATCTTCTAGCGTATATTACACATCTCTGGGGTGAGGCTATTGACAAGCGTGGCGAGTCGGTGGCTGTTAGCCTTGACATAGCCAAGGCTTTTGATCGGGTCGGGCACAAAGCTCTTCTTTCCAAGCTCCCGGCATACGGTCTGCCTGCTCAGATCTGCAACTGGATCGCTAGCTTCCTACATGAGCGTAGAATCTGAGTACTCTCAGATGGATGCGCTTCGCGGTTCATGTCGGTAAACGCTAGTGTCCCTCAGGGGTCCGTTCTATTCCCCACGCTGTTCCTTCTGCATATCAATGATGTTATGCTTCCACTTGGAAATATTCATTGCTATGCAATAATAGTACAGTGCACGGTGGGTATAACGATCACCCTGCGGCTGGGCGAGTCAAGACTGAAGAGAAACGAGTAAATCTTTTCATTGAGCTCAATCGGGTATTGGACTTCATATCTTAATGGGGCTCCAATAATCTTGTCGAGTTCAATGCCAAGAAAACAGGTATGCGCGTTCACGGCAAAAAAGTCGCCATACCTACCCCTTCCCTCTCTGCAAGGCACATCACTCGGCCTGCAGAGCAGTATTAACATGCTCGGTAGGGAGATTCGCTGCGATCTGAACCAGAGGGACTACATCGAAGCCGTGCTAAAAACAGCCTCACGTAAACTCGGTATCCTGAACAGGGTGCGGCGATTCTTCACGCCAGATCAGTTGTGTCTTTTGTATAAGACGCAGGTGCGGTCTTGCGTGGAGTACTGCTCGCACCTCTGGGACGGTTCCGCAAAGTACCTTCTCGATGCCTTGGGCTGATTGCAGCGGCATTATCGGTAATGCAGAGGTCACTAATGCTCTCGAGCCCCTGCAATTGCGTAGAGATATAGCGTCACTCCGCGTCTTCTACCGCTTATACCACGGCGAGTGCTCTGAAGAACTCTTTGACCTTATCCGACCTTATCCCACCTTCTCCCTTTTTCCATAGGAGTACGCGTGCTGCTCTCCGGAGTCACCGCTGTACTGTCTCGTACATTCCATCGCGCACAAAGAATTTTTAATGAGTCGTTTCTTTGTCGCACTTCCAAAAGATGGAATAGTCTACCAGCACTCGTTTTCCCTCCTTCCTATGACGTGGGGTCCTTCAAACGAGGCGTGAAGAGGCACCTTGTGGGCCGGCAGGGTGAAAGTGACTGATGCTGCGTTGTTTTCACGCTGCACCTGTTGTCGTCGCGTCTGGACTCCGTTTCCACTTAACATCAGGTGGAGTAGAGTCATTTGCCGAGCTAGGTATAAAAAAAACTTTTGATAGACAATTTCTCGCAAGCAAGCGTATAAATGATACTTATAATTGGGCTTCTTTGTTTTAACGATTCAACGCCTTTGTCGGTCTTCACAGTCTCCACAGCTCACATCGACTAACATTTCAATGACAGTTTGGGACAGAAAAATAGCAAAAAAAATGCTAATATTAGTATATATTTGAAATATTTAGGGATTTGATCTTAAATAAAAAGGTTGATACACCAAAGTTTGGTAATAGCTCTCAACCGGGCTAGCGGGGTAACCAAATTAACATTTTTAATTGAAGAACTGCCGCAGTGTCGCGCGCGTCGGCCGCTGCTGCAGCGGCGGGCGCGGCTGCGGTTTCATAAGCTACTTTGTTTTTAATCATTACCCTATACTCTTAGATAAGATCCGAGAAATCAATACCTAAAAGTTTAATATAAACCCCGTTTTCATAACGTAGCTAAAACGTATTGAATATTTGGCGAAACATACATGCTTCTCTGTAAATACAATTCACATAATAATTATCAATTAAACAAGTTTAATCGACGAGGTATCGGTCTCGATTGCCTCGGAAGTGCCGGCCCCGGGACGCCGCCGCCGCGGGAGCGACATCCGATGTTACATTTTTACATAATGAGCATGAGTACTATCTATAATACATATCAATCATAAAGTCGATGAAATCTTTCATAGCGTTAAACCGAGGGAAATTATACTGGAACAATTAAAAAGTAATAGTGGTTGTTTCGCTACGTTTAAGATTCCATCGATAACAAACTCCTCGAATGAGCGTCCACATGTACAAAAATAACGTAAACCTAGATTCACTATTCACAAGTAGAACGAGCGAGATTTTCTCAGTATAAAAAGTGGATCCTACTTCTGGCAGCACAACTATTTACATAGCGTTATTTCTGAAAAAGAAAATATTTGTATTAGATACTTAAAGATTATATAAAGAAGCGGTAAGAATTGAACGGAAATCATGCGAGCTGGATGATTATGATTGAGTGGCCCCTTTACTTTACATAGGATTTCCTTCAATACAATAATGTGTTATTTTTTAGACAATTATGACTTATTTTTTATTTTGATTATAAAAGCCGAGATATATCTAAGCAATCTAATTGACGTTAATGGCTACAGAAGCATTAAAAAAAATCGTTTTAAAGACACACAATTGCTCGTGCCATCGCGGGCGGCGTCACGCCGATGAGTAATTGAAAATAAATTGAAATTATAGTATGTATTATGTTTGTGATTTTGGGTCAAATCATTTTAAAATTAGGAAGTATTCAATAAAGAATATTCGGGGGTAAACCCACTACCGACTACCACTACCAAATACGTCTCATTCTTTAACGATTGACAATATATTTCGATGACTTCAAAAGAATATTTTAAAAATTCTTTGGGGACTGCAGTATTGAACTCATCTACTCTCCCGCTCTATCCATCAGGGTATGCAAAACTGGGTGCAAACTGCAATAGGTGTCAGTTAAAAATGGTAGCCAAAGAAGTGCACATTCGTAAGGTGGGTACCTGGGCATGGCGCACATGTCGCAGGCGTCGTGCTGCGCCGCGTTGTGGAACGTGCACAGCGGGCACGTCCACACGCCCGCACCCGCGCCCGCGCCCGCGCCCGCGCCTGCGCCCGCGCCGCTGCCAAACACCACATGCTTATCAAACATGTTACTCAATTTTATTTTTTATTTATAAGTGCTAATTTTTTTTTATTGTGGCACGCCAAAATGGCCTCACCCTGCCTGATGAAAAGCAGCCAGTGAAGCCCAAGAAGTGAAAGCGTTCATCGCAGCGCTACCACGCTATGCCGAACGGTCACTATGGCAACCTGCATAAAACAAAAATTGCCCAAGAAAACCTCGATCCGAACATATAATCGTGTTCTTAATATTTTATATTGCAATTATTTAGCAATTATGGCAGTAGTAGTATGGTGGTAGCCGTACAGAAATTGATTATTATTTTTAAAATTTTGAGCATCATCATCTAAGAGTTTAGTATGGCAACTATCTTGATATTACGACAAACTCGCGTTGAATCACTCTTTGCTGATCAGCGGAGCTGTCATCGTAGCATTTTTTTGATGTTTCCGTAGAAAAACATTTTTTAAGATTAAAGTTGAACTAAAATGTGTTGCTCGTAACTTTTCAGTAATTACAGTTACAGTTAAATGTAAATAGTTATTTACATCTGAAATCCCATATTTTTTTATTATTTCAAAGAATCAACACATATAAAACCAAATTTTTTGACGCTTATATCTCCAAAGTACGCAGTGATAAAATGACAAGAATGTTTGGGTAAAATACTCCGATTTACTTCTTTTCTAACATATGTGAATGCCATCTTGACATATATTAAGATTTTCGAGAAATTAACAACAATGTATCTTCGCCCATACAAAAAAAAATGTTTTATTTTTTTTACAAAAAAATAATCTTGCTAAGACAAAAAGGTTTTTTCTCATATCACAGCGATAACATGTAAAAAAATATGGTGGCTCTAGCATAGCAACAAACAAAATGCCATATATGAGACAACGTCAACCCACAGGAGGGTGCGGATTTATGGGCAGGCGGCGTCATTGGTCCGTACTTTTTCGAAAACGACGTTGGTGAGGCGATCACCGTCAACGGCGAGCGCTACAGATGATAACCAATTTCGTTTGGCCCGAATTGATCAATATGGACGTGGATGACATGTGGTTCCAGCAGGACGGCGCTACGTGTCACACAGCGAACACCACAATGGACATTCTGCATGAACGATTTGAGGGCATGGATATCTCTCGCGGTGGTGACGTGAATTGGCCACAAAGATCGTGCAATTTGACCCTGCTAGACTTTTTCTTGTGGGGTTTTCTGAAGTCGCAGGTCTATGCCAATAAACCGCAATCAACCGATGCCCTCAAAGTTAACATAACCCAGGCCATCGCTCAAATTCAGTTGGATCTTTGCGGCAGAGTAATATAAAATTGGACATCTCGGATCATTGCCACCGCGAGAAGCCGAGGCCAACATTTAAACGATATTGTATTCCATACATAATGGCATACATGGACCTTTCAAATAAAAAAAGGATTTTGTTAATATCTCTCACACAGCTTGTTTTATTACATTTCAACATCGACCCGTCCTTATTAAAAACCCTTTATAATCTATATACTGATAGAAATCCATTTCCTAATGGTTTATTAAATATTTATATTTAAGAAAGCACTTGAAAAGCCGTTTATAACGCTTGAGTTTTCCTTAAGGTAAGTCGCGAGGTACCTTGAGTTTGACACTTGCCCCCTCAAATTCTCCTCACCTCGGCTGAGGAAATTTTACGAGTGGAGGAATTTTCTTTCCTCTATGAATACCGATTTACCTGAGGAAGGTTGAGTCGAGTGTGAGTCGAGTCGAGGAAAAGTCTTCGAATACGGGTGTTAGTAACCGGACTACAGAGGCTGTTACTCTGTCAGTTGACAGATCGACCCGTCAACGACAAATACTCTCACTGCGGCCCACACTCCTCATATATAGGGCCTTCTGTTAGCACAAGAATACTTCACTTTCGGATACCAGTAACAAATTTCAGTATGTTGTTAGTTATCATCACCTGTCTACAAAAGTGCGGGGAGACAAACTTTTCAGCGCTTGGCTCCCCCTGTAAAAGCAAAAACAGAATGGCGGCTGTCGCGTCAACATAAACTGCATATAACTTTTGAAATAATACAGTTGACATATACGTATGGGGGTATCAAATGAAAGAAAATTAGACAAACTATAATTTAATAAATATATAAACGTAAAAAAATAAACAACGTGATTAAAAAAAATAAAACTAAAAATATATAATAACTTTTTTCTTTTATTTTTCTACACAAAGAACGTTAAAACAAAGTATTACCAAGGGAATACTAAATTAATCACCTATTTAAAAAACTTTCAATGATCAAAATCAGATAATATTTGCGGAAAATACAGCTCATTGCGTCGACATAGTCGTCCATGAAACTTGGGCTACTACAAAAACAAATTTGACATTTGCTTAACTTTTACTGTCGAAACTAAGATCAAAGAATAGTTTCTTACTACTATATCTATGATATACTTAAATGGCCCCACCGCACCGCAAACAGACGGGTGTGTTACCAATATCCAGAATGTTTCAGCATCAATGTTGTGGTGTATAATTTAGGAAAGAACTTATTAAATTATTTATTTTACTTATTGTATTTATAAAATTCGAATTTGAGTATTGTACAGCAAATGGCGCCCCAGGCGAGTCCACTAGTTTCTATACCATTTCATTTATAATTCTTGAGCATGTACCTTAGCGAGCACAAACAATGCAATTAAGTTCATTTTTAACACACTTGCATCTGATGCATCTCTCTTTGCATTTGCCTGAAACAAGTTCCGCGCAACTAAGACTTGCGTCGGAATAGTTTTCCATATTGGAGTGTAAGCCAATGGTGTATTGCTTATCTTCTCCCATCCCTAGCAGCATGGATCTAGTGGATCGGGATGCATTCTCAGGCAATTCACCCAAATATAAGTTTATTTATTTATTTATTAATATAATTTACTAAGTTTGCAGCATTGCACGTTTGAGATGCTGTAGAAGCGCGTCTTGGGTTGGAGGAGTATGCTCAATTTCTCTATTTTTCTTTGTAACGTCTTGCTGTATTTACCTTATCCGTATTACTTGTAGGGTGATACATGTAAACAACAAACTTCTCTATCAGAGCAAATTCAGTACTTTCAGCGCATGGCATTCAACCACCAGAGTACGCTTTGAAGGCTTCATCAACATCTCTAAAAGAAAGCCATGATTTCCAAGCGTTTTTTGTTTTACCAACGCCACAAAATGCTGACACTGTGTCGCATCCAGTGAACGCGTGGAAAAAAGCATCATATCTCACATAAGTGCCGGAAGCTGGGTACAAAAATCGTGAACAGGCAGGTATTTAAAAAAAAAATCAGTTCCATATTCTATCCACAGTTTTTGCAGACCTGGGATCTTTGAATAAGCAAAGAGTGCTATAACCAGCACGTTTGAATCTACTGTCTTTACTATGACATGTCCGTGACCAAGTTGAGCTGCGTCAGCAGTATGCAACGATAATCGGGCATCTGCTTCTTCGTGGGAAAATGTGAGCGATTCTACCACGGATCCCGACGTGAGAACTTTTTTTGACATGTACAGTTTACAATTTTTTCGTCAAAGTTTATTTTGACGAGGTTTTGAGCTAAATAAATGAACAACTGTTGTTTGTTTTTGTTATTTGCCAGAATTTTTTTAATGTTATTGGGCACTTTTACGGAATCATTAACAGAAATTTGAAACCCGTTCCTCTTAATTCTCGTGTGTGGGCTTTTAAGCTGCCTTCTATGTATTGATCGAACACCACATCCACTCGGTCAAATGTATGTAGTTTTGATTTTATATAAGGAATAAATATGCCGAAACGTTTGATTTACTTTGGGGGATAACATATGTACCAAAGCAGCACCATCGATTATAAGGCAGGTTGCCTCCCCTGGTAATGATACTATAGGAGTATAGTGTTTTGACAGATCTTCTATACATGTCACAATATCAGACATGTCTTGGTAGGCGGCTTTCTAAATTTTCCGAATTCTGATATAGATGGAGCATATGGATGATTGTAGATTATGATTTTATGATTATTATGATAATTAACCCCCCATCTCTCATCCCCATCTCTTCCCGTGGGTGTCGTAAAAGCCGACTAAAGGACCATTCCAGAGGATGGGCAGCAGCATCTCTCTGAGCTTACCCTCAACCTACTGCGATCGCCAACCCGCCTGCCAAGCGTGGCGATTACGGCAAATACCCCTCATATCCTTGGGGGAGGCCTTTGTCCAGCAGTGGACGTCTTTTGGCTGAGATGATGATGATGATGATAATTATGACTAAAACATAAGACTAAAACATAATTATCATCAACAAATAAAAAAAAACACAAACGTTGAAAAAATTTCCACAAGCAGGATTTGAACCTGACCCGGTATGTCAGAAGGGTGCAAGTTCAAATCCTGCTCGTGGAATTTTTTTCAACATTGTGTTTATTTAAAATTAATTGATTAATTATGTTTTTTGATTTATTTATTATTTATTTATTTGCTTGTTGGAAGATTTACAATCAAATATTAACTATTACTAGACAATGTGAGTTAACCAATGCCATTTACAAATCTCCACATATAGGTATAATTATAATTAAGTAAGTTGTAAGATCAAATTTTTGTAAGTATCTTATCTATAATATTGTATATCTAATGTATATTGTACTTTTACATTATCTATAATATTGTATATCTAATGTATATTGTACTTTTACATTAAAATAAAAAACCAAAACAGTTGTGCTTTAAGCTTTACAGCTTATCATCATGATTATTACAATCATGATGTAAAGCTATGACCAACTAATGACTAATTATTAATAACTAAGAAACTAAGAAACTAGGAAACTAGGAAACTAGGAAAAATTCATTAGACATAACTTTCCTAACTGAAGTTGTGCTGGAACAAAACAGGTCTATATCATGGGATATTTTATTAAATGAGCTACTTGCTCGCAAGACAAATGTGTTTGCTCTGTATTGAGTCTTAGCCGGCTGTACACTTAAAATGGACCGCTGTCTCAACCTTAGCAAGTTAGTTTTTAAATTTATTTTAGAAAGTAATTCAGGACAGTCAACGGATCCGTTAGCAATGTTCATAAGATAACAGATGTCACTGATTTTACGCCTTATTTCCAGGAAGAAAAGTGTACTTTCTGCATCTTTGATGGTAATCGTTGCAGCAATGATTAGATCTAAAATCAAGGTATCTTAAAAACCGATTTTGTATACGTTCAATTCTTAATTTATAGATTTCATATTGAGGGTTCCATATTTGGCAGGCATATTCCAAATGACTCCGTACATATGCACAGTACAATATTTTTAAAGTTTTTATATTTTTAAAGTTATGTGACCTACGTAAAATAAAACCCATGGCCTTGGATGCCTTTTTAACTATACAATCTGTGTGTTTGTCAAATAGGAGCTTTTCATCATGAATAACACCCAGGTCTCTTATCTCATGTACTTTCAATAATTCCTGACCCATTAAAGAATATCCCGAGTCTATAGTCTGGTGGCAGCGTGTATACGACATGTAAAAACATTTTGAAACGTTAAGGTCTAATTTATTGGAAGCGCAATATATCTCAAATCGTAGAAGGTCGGCTTTCAGCTCATTAACATCAACTGTACTGCGAACAGTCTTAAAAATTTTCATATCGTCAGCAAATAACAATATTTTAGAACGAAGGAAACAACATTTAATATCCGAAATAAATATGTTAAACAGTAATGGTCCTAGTATGGAGCCCTGGGGCACACCAGACGGAATAGGACCCCAGGTTGATATGTAACCACAAAGTGCTACCGCCTGACTACGGTTATCTATGTAGGATACGAACCACCTAAACAAACTACCGTGTATCCCGGCTGACGCCAACTTACCAAGGAGTACAGTATGGTCTATGCGATCGAAGCATTTACTGTAATCAGTGTAAATAACATCGACCTGAGCTCTTCGCTCCATACCTGAAGTAATAATATCATTAGCTACAGAAAGATTGGACACTGTGGACCGATTCCTCAGGAAGCCGTGCTGTTCATCACCAAACGTGTTCTTCAATGCAGCATAAACCTGGCGGTATACTATTTTTTCGAATATCTTAGCAAACAGGCATAATTTCGAAATCGGTCTGTAGTTCTGGACCTGACTCCTATCTCCGTTTTTAAAGACTGGAGTTATGAACGCTGTCTTCCATACAGATGGCATAACGCCCTCAGTAAGGGAACGATTGTAAAGTATGCATAATGGCGCCACGAGACCGTCGGCACAATTGATTATTAGGTGTGGAGGTATCTGATCAGGGCCACCCGACTTGTGTGCATCAAGAGACTTCAGTAATGCCAGCACATTTTCTGAATCTATAGTGATGGAGCTGACAGTTGCGCTAGCGATAAGGCCGTTAGATAAGTTAGGCGATGAGTTGACAACACCCGGCTGGTTAAAGGTCGATAGGAAATATTTCGCAAATAAGTCACTGATTGCTTCTCCAGTGTCAGCTGTCTCATTATTGTATGTCATCTTATTTGGACAGGGACCTGATTTATTTTTACTTTTCAAGTATGTCCAAAATCTCTTTGGATCCTTTGTTATGCCATCTTCAATATTTTTAATATAAGTATTAAAACAATCATGTTCGAGTTCAACAGCACGGCGACGTAAGAGTGAGAAAGAGTTGTAGTCAGTTAGATTTCCGTAATTACGATATTTTGAGTGGTATTTGTGTTTTTCTTTTAACATTTTAATGAGAGCCGTATTATACCAAGGAGGATAAGATTTAGATGTGCAGGTTTTAATGGGAACATATTTATCGCGAAGTTCAAGCAAACGTGAGTAGAAAAGGTCAACGGATTGTTCAAGAGGGATATTATTGAGAAGCTGCTCCCAGTTAGCATCTACAAGTTCAGAGACGATAGCTGCGTAATTGGCCTTATTATAATTATATTTAGAAATTTTCTCCTGTGCGAGCATGTGGAGTTGCACAAAATTAGCTTGTATGCAGAGTGACTTATGATGTGGATCTTCTTTAATAATAGGCGAATCGCATGCCTGAACTACAACTACATCGTTAGATAGGATCAAGTCCAATATACGTTCATTGCAGTTCAGGGCGTGATTGTACTGACTAAGATTACAAGTATTAAGACTATCAATAAAACTCACTAGATATTCCAAGTTAGATGCTAATACAGGTTTCAGTTCGTCATCGCCATCTTCTTTGACCCAGCCGATCATGTTTCCCAGATTGAAAACACCCAAAACAATGAATTTATCTAGGGGGTGCGACAAAATTAACTGCGTCAACTGTTCCATAAAATTACACAGCTGGACCTTATGACTGTTACCTCTATCCTCCCTTACTAGATATACACTGCAAATATGAATATTATACGATACTGGAAGTCGTTTATCGCGTACTGCAACCGTCACCCAAACATCTTCTGCCGAGCTTCCCCAATCGTATCTGTCTATTACTGTGTGATTACGTTTAACCGCTAATAAAACACCCCCCCCTAGAGTCTGCCCCGTCCGTACATAGTCCCTGTCACTCCTCCAGACTAAATAGCGGTCATCGAATAGTTCAGCATCGGCTATGCCATCAATAAGCCATGTTTCAGTTAATGCTATGACGTCATAATTGTTAAGAATAACCATTCTATAAAGAGTATCCGTTTTTGAACGTAAACCACGTACGTTTTGGTAATACATATTAAGGGACGCCATTAAAATGATGTTGATGTAATAGGTTTACTGTAAATAATAATGTAATTTTGAATACTCTGTTATAATAAACATTAAATGGTATTAACATCGGAACAACAACACATCCGTTTACATTACATAAATTAAACAAATTCATATTAGTCAAACACTTGTGTTCAAAACCCTTTTGATACTAATATAACTACGTAAAATAATAATATATGCCAATACTTGTGACGTCTATTAGTTCCAATAGATGTTACAAGATGGCGGCGCGGATGTATTGCTTAATCGCGCTATCGAAATTTCACATCAGAATGTATATAGTCATTTGAGTTATCAATTAAAGTTGTTACCTACTATAGAGCAAAAGTACCTTTAGCGGTTTTATTTTCAACCCTATTAGTATTTACATACAGTCCAAGGTATACCATTTAACATTGGTCCCACGAGACCGGATTTTAGAACAGCGAGTGGTCTGACTGAGGATTACCACCCCTGGTATACTCGCAGTGGATCGCTGCAGCAAGAGTGCCCAGTACCAGTTCCAGGGATACCATTGGAAGCAGCAGCCGGCGGTGCAGGCCAGCAGCAGCCGTGGTGTCAAGGCAGAGCTATCGAAGTGACGCAACAGTCGTGACGTCACTAGCGAAGTCACGGAGTTACGTCACAGGTCAATTATATATGTGTGAGTGAAGTGGAGTGCAATTGTAAGTACAATTCTGAACCTTATTACTTAGGAAGATTATAGTTCAAGATCAAGAAAAGTGTTAAGGCATTTTGGACCTTATTAGTTTGTAGTTCATAGAATTAAGTTAGTTTGCTAGGACTTAGAATAGTTATAGAAAAAACGAAGGTACGGGGATCCTATGCCCAATTTTGATCAGGTGACAGTTCTTCTATTAAAAACACTTGTAATTTTTTCATAAATTATACATTGTGTTCTTAATATTTTACCATTGTTTTCGTGTTTGAATATAATTATTGTTTTGTTTTCATTCAGTTGAATTTTATTATTTGTGTTCAAGATGGATAGTCTTTCTAATGTGCAAAAAACCCTTCAAAGGTCTATTGAGAAAGGATTTATTAATTATAAAAAGAGTCCGAAAGAAAGAATTAATGTAGAATATATAGAGACAAGGTTAGAAAATTTGGATAGAGATTGGCTATTGTTTAGAGAGAACCACACAAAATTATACGAAAATTTTAATCCTGTTGAAATAGAATCAAGTTCTTATGGCACTTCAGAAATGTATGATGAAACTGAAGATGCTTTCATCATTTATAGATCGCAATTAAAAACAGATATAAATAAATTGTTAACGCAAGCTAAAATTTCTAACGCTAAGGGCAATATAGAGAACGGTGAATCCTCCTCCAGTTCCTTTGTAAAGTTGCCTAAAATTTCCATTCCAATATTTTCCGGTAAATATTCGGAATGGCCAACATTCAGAGATTTGTTCACTTCCTTAGTACATTATAATAAGAGTCTAGATAGTGTGCAAAAGCTACATTACCTAAAAGGTCACCTCTCTGGCGAGGCAGAACTATTAACAAGGCACACTCCCATAACTGCAGCTAACTATAGTCATTGTTGGGATTTATTAGACAAACGATACAACAATAAACGTTATTTAGCGAATTGTGTTTTAAAGAAATTATTTAGTCAGAAACGTGTGAATTTTGAATCTGCTTCGGGGTTAAAGGAACTGTTGGATAACACCTGCGATTGTTTGAACGCTTTAAATAATATAGATGTAAATGTGAGTACATGGGATATTATAATAATACATATAGTAACCTTTAAATTAGACCCTGAGACGCGCAAGCACTGGGAGCTAAACGTTTCGAGTTTTGACTCGAATGAATTGCCAACTTTTGAACAATTTAAAGTTTTTATAGAGAATCGTTTTAGAGCGTTGGAATGCTTAGATTCTAAAAGACCGGTGATTCATCAGGTGCATTCGAAATCATTATTAGCCACCAGTCATCCGAGCAGCTTGAAATGTGAATACTGTGGTGAGGTTCACAAGCTTTGCTTTTGTAAGAAGTTTGCCAACAATACTTATGAGCAGAAGCGAGAGTTCGTAGTAAAAAATAAGATTTGTTTCAACTGCCTAGGTGGAAATCATACTATTTATGACTGCAAAAAATCTACCACATGCAAGCTTTGCAATAGGCGCCATCACTCGCTACTTCATCCCCATTCTACTTCCGAGAACAAGGTTCACTCTTCTGCAATAAAATATGAAGAAGGCGCTGGCTCTTCAGCTAACAATTCTCCGATTGTTAGTTGCTTATCAACGGGAAAGGTAGACAAACCTAAGCAGATTTTGTTAGCTACCGCGCTAATAAATGCCAAGTCTAGGATGGGTGACTTTCAAGTTGTGCGGGCATTATTAGATCAAGGCTCACAAGCTTGCTTCATTACTGAGGCTACGGTTCAGCTCCTGAAACTAAAAAAAGAACCAGTTCAAAGTGTTGTTTCTGGATTAAGTGAGAACAAATCTATCATAAGCAAAGGAGTAGTCAATTTAATAAAACAGTCTCGAATTGATTCAACATTTAAAATATCTATTAAAGCCTATGTGCTAGACCATATCACATCGTATCTTCCTGAAAAATATATACAGCCTATTAACTGGATAGATCTAAAATATTTACGCTTAGCAGATCCAAACTTCAACGCATCCAACAAAATAGATATTTTGATAGGTGCTGAAGTGTACAGCTACATTCTACAAAAAGGTGTAAAGAAAAGCCCATCTGGAGCTTTGATTGCTCAAAATACTTCTTTAGAGTGGATACTTTCGGGTGCAATTGACAAAGCAAAGTCTAAGGACAACTACATGTATACTTTGAACAATATAGTAGTCATGCATACTCAGATCAACGACGATGACATTTTGAGAAAATTTTGGGAAATAGAAGAGCAGCCTCCGCTAATGAAGAACACATTTACAGAAGAAGAACAACGTAGTGAAGACTTTTTCAAAAAGACTAAAACTAGAACGCCCGAGGGTCGATATGTGGTCAAATTACCGTTTCGAGACGAACAACGGCAGTGTGAAAATTATGGTTCACGAGATATTGCTGAAGCAAGATTTAGATCATTAGAAAAGAGATTCACAAGAAATACGGAGTTAAAGAAGAAGTATAAAGAAGTAATAGATGAATATTTAAGTTTAGGACATATGAGACCAGTAGAGAACAAAAATAAAAATAATGCGGTGTATTTACCACACCATCCCGTCATAAAAAATGACAGAACGACCACTAAGGTTCGAGTGGTGTTTAATGCATCAGAGAAAAATAAAAAGGGTGTATCTTTAAATGATACACTTTTGGTTGGCCCTACGCTGCAAGCGGATTTGCGACATACAGTCTTAAGATGGAGAATTAACCCTGTTGCACTTGTAGCCGATATCGTTAAGATGTACCAACAAATACAAGTTGCAGAGGAAGATGTAAGGTATCAGCGAATATTGTGGCGTGATGAACCTGAAAAAGAAATAGAAGAGTTTGAATTAATGACAGTTACTTTTGGAACAGCATCAGCTCCGTACCAGGCAGTAAAGGTACTGCATCAAATAGCCCAGGATGAAGGTCTGGAATTTCCACTAGCAGCTGATAAGGTTATCAATTGTTTCTATATGGATGATTTAATGACCTCATGTTCAAACATTGTTGAAGGAATAGAACTGTATAAGCAAATGAGAGAATTATTAGCTAAGGGTGGATTTATATTACAAAAATGGAATAGTAATGACAAACAACTGCTTAATAAAATAAATGAAACAGAACAAATAAATGAAAGAACACTAAATAAAAGGGAGATAGGAAAGGAAAAGGATAAAGTATTTAAGAACAATGAAAATAGTACACAGAAAGAAGTTAAAACAGAAATGGAAATTAAAATAGATAGCACAATAAAAATATTAGGACTTACCTGGAACCGCGAGGATGACTCCTTCCAGTACTCGGTGATTCTTCCTCCGGCAGCATCACCTGTAACAAAAAGAGCTATCATTTCAGATATAGCGAGGCTATTTGATCCATTAGGTTGGATAGCACCTACGATTATTATAGCAAAAATCTTCATTCAACGTTTATGGTTAGCTGGTGTAGGTTGGGATGAAAGACTTACCACAGAACTAATAGAAGAATGGAATACTTACAGGCAAACATTGGTTGGACTCACCAAAATCCGGATACCTCGTTGGCTCGGCACGAAATCTGATGATGTTGAGACTGAATTGCACGGGTTTTGCGATGCGTCAAAGTTTGCTTACGCTGCAGTAGTCTATGTAAAAGCCATCAACAGTAAAGGTCAAGTGCAAGTCACTCTATTAAATGCAAAAACTAGAGTAGCACCCATCAAACAAGTGAGCATACCGAGATTAGAGCTATGTGGAGCTGTGCTGTTGTCAAGGTTGTTAATTGAGACTGCGAATGTCCTTAACATTACAAAGGACAAGATAAGAGCATGGACAGACTCAACTATTGTTTTGGCATGGTTAAATAGCCATCCAAGTAGGTGGAAGACCTTTGTGGCCAACAGAACCTCTGAAATTCTAACGAATATGAATTCGTCTCAATGGTTTCATGTTTCCACCAAACAAAATCCAGCAGATTTGGCTTCTAGAGGCGTTTCACCAAACGAATTAGCCGAAAGCAATATGTGGTTGTATGGTCCAGATATGATCCGAGAACAAAATGTTATATACAAGAATCCAATCGATTTTAGTACAAAGCTAGAAGAGTCAATCAGATCACACGTCGCCACAACTCAGGAAGAGTCAGTTCTTAATAGGTTTTCATCTTTGCAAAAATTGCTTAGAGTAATAGCATATTGCAGGAGAGTTTTAAACAAAGGAAGGAATCAAACTACATATTTACGTAAGGCAGAAATTGATAAAGCACTGCAATGCTGCATTAAACAAACACAGATCCAAGAATACGCTGATGAATATGCTCAGTTGCAAGATGAAGGGAAATTGCAAATGAAATCAAGTAAATTAAAAGCTCTCTGCCCTTATCTTGATTATAATGGAATTATCAGAGTTAGTGGCAGACTTCAAAAGGCTCAAATTGACGAGAACCTGAAACATCCAATAGTGTTACCCAACAGAAATCATCTTACAAAATTAATAATAGCTGACTCACACGATAAAACGTTACATGGGGGTCCGCAACTAATGACAAATTATATAAGGTCTGCTTATTGGATAATAGCAGGAAGAAATTTAACAACATGTACGCGGATGCGTAGCTTGCGCTAAGCAAAGAGCTGATATCAAACCACAGGTGATGGGTTCCCTGCCATCTGTTCGATGTTCGCCAGCTAAACCTTTTTTACATAGCGGTGTAGATTACGCAGGGCCGATAAATATACGGACTTCTAAGGGAAGAGGACACCGCTCCTATAAGGGATACATTGCATTGTTCGTGTGTATGTGTACGCGTGCAATGCATTTAGAACTGGTTAGCGATATGACAACCCAAGCATTTTTGGCGGCATTTCGGCGGTTTATAGCTAGACGAGGACATTGTGCCCATGTATAGAGCGATAATGGGACAACCTTTGTAGGGGCTAGTCGAGAACTAGACCAGTTAACTTGCATTCAACAGTCCGCTGCTGAGTATCTAGAAGTTAAAGGTACGGAGTGGCATTTCATACCACCTCATGCTCCCAACTTCGGTGGTCTTTGGGAGGCAGGGGTGAAGTCCACCAAATTTCACCTTAAACGAGTGATTGGGGACTCAACACTAACCTTTGAAGAAATGAGCACTCTTCTTAGTCAGGTGGAATCTTGTTTGAACTCACGTCCTATCAGTGTAATTAGAAGCGATGATCTTGATGAACCACTCCCATTGACGCCAGGTCATTTTTTAATTGGAGAACCTCTGATTAGTGTACCCGATAGCAATTATGAGAACTCTACCGTAAGCAGTTTAAATAGGTGGCAATTCATTCAGAGGACTCTGCAACACTTTTGGAGACGATGGTCTCAAGAGTATTTAGCTACCATGATGAACAGGTACAAATGGACATCCCAGGTACCTGAACCAAATATAGGGCAAGTAGTTTTGGTCAAAGAGGACGATTTGCCTCCAAGCCGTTGGCTTTTAGGTCGAGTGCTTGAAAAGCATCCAGGTAGTGACAAAATAACCCGTGTGGTCACAGTACGTACAAAGTCCTCAATTATTAAAAGGCCAACGTCAAAACTTTGTATCCTACCTATAGCTAATTAAGGACTTTAATAAGGCTTCTCTTTAATTTTAAACATTTTACTTATTTTAAGTTCGGAAGAAATGTTTAGTTCAATGTATAATTTGTTACTCACTTATGTTATATTATTATTTACTTAATATTGTATTTCTTGCTTGTATTTCTAGGACATATTGTCAATAATGTCCTAAGGGGGCGGCATGTTCAAAACCCTTTTGATACTAATATAAGTACGTAAAATAATAATATATGCCAATACTTGTGACGTCTATTAGTTCCAATAGATGTTACAAGATGGCGGCGCGGATGTATTGCTTAATCGCGCTATCGAAATTTCACATCAGAATGTATATAGTCATTTGAGTTATCAATTAAAGTTGTTACCTACTATAGAGCAAAAGTACCTTTAGCGGTTTTATTTTCAACCCTATTAGTATTTACATACAGTCCAAGGTATACCATTTAACAACTTGAAATTATCATTATATGAGTAAAACAATATTATATAGATAAGACCTGTTTTCCAACAGCAAATAAGTAATATTATTTCTATTTTCCTATAAATTAAATTTAGAGAAGTATATTTTGATTTATATTTATAACTCGACAGTACAAAGATATAGCTCCCATCCATCCAGTATGAGTTACCGGTGCAATAATATTTGTTGCATTTAAAAAAGACGTATTTTTTAACAATATTGTGTTCAAACTTGAAGTAAATGGTTGGAAAATAGACACAAAATACAAAGAATAATACACCTAAAACATTCAGTATTAGAATACTGTGGTTGTGATTTATAGGGTTACATTTATAATAAATTTCATTTTTAATGCTGTTTTGTTCTGTCATATAGTATATGTCGAAAGTTAATATTAAACAAAATCTGACAAAAAATAGAAGAAATAACAGTATCAGTGTCAACACGTTTAGCATTAAAACTGTAATATCACAATCCATATAAATAAAATATGGTTCATTTACATAACTATTATGTTTCGTTCCACAGTTTAAATAAAAAGATAAGGTTAAATCTAGTTTCACAAATAATTCAGAGACCAATAATATCTGTGACAGCTTTAAATCAGTGTGACTAAAACTCACACTATTTTTGATAAATCCTTTTCTGTAAGTATAAGAATTATAGGAGATGTTGTATTTCTGCGTAAATAGATCTTGCAATGTTTGACTCAAACAAATTGAAACCCCCGCTCCTTTGCTATTTTCTTTGCTGATGATAACAGCGACTTATTTGAGTTAGTGAGGTGATCATTAACGAATATCTTGTTAGACCCTTGGAGTCCTAAGGCTGCTGGTACAAGATGAGTTGTTTTCATAGCCGTTTTCGCAGCAGCCATAAAATCCTCTTTGACATATTTATTTGTAAAACAAGCAATAATAGGCTTAGGCTGATTTTGCTCCCTTGATTGTACTCTTGTTACAAAATCTAGGTCACTTTTGGATATAGGATAATTTATTTTATACTACACCTGCTTGGAAAGTACCTTGATACTTTATCAAATTTACGGTAGAAAGTACGTCATTGCATATCGAACAAATATGCGGGGAGAAAACGCATCTGAGCGGGAGAGAAAAGTGTATGAAAATCCATTTCTTACGTGGTTTTTCTTTTTTAATTTTGGGTAAGACTATGCGCCGGTAACCTAAATATCAAAAGCCAAAAAGTTTTTACAGTGAGTTTTTATCTCCAAGTTCGCAAAATGACACTGGCCACTAGCTGTGTGTTGGATGGTGTCGGGCTGGCAGTGCGACCCTGCGGCGGCAGGATAAACAATTTGAAAAAAGAACATGTGAAAATTGCAGACGCCATTGGCGCCATTTCCAATTTGTGTGTTGTTTTAGGATTCAGTTTTCGTAGAAAGCAAAATAAAACTATCAAAATGATAAGTAGTGATAGTGATGATGAAGATTTTTTAACTCCGCCGCAGTTGAAGGAAACAGCAAAAATACTGATTGATAACCTTTTACCACAGAAATCAATTAAAAAATATAATAAAACTTATGACGATTTTTTGCAATGGAAAAGTGAAAAAATGCGGCATCTTTTTCTGAAACTGTTTTGCTAGCGTATTTCAGTGAAAAAGCGCAAAAATACAAACCAAGTACGTTATGGTCTATATACTCAATGTTGAAAAGTACTATATTGAAAAGAAAGTCGGAGGGATTCCGTAGTAAGAAATCAAAAGTGCTTACTACAAAGGATGTTTATTCCTTTTTGCAGAATGCTCCAGATGACAAATATTTGTTGATGAAGGTAAGTTTATGAACAAAATGCACTGGTTTATGATTTATTACGTACCTATTTATGAGTAGAAATCTACTAGGTTTTCATGTTTGATATTTTTGTTTACAGGTTATTTTGATTTTAGGAGTAAATGGGGCCTGTCGTTCGCAAGAACTTGTGGATATGACAACAGACGATATCGAAATCCTCGAAAATCGAATAATTGTCAATATTCCTAACACAAAAACCAAAATTCAGCGATCATTTGTTATATCGGGCTTATTTTATGAGATAATAAAGAAATATAACGAAATTCGCCCCAGTGACCCCAAAACCAATCGGTTTTTACTACAATATAAAAACTAAAAATTTACGAAACAAGTAATTGGGAAAAACAAAATAAGTACTGTGCCAAGAGAAATAGCTTCCTACCTTAATTTACTCAATCCACTAGAATACACTGGCCACTGCTTTCGCAGAACTTCAGCGACTATTTTTGCCGATACTGGTGCTGATTTAACCACAATAAAACGCCACGGTGGATGGAAATCGTCCGCTGTTGCAGAAGGTTACATAGAGAATTCCGTAGAAAACAAAACACGAATAAATAACCAAATATCGGGATCGATTAATGTGCATCAAGACTCATCTCCTCAACCATCAACGAGCGCGGCGATGCCAAATGCCCCTCAGCAGCCAGTTGCCCCTCTGGCACCACAGCCTTCTACGAGCGCAGTGCCAACAGCACAGCCAGTTATTCCTCCTACATTGTCGCAAACATCTCAAACAAACATTAATGGAAAAAGTGTTACATTAAGCTTCACTAACTGCAACAATTTCAATATAAATTTCAATTAGTAAAGATTTCGTTTTTTATTTTCCTTGTAGGTGTAGTATAAAGCACTATAATGTATCACTCGAGAGAAACTGCGATTCCCGATCTCAGGTGTTTTAAAGCCCTCGCCTACGGCTCGGGCTTCAAACGACACCCTCGACGGTAATCGGTCACTTTCTCCTCTCGGTGAACAATGTACTATTATTTCCAATACTGCATACTAACTCCAAAAGGTTTTCGTCCTTGGCTTGTGGAATAGATTTGAATTCAATGTTCTTGGATCTGTCCCATTGCTTCTTGGAGTCTATTTCGTTTTGAAGTTCTTCTATTTTATTTTGCAAGTTATTACACTGTTTTTCTAAAGACTTGATGAGAGCGCGATCCTCCTTCTTTTGTTGATCATATCCCGCTAATTTTGTCTCAAGATCATCATATTTCTTAGATAAATACTCGATTGACTTCTCTATTTCCCGATTAGACTGCTCAATTTTAGTGTTTTGTAATTTAACATCACTAATATCATCCGATAATTTTTTCAGTACACGGTCCTGATCAGTCTTCCAATTAGTCAGCATAGTCATCATTGACTCTTGAAACTTTACAAACTGATTATCTTGTTCATCATCAGTTCGAGGGCGCTTATGTCTTTGTAGGTTGATGTAATTGCCATGGTCAGATTCTGACATGTCCTTAATATTTGGCACAGAAGAGCTTAGCGGAGAGGCGGCAAGCGAAGCAGAAGGCGGTGTTCTTTTCATGTTTACTGTCTTGATATTTTTACTTTAATGATATATTTTTTTAATATATAGGTATCTATTTCAATTCAATTGCCGCACAGAGCCCTCTAGCGACAGCTATCAGATTTAATACGACGATCGTCGTGGTAGATCTATGAGCAAAATAATAAGCAGGACTCGCAGGCGTCTTAGTACACAAAGCTCACAGTAGATGGTGTTGTGTAGTAGTTTTAATGACTGATAAAATTGCTAAGTAATGCTTACTCATAGGTTATAAAAAGCAAAATTTCTTTATTTCCAGATATCAATATACATGACCAATTGTTGTAATTCAAAGTATAATATACTTATAGGTATTTATGTAATATTTTTTTCGTGTGCATTGTTTTTAAAATTGCGTGTATAATTATAATGATATTTTTTATTTAAATAAAATAATTGAATGATTTATTGTTTTGAAGATTCAACAATAAATATTGTCGAAGTCTGTTTAATTCCCTTTCATTTGATGCCTCACATTAGAATAACAAATTTATAATTTCATTGGTATACGCAGATGTTTCAGTTGCGGCGGTCACAATTTTGGTTTGGTCATAACAGGGGAACCAGGCCCTATAAATGTTGTGTCCCCGCACTTTTGAAGTCAGGATATTATGGTTAACAACACCTAACAATTTGGTGCTGGTATCCGGAAGTGAAAGGTTGTAGCGCTTTTATGTGCTAACAGGAGGCACTATTAGCCGTCAGATATCTGATCAGCCTTGTGAGCCTGCTTGAGTGACAGTGAGAAAATCTAATCATTACGCCTGACTCCTTCCACTTCCCGCTTGTTAGTAGTGGGTTTGGCGTAACCTGGCTTATTCTATAAGAATATTTATTCAGCAGTTCTTCCAATTACCTATACAGCTTTCATGCATCACCGGACGTTTGACAGGTGACGGGAATTAAACAGCTCGCACCGCAGCTCGGCTTATACTGACGCTGTTGGCATCGACGAATGAACGCACCAAGTAACCGCCGCTGAACTGCGCTCTCCCGAGGTGTCTGCGCGGTGGGTGCCTTGGCTGATTTCTATACGAAATATGAATATCGTTCCATCGCGGTCGGATCCTTACGCCACGCCGCGCCGCGTGTCTTACCTGTGCAGGGGCTCGTGGTCGGCGGCGGCGCGCGCCAGCTGCAGCAGCGTGGCGGGGTCGGCGCGGGCACGCCACGCCGCCGCCGCCGCGTGGTCGCGCCGGCGCACGGCGTCTAGCAGCGGCTGCAGCGCGTCCAGCGTCAGCGGCAGCGCCTCGTTGGTCGCCAGGTACAGCAGCACGTGCAGGTCCGACATCGCCTGCGTGCGACACACGGCTTTAGCCATTCAATATATCACAACTGTGTGAATGAACTATCCCTTTATGGAAATTCATGGCACACAATATTGAAATTAAAAAATGTAGCATTATATTATATGTGAGCAACGATGCGAACCGAACGGATAACCGACTTTTGTTCCGATGACCTCCTGAAGATGCCCCCCCCGTGGAGTGAAACGCGCGGCGGGTATCGGTTCGCTTAGCATGATTCCATGCATTTATCGCTTTTTCTGCATGTACAGCTCAGCAAAGTGATCTAAGCGAAAGTGACATATACAAACTAAAATATCTGAACGTTTGTCAAAAAATGATGTCGGTGGCTGTCGAGTGCATCTGAAAGTCTCATATTGGATTTTTTTATAGATATCTGTCACACGCTTAAGTAAGTATTGTACATATAATAAGCATACCGGAATTTAAAAATCTACAATGGCGTTTTTATCTGGAATGAATCGTAGCTAAAGGAACGGAGGTTTAACGCAAAGGCATGGTATGTGACAGTAGGCACCTCTAGGAAGTCGGTGGCCTGCGTGATGTGTTCGTGCAGCGCGCGCAGGTGCTGCAGGTGCGCGGGGTGCGCGCGGTGCGCGGGCGGGAAGGCGGCGGCGGCGCTGAAGGTGGGCGGCGACGCCGCGCCGTCCGCGCCCGGCGCCGGCGCCGCCACGCCGCACGGCACGTCCACCAGCAGGTACGCCACGGGCACGCGCCGCGCCGACACGCCCACCTCGTTGCCGTACACGTCCTTCTCCTGGTCACATCATTTACATTGGTTAAAACGTGCGTGAGTGAGTTACCGTTCGACCACGACCACAGACGTCTTGCGAAAACGCGACCGAATTATGGCTCATGACGTTCTTTCAATCCCCTTTGACAAATACTGCCACAGCGTAAAAACTTACAGTGGAAGACAACGCCTTGGAAATCTCGCGAAATTCCGATTTTATTTTATTACTTAGATAAAAAAAATATTTAAAAAAATAAAAATATATGAAAAAAATCTTATTATCTTATTATTTATTAGTAAATAAGTGTATGTAAAGAACCAGAATCATGATTTTTAATTTTAGCATTAACAATATTTTTATTGTAAACAGCTAAATGCTGTTTTCTTTAGTGACTTTTTGCCGTCCGTCCTCCAAAATGCATACTGCAAATAACACAAGCTAGAGTGTTGTTCAGGCCATCAAGTTTTACCCATTAGGTAATCCAAACCCGCACCAATATCTCAATCCCGCAAGCTTACGTGATTGATACGATGATGTGTTACTAAAGTAGGTTTATAAAAAAATTTAATCAACACTAAGCTAAGCCAAAGGCGCCCATTCATTCATTTAATGACGGTAGTTGTTAACATTGAATGGGCGCCTTTGGCTTTCAAAGTAAAAAGTAAATAGTGTTGAATAATTTCGGCGGGCTGGTTAGAACCACGATAGCTCAATTGGAAGAGCACCTGACCCGGTATGTCAGAAGGGTGCAGGTTCAAACCCTGCTCGTGGAAATTTTTTCAACATTTGTGTTTTTGTAATTTGTTCGCAACAAAATTTGCGTTAAAAAAAAAATTATATAAACATTTATAAATAGCTTGCCTACTTCTTAACTGATCTTTAGTATTTGTAAAAATATTATGATCGGATGTTAATGACGGTAGTTGTTAACATTGAATGGGCGCCTTTGGCTTTCAAAGTAAAAAATAAATAGTGTTGAATAATTTCGGCGGGCTGGTTAGAACCACGATAGCTCAATTGGAAGAGCACCTGACCCGGTATGTCAGGAGGATGCAGGTTCAAACCCTGCTCGTGGAAATTTTTTCAACATTTGTGTTTTTGTAAAGTAGGTTTGTTCATGAATTTGTGAAGTGATTTACATTTTTTATCATTAAATTAAGGTAAAATTGTTTTGTTGCCTCATAGGCAAATATTGATTTTGATAAAGTGTGAATCTATCATTATTAATACTCTGTAATATTGTTAGTATTCTCGAAGTCATGTTGCTTTTAACAGGTGTTCTAGCTCATTTTACTGCTCAAAACCTTTATTCATTTATTTTTTCGGCATACTTTCACATTTATTAGCACAGTTGCCTGATCAAAGCAGGCCTTATCATGAGTTCCATGAAGAAAGTAGATTATTCATCTGTTAATGAAACCGGGAATAAATATTTAGAACGAAGACTGTGCCCATTTTTATTTTTTTTATGCAGGCCCGCTAGTTCCGCGGATCCTGCAATTGTAACCCCGCATTACTGATCCTGCACTTGCGGCATTGGATTCCCTATTCCCAATTAAATCGTGCTTCACTCCAAATCTTGCTACTAAAATATATTAATACAATGTCAATGTTTGTACCTAGTTTTCTGTTATGGTTGCATTAAGTGCTGCAGAGATGATACCATAATATTTGTAATCAGCAGATCCAGACTCAAATTTGATCTCATATTGAATCGGCACCTACGGAAATCTTAGAAACGAAACCCATGTTAACTTTTACTTTTTGTTTATAATCACGTCCTCCATCTCTGATCTCGAAACAGATGTTCAAAATCGTAATCGGCATCCACGAAAACCGTGGGAGATGATACCCACAGGTATGTAATTTTTTTTTTTGCTCTGTATATGTCCTGAGCTGGCTAGTCGCCGTTAGGTGACACGTGTCATATTTTGGGGATACATGTACAAATCACCTAAAAATCAGAATTTGTTGTTTGAATAAAAATAGTAAAAAGTCCAATTTTATCGGTAGAAAGGTTGTCTACGCATGTATATATAACATGGTAAGAAAGTGTGTGCCGAGTGTCTGGGCCGCGGCCGTGACCCGTGATCCGTCATGCGGCGGGCAGCGGCTCCAATCACGCCTCTTCAATTAAATCGCTCATTTTTGGCAACAAAATGCAAGATTGCTGACCTCTATTTTATAATTATGGGCAAGCATTAGAGTTTCTAATGAGAAGCTGCTCGCAGTTCAAAAAACTAAAACAATAAAGGTCTTATATTGTTCTCTTGTGCGGAGTATTCTAGAATATAACCCGCAAGTTTGGAATCCGCGTTATTCTATATACATAAATCGGTTAGAATCAATACAGAAGAAGTTCTTGAAATATTTAGAATTTAAAACAAAAACCTACGACACAAGCTACAAGGAAAGATGTGTAAGCCATCACTTACTCCCCCTAAAAGTCCGCAGAGATATTACAGACCTGGTTTATTTATCAAAACTGCTAAAAGACAAAATAAACTCGACTGAACTACTTGACCGTATAAAGCTCACTGTACCTTGTAGCTCCAATGCTCGTAGGAAGTTGAGACTGCATGCTCCATGGGTGCGAACCAACTAACGACAAAACAGTTACCTGATCCGCTCGTGTCGCTTGTTCAATTCTATAAACGATGACATTGAAACTTATTTTGTGACGGCATCGGCATTATCTCAATGTAGCGAGCCCTCGCAAATAAATTCCTCACACATTATTGAGATTGAGATGAGGGTAGTACCTACTGGGGAATATTGCTATGTTATTTTTCTCTTTTTTATGTTTACTCTGTGTGTTGTATAACTCGTTATATATACTGGAAAATAGCGTCACGCTTATACTTCTCGAATTATGATTACATTACATTTTTTATCTGTTTGTGGAAACTTGTTATTAGCTTATGGTTATTTGTGTAAATTACTGTGAATTATGTATTGTAGCAGTAAGTTTTCCTAATGAATAAAATAAAATAAAAAATAAAATAAAATAAAATAATACGGATACAACAAAGGACACATCAAATATTTTTTCTTAAAAAAATAACAACAATAAATCAACTGCCATTCAATGATCATGCATGACCTTAACAGTACACACATTCATATTTAATAGATACAGTTGTGTTTTTCTTTATTCTTTCTTTCATTCTTTCAGGAAAACGAAAACTGACAATATTTTTAACCATTCATCCAAACAAGTCTGATTCAGAGTCGGTAACGGTAAGGAATCGAGCGCAGAAAGAGGACGCGAGCGGTAGGGATAACCAATCAATGGTTTACCTCGACGGAATGTGGTGTTAACGTATCTAGCAACGATATACATTTTTCAGTTACCAATGAAAATAATAAGTCACTAAAACCAAATTTAAACCTTTTTAAATACTCAGGTCCTTTGTCAAATTATTCAATTCCATTCCTTTTATTATGTAAGTTATTAAATATTATAATAAACAAACAACAAATGATCGAATTAAATGTCGGAAGCTGCAATGCTAGCATATTGTCATTACGTTCACAGACGTCGGAACAACGTCACAGTCGGCGTGTATCGATTATTTAATTAGGACTCCGAGTACGGAATATAGAGCACGTCCGTCAAATAAACACAGGACGATGTACGACGCGCGTCATCATTATCTGTTGCACGCGGCTGCAGCGGGCGGGGCGCGCCGGTCGATAGCGATGGCCGCTGATAACGCACCGGCCGCCGCCGCCGCCCGCCGGCGCGCGCACCCGCCGCCCGCCGCCCGCCGCCCGCCGCCCGCCGCCCGCCGCCCGCCGCCCGCCGCCCGCCGCCCGCCGCCCGCCGCCCGCCGCCCGCCGCCAGTCGACGGCAGTCGGCGGCGACGCGTACCTGTTGCGGCCGCACGCACCGCACGACACCCACGCACCATGTGGATGTCTATCGTTTGCGATACGGGCTAACGAACCGAACGCGTTTAAACATTTCATATGATTTAATTAACAAAACGAAGTCTCAAATTATAATATAATATTATTATTGGTATTTGAGAAGTTTACTGACGAGACTACCGATTGCGATACGTTTAAGAAATATTAATTGAAGAAAAATATATTCAATTATTAATATCGTACAAAACTGTTCGTCGGAACGCGAGAACACAACGCGACTGTCGAACGTCAGTAAAACGCGCGATCGTCGCCTCGAATAAAGGTCACATCGTCGGGAAATAATCTGTTGATCGACTGACGCGAAGTGCGTCACGGAAGCGAGGAAAAACATGACGTGTGTACACAAAACGTAAAATGATGTGGCACTTCGCTTCGATTTAGTTCGTGTTAATTAATTTATCCGGTCTCAACATCGGCCCGTCCGACGGCCCCGCCACGTAAAATGTGAACAGCCCGCCGCCCGCGACCCGAGCGCCCGTTTCACGATGAACAGTTCCACCGTCACGCCCGCCGCCGCCGAGGTGAGTCCGCCGGCCCGCGATCCGCCCGGAGCCCCACTCGCCCCCCCTCACGCCCGTCACGATTGCAGGTGGCGAGCTCCCCGCTCGGCGAGATCGAGGAGCTGACGCTGTGCTCCTGCTGCAAGCGGCAATTCGACGACATCGAGCGGCCGCCCAAGCTGCTGGCCTGCAAGCATACCTTCTGCCTGGCGTGCGCGCGCGGCGTGCTGGCGCGCGGCAGCGGCGGCGGCGGCGGCGTGCGCTGCCTGCACTGCTGGGAGCGCACCGACCCACCGCAGGGCCGCGCCGACCGCCTGCCCACGCACGCGCCGCTGCTGGCGCTCGCCCGCCGCCTCGCCGCGACCGCCCCCGCCCCCGTGCCCGCCCCCGCCCCCGCCCCCGCCCCCGCCGACGCGCTCTGGTGCTGCGCGTGCGGCGAGCGCGGCTGCCGGGCCCACGCGCACGCGCTGCGCCCCGCGGCGGAGGCGGCCGGCCTGCTGGCGCGCGAGCGCGGCGACCTGCTGCGCGAGCTGGACCGGCTGGCGGCGCGGCGCCGGGACTTCCTGATGCGCGCGCTGGACGCCGCCACTGCGCTAAAGCTGCGGCTGGAGGCGGAGCTGGCGGGCGACGGCGAGCCGGGTGGCGGCGGCGGCCCGGACGCGGGCTCGCTGGCGGCGGCGGCGACGGAGCGCTCGCGGCTGCGCGCGCGGCTGCTGGACGCCGCGCTGCAGGCCCGGCTAGACGACGCCGTGGCCGCCGCCGCCGCGCCGATGGACGCGCGATCGCTGCGGCGCGCGCGCAGCCGGCCGGGCCCCGCGCCGCCGCCGCCGCCGCTTGCGCGCCGCGACCCGCTCTTGTTCCTGGCCAACTACTGCGCGGCGCAGCTGCTCGCGCGGGCGGACGCGGACGAGGATACGGACGCGAGCGGGTCGCCGACGTCGCCGGGGCCGGTGTCCCCGCCGTCGAGCGGGTTCCCGCTGTTCTACTTCGACCTGGAGGTGAACGGCGCGGCGGTGGGGCGCGTGGTGATCGAGGTGCGCGCGGACGTGGCGCCGCGGATGGCGCGCAACTTTGCGGCGCTGGCGACGGGCGCGGCCGGCGCCGGGTACCGCGGCTGCAGCGTGTTCCAGTGTTGGGAGGGCGAGAGCGTGATCACTGGCGACTACGAGCTGAACAACGGGCGCGGCGGGCGGTCGGCGTTCGAGGAGAGTTCGTTCATGCCGGACGACACGCGGCTGGCGGCGGTGCGCGGCGCCGTGGGCATGCGCCGGTCGCAGCGGCGCCGCGACACGCTGGGGCTGGTGGGCTCGCAGTTCCGCATCGTGCTGCGCGAGATGCGCGGGTTCACGGCCATCTTCGCGAGCGTGGTGGAGGGCCTGCCGCTGGTGGACCGGCTGGCGCGCGCGGGCGACGGCGCCGGCAAGCCGCACAGCTCCATCCTCATCTCCGACTGCGGCAGGCTCGACTAGCTCTGGCGCGACCTCTCCGCGCACCGTTTTTCTCGGATCTATCGCGACTCTCGTACCTTGTATTTCGAATCCGTCGGACCAACCCTTAGTTTTCTTTCGCGTTCGTCTCGCGTCTTGATATATTTTTATACGTGTAGGGAAACATTTTGATGTATTTACGCGTTTTATTCGAAGTTCGTCGGCTCGAGCTTGCAAAGGTTCCGTTCGCGCCCGCCGACTCCCGTGTATTGGGGTCGGCGGGCCTACACTCGGTCCTGTCTTATTGTAAACGAGTATACATTTGTGATTAGTGCGCGTCGGCGCGGCGCGCGGCGTGCGGCGGCTGTAGACGCCGGTTAGTACATAAGTTACTTGTAACGTTTCGATCATATGTGTGTCAATATAAATGTTAAATACTATAGACGATATATCGTAGGGGCGCGGCGCGGCGCGGCGCGGGGTGCGATTGCGGCTGCCGGCGAGGACCGTTCGCTCGGCGTTAGTTAAGGAAATTATATTGAATATATTTACAAAAATCGTTACCTTTCGGAAAGATGCGGTCTAGGATGATAACACGAATTAAGATTGCGATTGTCATGTCGTTTTACAAGACTGTGATGATAAGATAGGCCGCCCCGGGGCTGGCAGGGTTCGACTCGCGTTCGTTAAGTTTATTTTTCTATTTACCAAAGTTTATCGGCGTGCTAAGCTAAGCGTCGCCTGCTCTAGGCGTGTACTTCGTGTTGACTATATTAATATTATACGTAGCGTTTATCTGTGGACATAGTCTATGACCGGGCCCGCCCGCGCTTGTTGATGTTGTGTGTACGCGCGTACACTGTCCGAGGAACTCGAGATCAATAAATATATATCGAGCAGCAAAACCAGCGTTTCATTTCTAATTCATAGCATAATACTTGTAAATTACTACAACCCCCTTTTTCATAAGGCAGTGTGTAGATAATTGAGACTAAATTATCTATCCCCTATAAATAATTGTTAAACGATCAATAAGTGAAGGTAAGGTAAGGTATCTTTTACTCCGAAACAACATGGATTTTTAAGGCAAAGGTCTACAGTATATAATCTTTTGGAATTTAATGATTAAGTCTCGTCACACATGGACTCAGGACTGCAGGTGGATTGTGTATTTACTGATTTCAGTAAAGCTTTTGATCGCATTGATCACCAGCTACTTCTTGAAAAACTATACAAATCTGGTATACCTACACGGTAATGTGTACAGGTGGTTTTTGTCGTACATCAGCAATAGATCTCAGGCGGTTGCAATAAATGAGTTCACATCTGCTTGGATGCCAGTACCTTCTGATGTGCCGCAAGGATCGCTGCCAGGGCCATTACTTTTTGTCATATTCATCAATGACATTGCCTTGTGCTTTAAATACGCCAAAGTTTTATTATACGCAGATGACACTAAAACTTCCATGTCTGTAAACAGTTCCATCAACTGTGATCAACTACAATGCGATCTAAATAATTTCGTGCAATACTGTACTCAAAATAAACTAGATGTAAATGTTTCCAAATGTTATGCAATGACTTTTTCTCGTAAACCTAAGCCTATAAATTATCCGTACGTCATCGATAATCAGCCACTTTCTAACATCACATCTCAAAAGATCTTGGACTAATACAAGATTCAAAACTCTTATTTGACAAACAATTGATTACGCAGTTAAAAAAGCCTCAAAATCTCTCGGTTTCCTTATAAGATCAACTCATGAATTTAAAGACATAAAATCGATAAAGTACTTTTCTGCGCTTACGTGCGCAGTATATTTGAGTATGCCTCGGCGGTCTGGAATCCACAATATAATATATATATTTCCTGAATTGAATTCATACAGAAAAGATTTTTAAGATATTTGTAGTTTAAATGTAAAATAATTGATCATGGATATGAGACGAGGTGTAGGAGATATAATTTCTTACCTTTAGAGAAAACACGACAAGTAATTGATTTTACTTACTTAACCAGTCTGTTAAAAATTGCGAGTGGTACTATTGATTGCCCTTCTTTATTGAAGCAAATTAACATCTGGTTATATTAACTATCGCCGTAACTCTTTCTTCATTCGAGCTAGTAACTTCTTCAATGACCTGTCAAGAAGCGGCAGCGAGTTGGAATTGTTTCGGGCTAAACCCAAAAATTTTATTAAGTTTTATACTTCAGTTTTTTAACACCCACTCCAAAATTTTATTAAGTTTTATACTTCAGTTTTTTAACACCCACTCCAAAATTTTATTAAGTTTTATACTTCAGTTTTTTAACACCCACTCCAAAATTTTATTAAGTTTTATACTTCAGTTTTTTAACACCCACTCCAAAATTTTATTAAGTTTTATACTTCAGTTTTTTAACACCCACTCCAAAATTTTATTAAGTTTTATACTTCAGTTTTTTAACACCCACTCCAAAATTTTATTAAGTTTTATACTTCAGTTTTTTAACACCCACTCCAAAATTTTATTAAGTTTTATACTTCAGTTTTTTAACACCCACTCCAAAATTGCTGCCGTCACTTAAAATGTTTTGTTTCTGTTAGTTTTTATATTTTTATACCATTTTAGTTTTATTATTGTTTACTTTTTATATCATATTTTTTATACAATCTGTATCAAGCAGGGCCAGTCATATTTCACGTACCCAATCAGTTACTTTTAGTGAGCTGGTACACATCAAAACATTTCTTGATATCTCGTTCATTGTGGAAGTACATACTTTTGAAAATAATACGAGTTTATCGACATTATGACAACATTATTCAATCAGCTGATTGGAGTAATGAACTCTGTCTAGTGTTACTACCTAAAGTTCACCTCCTTTGCCTCTGCTGTGAACCTAGTATTCTTGTGCCTATTGTGCTGACTCCGCCCGCTTTCAACTACCTATTTATTTTTGATAAGATTGTAAGAGTTCCGTTTTATAATTTTTTTCACTAAGAACGAGTTACGACTACCTACTTTTACTAGTTAGAAAAGAAAATTGAGACGTTCATTTAGTCAATTATTCTCTGTTCCTATCACCAGGTCAGGTCAGGAATGTGTTATCTATCAGGTAAGTACTTCTGACGGTTAATTAGTATGGAGGTTCGAATCCAAAACATTTAAGATTTTGAGAAAATTAAATGTAAATGTTATGTACCTGTAAAGTAATACTGTAAAAATGGTCAAAAAGGGTTTTAAGTTTCAATACTAAACACATTCGTTTTTGTTTACAATAGTGTAGTGATAATAAGAATAACATTTTTAAACATGTGTGACATACCTAAGTACTAAATAAAACTTACGTGTGATGGAAGATGTTATCACCGATTGACTAAATTAATAGCAACAAACGTAAAAATAATACACATAATGACAGTGAGTGGTGTTTCGCAGCGCTTAAGCCAGTTTACACTTTGGTTGTATTCTGTGACTTCGGAAAATATTAGTAGTAAGTAACTAGCACTGCAAGTAGACAGTATGAATGTCTACCTACTAGTCTAAAATCATTGCAAGTGACTGCACTGCACTGAAAAAAGTTGAACACCTCGGACGGGAATCGAACCACGCACCTTCCGCCACCAGCACCAACAACCACCAACACCAGTCTCCACAGTCCAATCCAGAGTCCAGACTCATTTGTCAAGTGGTTAAATGCAGCCGCCCGGATTGCAAAAGTTGCATAGTTCGATTCCCGCCTGAGTTGAACTAAACCTGAACTTTAACAATGCAAAAAATTATCTAAGCGTTATGCAAACTTCTAAGATCTGATAAAGCAACGGGATAAAGCTAAAAACATACGCATCGAGCGCTGACAAATATCGATGGATAAAACCAGTCCTCAGTAGCGTAGTGGTGAAGGCAGCCGCCCGGATCATGGATTGTGCGTGATTCGATTATGTTTGACATTTATTAATGCAAAAATTTATCTAAGCTTATCCATCAATAACTCACAATTATTATCACGTCTACATAATAATTATTTTCGATCCCTAAAAAGTAGCAACTCCTGTTTTTAGCAGGCACGGCACGCTGGCGCCGGCGCCGCCTTGGTAGGTTTGTTTGCCTACGATTTTTTCGCAGTAGTTTGTGAAAGCTTTCAGAGTGCACGCCTACTTTTCGTTTGTTTGCTGTTCGGTTTCGATTCGACTACCTATTAAGTTAATATGATATTTCTAAATAATCAGGAGTATTACGAAATGATTCTTTGTGTCGGGGCTGTTTATGTGTTTATGTGATGTGGAGTGGACCTTTTTTTTATCATAGCTAGGGTGCTACGTAGACCTAGGGTACCTAGTTCTAGGTAGGCGTATCTACCTTAGAGTAGTACGATTATTTATTCTGTAACTACACCTCAAAGTGCTTCGCTTTAGTTGATTTTAGTTATTTCAAAAATAAGTCATTATAATGACTATAGACCTATGTAGGTAAGTACCTAATCGTAGGTAAGCGTACCTATCTACTTTAAAGTCGAAACAATGTGGCTGTAAAATGAAAATGGTTTTATTACTTTGATGATAATTACTTAAGTACCTACTTAATACAAATAATTAAATCACGAAAGTAAAATAGCTGCCTACTTATCCGGCTTTGTTTTATTAGTGCCGTCAAAGGTTTTGACTTTCGCTGCCCTCGCGGCCGCGCCGCCGCGCCGACAGTAGCCGGCAACTGTTTGAGCGGGCGAACTACAGTACACCTCCTGTTTGTAAAACTGTGCGCCTGGTAGGGGGCGTGGCGGCCAAAACTAGGGCACGCAGTTTTACAGACAGGAGGTGCAGTGTAGGCATCATACAGAGTTCATGACCCTGCTAGTGATGGACTTAGCTTGTTTTGATTTTAAATTAACGACAGATTAACTTTGTTTGTAAATGCAAAAACAAATTAAGGTATTTATAGAAAGGGTCTACACTAGGGATAGTTTGAAACCCTGGATTGTGGCTGAACCTGTCTGATACACCTTGTATAATTTTCTGTAAAGAGCTTGTGTGGTCCATGTACATCTCTTTTTCCATATGCAAATACCTGTTAATAGCTAAGAAGTTTTATAGAAATACATCCATATACTGTATAAGTGTTGTTAGTGTTCTGAACAAATTTAAAAAAAAAAAAAAATATATATATATATATATATATATATATATATATATATATATAATCTAGGTAGCAGCCGCAACCCACGAGATATTTTCTGCTCTGCGAGGGACTTCGTACGAAATTGTACACATTTTATACACACATATGAACACAACCGGAGCTAATCTAGAGAAACATCCATTCGCATTCCACTTCAAAACTAGCATCCCAATCTCAAAATGTATGTAGCCACTGCCTTCGATACTATTTGTTTTATTAGTTACCCAAACAGCTTTTAGCTAATTTTTTTATTTGAATGAATGAATAATGAATAAAAGATTATTTGGCACCAATATACAACACAAACTTCAAAAAAAACAAAGCCAATAATATATTTTTTATTAAATTATTTTGTAAGTTTATTTGCTCTACTCTTCTGTCAATGAGACCATTCAAACACACAAAAAATTACTGCTTGCTTTTTAAATACATCATTAATATTTAACCTTCGCACAAACACTGTCACACTGCAGATACGTATGTTAAGTAAGAAAGTACTAATAATACGGTATAAACAGCATTCCGGAAGATACTCTCCACTTTGCTGTATTTAATTCACTCCATTTTATTGCGTTACATATTGCTTTCTTACTGACCGAATTTGAAAGCTGTCCGTGCACACCGATAATATATGTACGTCAGAACCACATATCCAAAAAGCGTCACTTTGGACAATTCAAGTAATTTTCCTATTACGATTCAAACTGTTATCGTGTGGCGATATTATCAATAGATTGAATATGAAAATTACAAAAATTGTTTGTTCAAAGTAGAACTGTTGAATTGAATTGTGCCTTTATGGACGTATGGAAATATAAAATATTTATATGGTCATGGTGTATCTATTAATAATAAAAACTGGACTAACAGTTAAAACATTTTAGTAGAATATTTTCACAAAAACAACATTCATTTACCACCTACGTTCTAGGGTTTATCCTGGGGTTGAGCTGTCATGACAGTACGTGTACGAACGCCATGGAAAAGAAATGCAATTTTTCTCTTCAAATAAACATAAAATTATTATCAGCCGATGTCATATAATATGTGGGCTGGCACCATTTAATACTGCTAACTAATATTGCTACGTAGATTAATTGTAGCTTAGATATTTATTACTTACATAAACTCAGTAGCCAAACTATTTCTTATTTTTTATTATAAATTAATTCGTTTCACTTTTTCTGTTATATTACATAATTGTTCAACAACATATTTTATTGAGTTCTGCTAGGCTAGGAAAAGTTCTATACACTGTTTCGTGGTAGACGGTAAAACTGTACATCTTCCGGGCACGGGGTGGGACCGTCATGATGTCCAACCCGACCCGCCGCAGACACAGCGCAAATGCCTTAGGCTAAGCGTATGCTGAGACGCAGGTGACGCAACACAGCACAGGGCAGTTGGGGCAGACATAGGCCGCGAACGCATGCTGCGACGCAGGTACATAAGTGGCACGGACACATGAGTTGTCAATGTCAGTGTTAGAGTCTGATAATGTGAGTTGTAGCTACTTTGCAAGCGTTCTAATAATGGATAATTTGTACTACCGAGAGAGTTCTGTTAACTGTTCTGTCATTATTACAAAACTAGCTGTGCCCCGCGGTTTCACCCGCGTTATATTAGTCATAGCGTGATGTTATATGGCCTATAGCCTTCCTCAATAAATGGACTATTCAACACAAAAATAATTTTCTGAGATTAGCGCGTTCAACCAAACAAACAAACTCTTCAGCTTTATAATATTAAGTATAGATTATAATAAAATGGTAAAAAAACATGCACGCGTCGCGCAGAAATCTGTGCCGGCGCTACAACTCGGCGCGGGGCGGGGCGCACGCCTGCGTCCGCGTGCCCGCGCCGCCGCGTGCGCATGCGCAGCTCCCGGCGCGACCATGCATTACAGTTCCGCTCTGCTCTGCACTGCGCGGAGCTGCGTCGTCTGCGTCTCAGCATACGCTTAGCTTTATCTTTGTTGTACACAGGGTGCCTTCATGAAACGCTTCTTGTAATGTTGCAAGCTAATAATCAATGCGATGGGCATCTAAAAACTAAAGAGAAATTGGTAAACGATGTCACGATCAGTCGTGTGCCCGAATAGTAAAAGGAAGTCAGTTTTTTAAATCCATAATTATAAACACTTGGCTCTAATCTTACCTGATCTAATGTAGTGAACAGGCCGCAGGTGGAAGCGCACTTTACCCAGATTCTTTACCAACTACTGAGGCACTGGCATTCTTATCTCTAATTGTCGCTGGAGCGCTGAAGGGCTGGGGGGGCACTGGGGGGATGCGGGGTATCTTGTAGTAGACGTCGGGCACATGCTGCGCGTCGCTGGAGTGCCGGATGTAGGCGAGGTCGGGCGCGTGCGTGAGGCCTTGGGGGGCTGGGGGGATGCGCGGTACCTTGTAATAGACGTGCGGGGGGGGGGATGCGGGGTACCTTGTAGTAAACGTCGGGCACGTGCTGCGCGTCGCTGGAGTGCCGGATGTAGGCGAGGTCGGGCGCATCGCGTGTGGGCACGATGACGTCGTCGCGCACTAGCGCCTGACACTGCCCCGACACCTGGTATCCCTCCATGTGCACCTGCTGACTGCTGTCGCCTGCGCACAACCGAACGATTGACCTTAACTCCGATTAACCGAACGTTATTATTAGGCATTCATGATACAGAAAGTAAAATATTGATTGACACCAATTAAAATGGAAATTAGCTAACCTCATGAACTAGTGTTCTATGTATCGATATGCACGTCAAAATTCTTTATAGGTAAAGTCTTGATAGGTTCACAATCACAAATGACTTTGCTCAGTATCGAGGTGGAAAGCCTGGGAGGCTGGGTACCGACCGGTGATGCAGACGGTGACGAACTTGGAGCCGAAGTAGCCCGAGGAGGCGTGGCGGCAGGCGCTGGGGTGCTGCTCCTGGTAGTGGCCCGCCATGATACACTCCTGCGCCGACAGGAAGTGCGTGTCCACGCCGCTGCATTTACGAAACGGACACAATACAGTTTTGAAGTAGTTTAAATACTAAGGGAACCTTCATAGACTAGAACATGAAATTACTGCCAACCGTCCCAAAAAAAAGTTAGAATAAAAATGCAATAAGTACGGTTCCCGTTTCGGCTCGACTAAATTTTTTAACTTTATACTCTAGGTCGATTCGTATCCATCCGATCAGTTGCAAGGACAGCTAGCGGCGCACCTGCGTGCCTCACTAGCACAATCCACTACATGACAGTATGCCGCCTAGCGCTCTACCCGTGGCGGGTGACGCACCGTATGTGCTGCACGGCGCCGGGCGTGGCGGGGTCGGCCAGCAGGTCCGTGAACAGCCAGCCCACGCGCCGCAGCCCCAGCCGCCGCGCCAGCTCGGCCAGCAGCGGCGCCGCCGGGTCCTCGCGCAGCGACACGCCGTCGCGCCACCCCGTCTGCGGCGGCTCGTAGATGGCCGCCACGCGCGCGCGGACACCTGCGCAACGCAACACACCACAAACCCGTTAGCGACAATGTTGGCGCTCTCGGTTCTTACGCGGCAAACACATATTAGTCACACCGCACCTTCTTCGGTGCAACAGAGTCACAAATAGCCAAAGAGTTAAGTATGCCAATTTACCTATTAAACATATCTTTATTTCGGAAAAGCAAAAACTATCGCTACGATCGCTACGAAACGTTGCAAAAACGATAAACAATAAATTTTACAAAGATTTTAAACATATTACACGATACATCCAATAATAAGAAAATTAAGTCCTCTCCTGTAAAATTACAAAATGAGCAGCTGTGACTTTGTTGCACCTAAGGTGAGACATGTTGAAAGAATGTTGAAAGAAAAGAAAGCTACTTCTAAAAAAACTGTTGTTTCTTGCGCCCATTCTTCTCCACAGCTAAAAATGGACATTCTCAAATATTTGGACGATTCAAAAGTACTTATATTTAAGTTAATTTGAATAAATAAAAAATTGACGTTAACTTAAAATAAAAAGAAAAGTAATATTTATTAACAAAAATACATACACATGGTATACAAAAATAAAGGAGTATATTGAATGATGTAAGGATGTAATTACCCGCAACGAGGGCGATCGAAGCCTCCGCTAGAGGCGTCCGAGATACCCGTTAGCCGTTGTTTAGGAATCGTACATATTATTTTTAACTTTATTTAGTGATGGACTTGAAAATTTACAAATTTCAGCCAAAAACTTGGCTAAACAAGTTGCTCCTATTGAGCAATGTTTAATAGACATAAATGTCAGTAGTGTTTCTACTAACATTCCAATCAATAATTTAAATTAAATCCTAAGACAAAAGAGGAATTCTCTTGCAAAATGTTTGGTAATATTTTAAATAAATGTATAATTAATTCTTAGAAAAGCCCGTCTCGACTTACAATTATTAAAAATGTTCACTCAATCAACATGATTCACCAGAACATTCAAGGAATGACGGGCAAAGATCTGGAGATTGAATTGTTCATGAACGATAATGAAGTTGATATTTTATGTATTACTGAACACTGGCTCATGAGTCAAAGATCATGAGTTCATGTTCAATTTTAATTATCATTTGGTAGGTAGTCCGTTCAGTCGAGTAAATTCAATTCCTTAATCATAGTTAATAAGAAGTTAAAATTAAAGGAACGAAGAGACATAGAGAGCCTCTCGGTTGAGCGAACAATAGGAATAGCTTGTGTATACACACTTAATACAACAAGTTGCTCCAGCTCCAGGAGCAACTTGTTGTATTAAGTGTGTATACAGTAGGCCTCCGTCAGCATTGTATAATTATTTTGAAAGAGTAATGGATGAAGCATTATATAAAATCCGCAATGTAGGTAAAAGATAGTTGTTTGCGGTGATTTTAATATTAATTTGTTAGAAAAGTCTACAGGTTCTATCAAAATTAAAAATTTATTTCAATAATATAATTTGAATAATTTATTTTTGGAGCCGACTAGAATAACTGCCACTTCGGGCACTTGTATCGATAACATATACACCGATCTAGTACCACTGTCTAAACTCATTATTAATAAACTAGACTCTGATCATTGTGGCCAAATGGTCAGCCTTCCACATCAGTGTAAGCAAGTGAAGAACAGAATATCACTGTTGTACAAAAAACGGCAGGTCGTCTGAAACGCTTTAAAACAATCTTTATGTTAATATATGTTATCACTACATAGTGTAAAACAAAGTCACTTCCCGCTGTCCCTATGTATGTATGTATGCTTAGATCTTCAAAACTACGCAACGGATTTTGATGCGGTTTTTTTTAATAGATAAAGTTATTCTAGAGGAAGGTTTATGTGTATAAATACATGCTGCATTGTATGCATAATATAATAGAGAAACACTGATAACTTAAGAGGTTTCAAATTTTTTTGCGCTTACATTGCAAACTCTGGCTGAACCCTACGAGATAGACCAAAATAATATACTATAGTATTGTACACCTTAAAAAGGTCTACAAAAAAGTCCGCGATGGTAAATGTCTATCTTTTAGGGATAACCCACATAATCATTTTGTATCCTTTACTTTTTACGAGAAATAATGGCTTATTTACGAAGCAATTTTAAACAATACAGCATTAATCCTTATCCAATTAAGTACCTTAAATAGATTGTGCATTTAATATAGACCAATATGGCCCTTTACAGCATGTAATTTAAATGAATATTTTCGAAGATATTACAGATTTAAAATGCAGGGACATAGTGGTTGCCCGTATCAGCATCAGCATTATTATAAAACAAAGTCGAGTTTGTTGGAACACTTATAACTCGAGTGCGGCTGGATTGATTTTCATGGTTTTTGATTTGTTGTATTTGTCTCCGTCCTGAATAGCAAAAACATTGGAAAATTTATGAAAAAAAAAAAATTTCATGGTTTTCGTAAATGTCAAACATTAAATGTTCACCCGTCGATAAGGTAAACTCTACCCTAAAATTAAAGAACGTATTTAAATAAAGGTTTCGAATCGACAAGATATATACCTACACAAAATTGGTTTAATGGCGTATTTTAGATTTTAAAAGTTAAATAATGACTGTAAACTGTAACACGACATTTATTGACTGTTAGGCGGTACGATTTTCGCCGGGTCAGCTAGCTTAGAGTATAATGATAACCCAAATGAATTTTATAATGATTTCTTTCATAAATATTGTTTAGAATTTAATAAAACTTTTATTCCAAAGATGATCTAGGTTAGTGGTGGTGGTGGTGGCGTTAGTGAATGGGCTACAATTGGTATCCACAAAAGTAGAAAGCTACTTTATGAGCTATATGATGAACGCAACTATAACACCAGTGAAGATTTCAAATTATATGTCAAAAAATATTCTAAGTTATTTAAAACAGTATATCGATTAGCAAGGGCAAAGTTCCTGAGTTCAAAGATTAAGCTAAGTGATAACAAAATAAAAATGACATGGAATATTATAAATAGTGAAACTGGAAAGGTCAAAAGTCGTAACAATGAGTACAAATTGAGCTACGAAAATCAAACCTTAACTTCTGATGCTGATGTTGCTGCGGCATTTGAGAAGTTTTTTACTGATATTCCAGTTTCAACTACAAAGGCTTTGGACTCCTCCCCCACTATAGCTGAAGCGGTTCTAAAGGAAAATGTCAAACCTAGTGAAAACTATTTTAGTTTTCAAAAACTTGATTTTAGAGATATAATTAAAACTTTTACACTATTAATAAAAAGAAGACTGCTGATCTGTGGGGTAATTCCGTCGACGTCACTAAATCCGTTATTGAAACAATAGCTCTAGTTTTAGCTTGCATATTTAACGATTGCTTTGACTGTGGTGTTTTTCCTGACCTAATGAAGCACAGTAAAGTAATTCTATTATTCAAATCAGGTAGCACATCCGGCCCCACTAACTTTAGACCAATTTCTGTGTTACCCACATTTAGTAAAATATTTGAAAAGATAATTCTAGACCAAATTCAAGTTAATTTTTATAGAAATAAGCTTTTACATTGTAGACATTGTGTACTGTTTCACTAGGGGTCGCTCGACTACTGACGCTGGTGTTGAACTTTTACTTCAAATATTTAATGCCTGGGAGAATTCACACGATGCCTTAGGGGTATTTTGTGATTTATCCAAGGCCTTTGATTGTGTTTTACATGAAACCCTGGTCAGGAAGCTCTACCACTATGGAATTAGGGATGCATCACTGTATCTTCTGATCTCATATTTGAGTGATAGGGTTCAGAGGGTTGATGTTAACGGTAAAATATCTCCGGGATCGGTGGTTACAATGGGAGTTCCACAGGGTTCAATTCTTTGTCCTTTCTTATTTTTTATTTATATTAACGACTTGCCTTACTTTGAAAAGACAACCATGAACTAGTATTGTTTGCAGATGATACCTCACTTTTATTCAAAGTGAAAAGACAACAGCCGATTGTTGACGATGTGAACAATGTTATCTCAAAGTTCATTGGTTTAGTGTTAACAATTTGCTATTAAATGAACGAAAAACCAAATCTATAAGATTTGTATTACCCAACGTTAAGGAGGTAAAAACCAGTGCAAAAATTAAAGATAAGAATGTGGACCTTGTGGACACCAGTGTTTCTAGGTATTACGTTGGATGCAAAGCTACAGTGGGGCCCACATATTGATAAATTGTCGAGTAAACTGAGCTCTGCGGCTTATGCAGTAATGAAAATTCGTCAGATCACTGACATTGAAACAGCTAGACTTGTTTACTTTAGTTATTTCCATAGCGTAATGTCGTACGGCATTTTACTGTGGGGCCATGCTGCCGACATTCAAACTATCTTTGTGCTGCAGAAGCGGGCTATTCGAGCAATTTATAACCTTACCAATGCAATTTAGTACCATATACTAGGCTCCACAAATCAAATAATTCATTTAGAGGCCTGTGTGTTCGTTATTACAATAAAGTTCTAAGTAATATTCAAAAACTTGATATTAACAAATTTAAAATCACCATTAAAGAAAAGCTTTATAAGAAAGCTTATTATAAAGTGTCTGATTACATTGAAGACAAAACAGCATGGGTTTAAAATGCTCCAACCACTCCAACAGGTATTTCTAATTTAAAATATTGTTAAGGTTTTTTAAACTTGTATAACTTGGTAACGGCATATAATTTTGTAAATGTCGTTACATATTATATTAAAGTTGTGGTGTTTCTTGCGCTCATTCTTCTCCACAGCTAAAAAATAGACGTCCTGAATGGGTAGTAGGAGTAGGTTAAAAAAATGTTTGGGCGATTCAAAAGCACTTTTAAGTTTATTTGAATAAAAATATTTGACTTCGACTTTGACTTCGAAATAAAGTCATACAGGTGATGGAGTTCCCACCTCCAACTAAGCGAGCTGCCTATCCGTGCCCACGACTAATTACTCGGTCAGTCGAAGCTTCAAGCGGGGAAAGGAAGATTTAAGTAATTTAGAGTCCCACTTAGAGTATTTAAGTTGTAATTATGCAACTCGATACATGCGGGCGGAACCGGTATCGTTACCTAGCGGCACGTCGGGGTGTATCTCGTACTGGCCGTAGAGGAAGCCGATGCGCTGGTGCGCGGTGGCGCGCCAGTAGGCCAGGAACCGCTCCACCAGCGCGGGGTGCTCCACCAGCACGTTGTCCACGTGCCGGTAGCGCTGCCGCATCAGCGTCACGGCGCCGGGCTGGCACGCCGAGCAGATGCCGCGCGGCCACGGCGGGTGCTCCTTGCAGCCTGCGGATGTGCTTTGCATGTGCTTACGAACCAGTAGTAACGCGAGCACCCTTTACGTTTAATAAATTGACGGTAGCGATGGCTCACCAGCAGAAAGCAGTTCGTATTTTCTAAATCGTGACCGGCTTTCTACAGACGGTTTATCTGAACGACGACCGAAGTGGATGGCTCGGCGGCGGACTGGCTAGGTCGTTACAGAGTTACTTTCTATAAATTTATTGTTTAGCACACCCGAGCACAGGGTCTTTCCTTTACACTTTCCGGTTTTAAGACTGGTTCATCATGATTGACTCATTTTATTTCCCCACAGCTGGGGCACGAGCCTTCCCTATGTATGGATAGGGAGAATGGGCCATAAACCACCACGCGGGCCCAGTGCGGATTGGTGGTTGTTAACGACTGCTGATGCAGCCGGGACCAACGGCTTTACGTGCCTTCTGAAGAACGGAGAGGAGCTCGAGATGATAAACTTTTAGTCACCCATCCGATGACCGGCCTTTGCATGAGTTGCTTAACCTCAGCACTCGCAGACCGGGCGCGTTAACCACTGCGCCATCAAATAAGACTGGCTGATAAGCGGTAATTCATTTTAAATTCTATTCTCATGATTTTGTAAAAATGGCTGTTATTATTTTAATATTAAGACCAATGAATAATATCCATTTTTTTAAGAATGAATAAAAGAATAAACTAAAATAAATAAATAAACTTTCCTACACTCACACCAATTATCTAGCCTAAGAGAAGTTTGTTATGAAACTCGTTAAATGGACAGACAACGGACATACTTATTACACATAGAATGAAAGAATGAATGAATTTTCAATTAGATTAATTATACATAAGTTAATATCATCCTCATAATTTAGATTCATGTTCTTATTAAGAGAACTCCATAAAGTTTGCAAAACCATACCAATAATCATTTTACTACTTTGGCCAAATTCAATATTGACGTCAGATATCAAGTTATATTGTTATCATAAATAAATTTTCATCTTAATTAAGCATAATAAGTACTTAATGGAAAATTAATGGAATCAGGCGTTATTTTGCGGAAATACACACACTACATATTATTTAAATTACATTTTTTTCATAATAAGTACTCTTAACACATACCACAAAGGTGCAAAAAAAGTAAAGTAATTTATAAGTAAAAATAATGAACCTGGTTTAATCTTAAAGGATAATTCTTCCAGAGAGACAAATCTGCCCGAGGTGATCTTGCGCAGGTAGGAGTGGAAGGACATGTGCTTGATGTTGTGATCCTTCAGGTAGTCCTCGTCCCATGGCTCCAGCGGCGAGCAGTGCACGCAGCAGCCCTTGGAGTTGTGGCGGCACCTGCCGAGGCAACACACATACAAATACACTAACAGTATGCAAGGAGTAATATTTCAAGGGCACAATGAATTGACATTCCTCGAATTACCGCACAGTGGATAGGGAAGCATCAACTGTATAGCTTTGTAGTTTAAGTATTGATACATAGTGCCCAAGTGAGTCTGTACAATCATTTTAGAATCAATGCCAAAAACAAAAAGTTTTCGAGATAATTTAATCTGATGAAACAAACATTTTCATCAAGAATTAAAAAAACCGAAATGAGGAAGAGGATCCAGACTTGCATTCGGAATTAAGGGCGACACATTGAGCAAGATGTTTAAAAAAATGTAAACGATTTGACGTCAATTATTGCTAAAACTAATTATTACTTAAACTTTTTGTGTGCATTCTGTTGTTTTTTTTTTTCACTTCATAGTTAAATTTAATTATGCTGGCTTTTATACCTTTTTGGGTACGTTATTAGGTGAGGAAGTACGACTAGTCACATAATATTTTTTTGAGCTAGGCAACACTTTATAAAAAGAAATATAAAAAGAATATTAATTTTTTTTTAAGTTTTTGTTGTAATTTCAAAATGTTTAGTATTTTGACATGTTTTAGTGCTACCTCAGCTGTGTTAGGATGTCAGCTACAAATTAAAATTAAAGTTAATCCATGCATCATGATATTTGTTTTAAATTTGAAATTAAGTGCTAAAATTTAGATATTTTTTTTAAAAAAACACAAAAATTTCGATTATCTCGAAAACTATTAGTTTTTGGCCATATGGGGGGTTACATTTGTCACATTTTAGGCCGCCTATCACCTCCTGCAAGGAAGTTGTTGAGTTTCCAGTAACCCTGTATATTACAAAATCTGACAGTTTAAATATTGAAAATGAAAATAGCACAGAATTGTATGGTTTGTGCCTTTTTGGTTGTAAGAGCTATTTTCATTTTAAACATATAGCATTGTGATTGCATCAATTATAATAATAATTTAATAAAGCATAAATACTGTTAAATTATTTATTTGTTTATTGATACACAAAACAGAATACAGTAATTATAAACAAAATAAATTGAGGTTACAGTAACGTAATGTTATTGTTAATGTTCCACTTTGAGAAACTTATTGCATGTGAGGTCTCATATGATACATACAGCTTTTCATCTCTTTGGCGCTGTATGGTCCCAGGCATGCGGTAAAGCTGCAAGTCCACTTCATCCTCTTCTAGGTCTGCTGGGTGAGGAACAGAGGAAGGCGGCGCCACAGAGGAGCCTGCCTCTGCTGGCTCTCCAAAAGGCTTGTTGTTGGCCTAGTTTAGAAAATGATTTGTTGTCAACATGATCATGGTGTAGGTAGATAGAATATTATGAGTACATTATGAGATCAAACGCAAGTCAATTAGGTGGCTCTGTGGCTGTAAAGAAGTTAAACAGCATTTGTAACATTAAGCTTATTTGTGTTTCAGTAACAGTTCCAAGTTACATTTTAACAATACCATGTTTTGTTTAGCTACCTGATCATGTCAATATTAACCCAAATAGTTAGTCCAGGCGTTTGTGTGTTGTTGTAAATGAAACTCTAAAAGTATTGTATTAGGGTATATCTATATAATACTTTTCAGGGCTTTTAAAAGCCCCGTCGTAGTATCTGGGTTTAAGCAACTACTTGTAAAATTACCTGAAAATATTTCAAGAGATTTCCTATTCAGGTACTAATAGTGTTAATACTCACTTCTGCACTAGTGGTAGGTTGTTCAAAGAGCACAGCTCCATTGACAGGACTTAAGTACAGCATGTCCCCGTGCTGCAGGTTGTAGTCGCGAACAGTGCGGGACTTGCTCGAGAAGAGCTCGTCCTTGCGCTGGCGGTCCCTGTGCAGCGCGAACGCGAACGAACCCAGGTGCAGCGCCTCGTGCACGCGCTCGAACAGCAGAGCGGTCACGTCAGACTCCTGCACCTCCACGCGCGCCGTGCCCTCGGCCGACTGCACGCGTAGCGTCTGTGAGGAAACGTTTACCCACGGTCATCAGTCATCACACATCGATACGACCACTTCGAAAGCTGCCGAGTCATCGTCTATTTTGTCAACATTTTCACATTTACTAGTGGAAAGGTAGCGAATAAGCTTTTCGCTACCTCTTTCTTGAGAGATATTCCGTAGATAATCTACCACAATTTAAAAATATTTCGAATAGATGTCTGAGCAACGATGGTACTCAATGTTTTAACATCTTTTTTTACCTCTGATGTTTTCATAGAAAGATCGATGAATACTTGAACGATTGAAACATACAAACTCAAAGTATTTTACCATTTTCCTTGGCCCGGACATTGTTTTATCTTTCTAAAATAAAATAACTGCACAGCACAATACCAACACTACTTTGACATTATTATTCATGTCATGATAGTCATGCATGACATATATCTTTTTTAGAGTTGTCACCTCTCCTCTCGTAAGGAAGTCAATGGGACCTGTGTCATACAGCCTAATCATTGACAAATATTGATTTAATAAGCAAATTGATTAAGATGAAAAATTCTTCCCTTTACTTTTCTTGAGTAAGTGAAGTTGTAGGACTTTTATCGTTTGCTTTTTTGCTCGTTTGCCTCATTCCTATTTTGCTACGATGATGTCTATACAAAATCCAAAAGTCATCGAAACTTAAATATATAATATTTTTAATGCCGCAAGCAAATCAAGATTCTTGAATTCAGAGGACCATCCTCAACACCACTGTTGTAAAATATATAATTTTAGAGGTAAGATGAGATGTCAATGGCATATTAGCATCCCTCTTAGAGAAATACTGTGTCCGTTAAGCTGGCGTACACAATGGTCTAATTCACGTTTGTTGTAATACCATTTTTTAGTGCGTAATTAGTGCGTAATTACTGCAAACATAAAATAATTAGTGCTTCCTTAGTTTATGAAATAAAGACCTTTTTTTTAGTGTGTACGCTGGCATCACGATCAAGCTGGCGGGCGTACACGTGATCGTTCTCGAAAACTACTTATACTAAAGCAACGAAAACACACATTTAATGCCATAATGGCGCCCCCGCTATGCAAAATTTCATATGGATTGCTCTGAAAGGAACGGAGATATTAAACAAGACTGGTGAATGACATTTAGAGCTGGCGTCTATACACCGTACCCATATTAGTGCTTACAGAAAGCGAACTTTTATTTTTATAATTGTTAAAATAGTTGTTGTTTGTTATTGTGGTTAATGCTGCTAGCGGCTTGAAATGGGTATCGCGAGTTGTGCTGTTCCCAAACACTACCACTACTACGCGGGATGTTTAGGTCGCCAATAAGAGCTCCGCACTAGGGTTGGCTTTAGTATCCTGCGGCACGAATAGTGATTGTGGCTTTAATCGATAGGGGTTGGTTACTTCTTTTAATCGACACCCCCCACCCCGCGGAGATGCGTGTTTTTTACACGTGTTTCAAGTTAACGTGTAACGGAAAGTTATTTTGCGTTACAGTAATTACTTTTAGGTTGTTTGAACTCTTATTTTTATTATTTTATATTTATTTATTATTATTCCAAACTTAATACAGAAATCCTTACTGTTGGTTAGGTTAAGTAATTTTTTTTTCCCGAGCGAAGCGCAGCGTAGTGAGGGCTAGTCACGGAAGGGGGGAGCGCAGTCACGATTCACGAAAGAGGAGAGTAATTTATAAAATCTAAAGTGGAATCTTTATCCTTCGGATATCGATTTTTCATTTCACCTAGGGGTTGACTACATAATAAAAAGACAGATTATTTACCCTTTTTAATGTCGCAGTCGGAAAATTAATAACCGCATTTTATCGGTAGCTAACCATAAATTTGGTTAAGTAACGGTAGCTAACGGGTTTTTTAGAACTTTAGTCATTGGTACGCCAGCTTGATCGTGATGCCAGCGTACACACTAAAAAAAGTCTTTATATCATAAATTAAACAGGCACTACTTATTTTTTGCTTGCAGTAATTACGCACTAAAAGAGGGCATTACAACAAACGTGAAATCGGCCATGTGTACGCTACCCTAATGGACACGAAATCACTACTGAGGGAGGGAGACATCCCTAGTAAAGGTAAACGCACACCTGGCCACACCGCACGCGCCGCAGTCGCCGCATTCGAATCCTCAAAGAGGAAATTAATATTACGGAAACGAATCCTTTATATGAAGTTCTGTGCAACCTCGCACACGGCCGGCACACCCAACAAGCGCCGCAGTTGTTTAGAATTTCATATAAGAATTCGAATTCGCGTCCCAGGTGTGCATTCACCTTAAATCTGTGATATCTGTCAGCAGTAGTATGTCATTCTGTCAAAAAATAATGACAGTTTTGATTTTTGTCAAGTCAGCCAAAAATAAACATCTATTTTCGACAAAACTAATAATAGAAATCAATAAACAAACAGTCACAAAATCCGCTACAAGTACAAGTTACAGTAGTTGCTTAACCTAATCAAATACTGTAATTAAATTTTACGTAAGTTTCTCGAGCTTTTATAAGAAAAAAAATCTTGTATTATAGGAGTTTCTGCTGTTGTAGAATAAAAACAGAAAGGGTGGCGGTGCGATCAGTTCACTGGATCTGTCTTATAAATAGTGTGTAAGAGGCGCGGGGTGCGCGGCAGCTCGCGCTCGCAGTGCAGTAGGTAGCTCGGTAGGTAGGCCAGGTTGCCGCAGGTGTCCCTCGCCGCTGCACCGCTGCATCACACGCTCGCACGAAGCGCTACACACAACTCTTAGCTTTAACAGTGGTTTAATGTTTCATGTGTGTTAATCACTCTATTAAAATTAGTTATTTAAAAGTTTTATAGTTTTTCTAATAGTTGTGAAGCACAGAAGAAGCATTTGGTTGTAATAGAATTGCATAACTGTTAGTTCGCAGGTTTCCCTGACAGGTAAACATCAAATTTCTAGTGGTCATGGTATTGATTTGAACATAAATAATTTAGTTTAAAGGAAACTTCTGACTTGTTTTTATTTTAAACATTACAATATAATTACTTACTAAATAAATTTATCTGTTTCATTATCAACATAATGTGACTCCTTTTATCAACTAAAAATAAAATCTCATGCCTTTCCATCATGTTCTTTCCTTGTCTTGTGTTTATAAATATAAGCTGGATTATTGGAACTGTATGGTGAGTGTGATTGTTGCAGTGTGTCACATCATAATGGCTTCAGAAGAAGGTGTTCCTGTGGACCTCTACATCTATGATCTTACTAACGGGTTTGCTTCTCTGCTGGCACCATCCATTCTGGGTAAGTGCATAAAGTTATTGAAATAAAGTGTCAACTCATCATTACACAAACATATATATATACACTCTGACCATATCAGGAAAACAAGCATAATATTAATCAATAATCCAAAATAGTTTTATTCTTTGTAGTCAAAATATTTGAAAGAGCTGAGATCATATAAAATTAACACAAGGTATAGTCAAGCATGAAATTGCTTTAGCACTTTTGACAAAAACTTCCATTACAATAAAATTTCGATAAGGCTCATTGTCAATAATGACAACGTATCTGTCACTTGGTCTTTTAAACAAAAATAGAACTTGTTGTTTTATTATATGCAAACAAAATTCACTTCTATGGCGGTAAAGCAATTTCATTGTCGACTATACAATTTAAAAAAAAACTAAATGTAAAGAGAAATTAACACAATCTGAATTTTAAGAAGTTCCTTGAGTTATGTTAACAAAACTGGATGATTTTTTATGAGAGAAACTTGATAGTACTTTGACAAAACATAGTTTAGTCATAGTTTTATTATAATTTTATTTATATTAATTTATTCATTTATTTTTGAAAAGGACAGCTAACAAAACATACACTTCATAAGTCAAATTAATCGTATATTAATCTCTAAAGTTGAGTGCTGTCTCAGTTAAAAGCTGCCACTGCATGCAATTGTTGACAACAGTGTTTATGCAAAAGAAAAAAAAGGATCTTAACTTATAGTAACTACTTAATTAATTATTTTATACAAATGATAAAAAATAATGTTAAAGTCTGCTTATATAAATCAAATCTTGCTTAAAAAACCTATCTTTCTTTTGGTAACAAATTGTCTTGGGCCATAAGTACATATAAATTACAGAAATTAATAAATAAATGTTTACAGAAGATTCCTGCAAAAACTTAATTATAATTGTATTCATTGTTAATAGCCATTAAAAGAAAGTTGGTGCTAGGCGGCGCCTCCCGGCCGGCGACGCGGGCGCGGGTGCGCGAACTTTTCGGCGACCCAATTTCAAAGCGCGACTGACAGACAATTAGACTCATCACTGTATTTGTTTCAAGGACTGTTTTGTTGGTCTACTTTCTTTTGTTAGTTAAAGTTAGATCTTTTTTTACTACAGTTTTCAATGTTGAATTTTGTATAGTTTACAAGTACTTACTAAATTATTATTAAGTAATTACATTATTATATTATTTAATTACATTGACGACCTCCTTGTGGCTTGCACGCCGGACTTTGGGCGGCGCTAACTCTGAGGTCCCGGGTTCGATTCCCGGTCGGGTCAATGTCGAAAACGAACTTTTCGATATTGTGTCGGGTCTGGGTGGTTGTGATACCGTCGTTGTTTCTGATTTCCATAAAACGAGTGCTTTAGCTACTTTCCTTGGGATGAGAACAATGTTTGTGTTGTTGTCTAATATACAGTGGTGGACTTATAATTAGAAACACTTCATATGAATTATGAAAGTTTGAAGTCCACATACAATATATGTGAAAAAATTATAGATTCACGACTTAGTTGTTCTTAAACCAGACAAAATAGAAATTCAATTGTTCTATGGCACTGTGGTTACATTGGGCGTCCAAGTATATATTTAATAATCATGCAACAATATAGCCACTCAATTAGAATACTCATAAAATACATTAAAAAAACAAAACTATCTAAACTTCAATCATAAAAGAAGTTTAAAGCGTACATAGCTTATTTTCTGTTACTGACCGCTTGGACGCCTAATTAGAAACACTTTAGAAAAGCATGCATGGCACGCATGAAGTGTTTTCGCCTGATGAGTGATGAGATGACCCTAGAAACGTCTCGCCAAGACTGGTATGCCATAGATTAGTAAAGCAAAATTATTTGGGAGGGTTTCTCGAAAGGTATCGCTTCTTACCTTGGTTGCTTGCAACATCGAGAGAAGCGATTATTATTCGCTAAAAAGTGATGGTGCGAGACTGGAAAAAAGTCTTATTCTCAGATGAAACTAAACATGGAAAATTCAGACGGCAAGCGCTACGTTAGACTTCCAAAAATCCATGTTTTTAATTATAAATACACTAGAAGCATAGTCAAGCACGGAGGCGGCAATATCAAGGTATGAGAATGTTTTTCCGGATGTGGAGTTGGACCCGTTCGAAAGATTGAAGGTACAATGGATCAACTGCAGTACAAAATCATATTAAAAGAGACAATGCTTCCCTACTCTGACGACAATTTGCCTGTAACCTGGATCTTTCAGCATGATAGTGACTATAAAGACACCGCCCCGCCAACAATGTAAAATATTTTCTTAGGGAACAGCGTATTTCCGTCTTAGACTGGCCTGCAAATAGCCCTGATTTAAATCCCATAGAAAATCTGTAACATGTCGTAAAAAAGAAAATCTCAAACAAACGTAACTCCAGTCACAACGAACTCTACGAAGCTTTTGTCGAAGCATGGAATTCAATCCCACTAGAAAAATGTACGAAATTGCTTGAATCAATGCCACGTCGTTGTAGAGCTGTGATTGATAATAAAGGATACGCAACAAAATATTAATTAAAAGTTTTAGTAGCCTATACACAGTATCTATTCCTAAATTATATAATGCTCAATAATTAGACCTATAAATTATTTATCTTTAATTTTTTTGTATTGTTTCTAATTAGTTGTCCATTATTGCTGGTACTGTAAAACTCATTTAGTTGTTTGTATGAAATTTAATATTGAATTGGTACTTGTTTAGTTGATATTTTGTTGTTTTTTCTAATAAATGATAAGTTATTGAACATATTTTATGCTATTTGTTGTTTCATTTCCAAATAAAAAGTATTAGGGTCAAATATCTTGTATAATGTTAAGTTCCGTTGGTAGTGTTTCTAATTATATGTTCACTACTGTATATAAATTATATTAATAGTTATTTATTTTATTTATATAAATAAATAATGTATTGTATGTTGAAAAAGCAAATATTTTCTTTTTTTTTACAATGAATAATTCAAATTGTTAATTTGTATTTTATTAAAATTATGTAACTCAAACTGTTCTTCTATTTGAGTTAAATTATTTTTTATACAATCCAGGCGGATTGTGTAAGGTCGTTTGTTCGAATAACCTCTCTTTTTTCAAGTGTTATATAATTTTGTATAGAATGGTATGTTAAATTTGTTGGTAACGGCGCGGCGCGGTTGTTGCAGGGCGACAGGTGGAGGGCGTGTGGCATACGGCGGTGGTGGTGTACCAGCGCGAGTTCTTCTACGGCGGCGGCGGCATCACCAGCTGCGCGCCGGTCAGTGCCACTTACCATGCTCACTGGTTCTTATTATACAACTTTTGACACTGTGTTATACTATCAATAAACAATATTAAGAATAATTTAGTAAACGGGGGCTTAACATGATGCTGCCTCTGGTCCCTTAAATGATATCGATTGACAGTATATTGAACGTCATATGATCGATGAAAGTTCAAGGGCTCAATATATATCGAACATCAATGATATTACAATAAATATCAAACAATCCATATATTCGATATCATGAAGTGGACCCGGCGTTATACTGCGTAGTGAGATGAGCGCGGGCGGGCGGGCGTCGCGTCACAACGCGCGCGCGTAGGGCTGGCAACGCGCGCGCAGCCCGCCGCCAACTCCCACTTATGACAATTGTATAAACGTGCAATTAATAAGTCAAACAGATATAACCAGAAGCAACACACCCACGTCATCTGTGATGATTTGAGCTAAAGATATTGAACATTAAATTATAAACGCGTCATGCCGCTCAAACGCATGATTAAACGTACAACCACGTACAACTATGTAATCTATTAATATCTTCTGCTATAACAATCACTATTAATAGACATTTTGGTACTACTTTATGCAACCTTGATTTATTTATGATACGGATACGTTTAAACTGCGGATGTCCACTTGTCGAGCAGTATTATGTCGTCGTAGACTCTCCACTAAGGGTTAGGAATGTGAAGGTATATTGTGGCATAACCATCACTGGTGAGTACATCACACACCTTCGGAAACCTTGGCCCCTTTACTCGACAGTCTTTGTTTATATTATATTATTTATCAGTAATATCACAAGTTTCACTGCATGTGTGACTTTATCGGTATACAATGAATGAAATCAATAGAAGATACTAAGGAGATGGATCCCTTAGGATATACCTTATACCTTAGTATAAGATAAGAGCCAATCAAATCAAATCAAACCATTTATTTTGCACACTGTTACATAGATTAGGGTTACAAAAAAAAGCATAAAGATATTAAGGTGAGCAGTGAAACAGTGGCAAAAAAGTCTCTGGCTCAGCATGTGTCACAGAAATAGCAAAGCCAACGCCATTACGCTGATTTCCAGATGGATGCCGAGTTGCATTCGTACTACGAGTATTAAAGTTGTTCTATGCAGCAATGGATTTTTTTTATTATTATTGTGGCACGCCAAAATGGCCTCACCCTGCGTGATGTAAAGCAGCCAGTGAAGCCCAAGAAGTGAAAGCGTTCATCACAGTGCTACCACGCTATGCCGAACGCTCACACTATGGCGGCCTGCATAAATGCTTTTTCACGCCCCGCTTAAATAACCCGGGAGAGAAAAAGGAGGAAAACACGTGTGCGGGAAGCGCATTCCACATACGGGCAGTTCGGCAAAGGAACGATTGTCCAAACTTTTTGGTACGTGTCTTGATGGTCAGCACAGTATGAAGAAGCCCTCTCAGATCTGCACGCGTCGATCTGGAAAGGAATGGAGAGGGAGGAATGAGGTCAAAGAGCTTCTTAGAGCATTCACCGTGGTAAAGGCGGTAGAAAGCACTAAGGGAAGCAATGCCCTATGTAGCTGTAACGGCTCCAGACTGGTCGTAACGTCATCGTTACCGACAATACGGACAGTGCGTCTCTGCAACCTGTCAAGAGCTTCGAGCAAGTACTTGGCGGATCCGTCCCAAAGATGAGAGCAATACTCCACGCAGGAGCGCACCTGAATCTTATACAAAAGACAACGTTGCTCAGGCGTGAAGAACCGCTTCACTCTGTTCAGGATTCCGAGTTTACGTGAGGCTGTGGTTATGTGGTTGAGAGAGCTCAATATAGCTCTTCGGGTTGAGGTCGCTGTGTATGTCCATACCTAAGAGACTGAGACCAGTCTGGATGGGTAATAGGTTGCTCTGAAAGGAGGGTTGGGGGAGGAATGCAGACTTTTTGCAGTGACAGCGCAGACCTGTGTTTTTTTGGCATTGAACTGAACCAGGTTATCAGAGCCCCATTTAGAAATGCGATCTAATTCCTCGTCCAGCTCAATGACAATCTTCCGTCTCGACTCCACTACATCGGCTTGCTTTGCCGCAGGGTGACCCAAATAACGCCGATGTACTGTACTGTCGTCTGCATAGCAATGAATGTTACCCAAGGATAACATGTCATTGATATGCAGAAGGAACAGCGTGGGCGATATTATAGAACCTTGCGGCACTCCGGCGTTCACCTGCAGAAACTGTGAGGCACTGCTTTCGCAGAGTACGCGAATACTGCGCTCATGCAGGAATCCGGCGACCCAATCGCATAGGCGAGGTGGCAAGCCGTACGATGCCAAACTCGATCGAAAGCCTTGGAGATGTCCAGGCTAACAGCCAGTGCTTCTCCGTGCTTGTCCATTGCTTCACCCCACATGTGTGTTATGAACGCTAGGAGATCGCCCGTTGATCGTTTCGGTCTGAACCCGTATTGTCGATCATCATTCAGAGAATGATCTTCTAGGTAGCGGATGAGTTGCCTGTTTATGATTCGCTCAAAAACCTTACAAAGGACAGAGGTGACAGCAATAGGTTGATAGTTGGCTGGGTCAGACCTATCCCCTTTTTGGGGACCGGCTGAATGTTCGCCTTTCTCCAAGCATCCGGCACAATCCCAGTAGAGTACGAGAGGTGGTAAAGGCGTGTCAATACTGGAGACAACTCGGGAACACATTTTTTAAGAACGACTGCCGGTTTACCGTCAGGACCGCTAGCCTTCCGCACATCAAGTGACTGCAGCAGGGCACGGCCGCCGTCGCGTTGCCTGATTTGGACGTCAGGCATTGAGGAACCACAGTGAGGGATGGTAGGTGGTTCCGCGCCGCAGTCATCGACGCGCGAATTCGCCACAAAGAGCTTCGCTAAAAGATTAGCCTTGTCTAGCAGCTGATGGGCCAACGAGCCATCAGGGTAGGGCAGTGGGGGCAGAGAAGGCGCGCAAAAGTTGGCTTGCACCGCTTTGGCCAGTCGCCAATAACTTCGGCTACCCGTTGGGTGCGACAACAGCTCTTGGCCAACGCGAGCAACGCGCTGGGCATTCGCTTTTGAGAGAGCACTTGCAGACTTTGGTGGCCTTGTTGAAGACTACCTTGAGTGAAGAGATGTTACGATCGTTGAGCGTGCGAGCCTTGGTCCAAGCGCGATACGCCGCCTGTTTAAGTTCAACAGCTTTGGCGCATTCGCGATTGAACCAAGGGCGCGCCTTACTTACTTCCGCTGACGACATCAGTGTAAGGAATGTAATATTCCATCCCCAACATGATCTCGTCAGCGACAGCAGAGGCACTCTCCGACGGGTCCCTTCGCACAAAGCAGCGCTGGCCCCACGGGATTGTATAATAAAACTAGCTGTGCTCGCGACTTCGTCCGCGTGGAATAGTGACTTTCGGCAGCATTTTTAATTTTTTAGGCTCTTTTCCCGTTTTTGCAACATTTTTCACTGATGCTTCGCTCCTATTGGTCGCAGCGTGATGTTGTATAGCCTAAAGCCTTCCTCGATAAGTGGACTATCCAACACAAAAAGAATTATTCAATTCGAACCAGTAGTTCCTGAGATTAGCGCGTTCAAACAAACAAACAAACAAACAAACAAACTCTTCAGCTTTATAATATTAGTATAGATTATTAATATTTTTAATAATAAAATAAAAATAAACAATTAGTAAGTAATTAGATTGGTCGAATAATATATAAATTTTAAATGTCAAATAAGAAAGTGCAGTGTATTAGGTCTATTTAAAAATGATGATTTTCATATTACATTATGTCAATTAAATCTAGATTAATTTAGATACAATACAAACACTGAACACTGAAGAATGATTTTTTGCATCATAAGCAGGTGTTCCTCAAATCTTCTTTTAAAGGTAAACTTGCATTCGGCCTGTCTTATTGGCGGTGGAAGGTTGTTTCAACATTTTGTTGCCAAATATCGGAAACTACCTCGAAATGCAGCAGTCTTATGTCGTGGTATTATGACTAGCTTCCAAGACGCACCCCCAGTATTGTACCCAGAGTGTGTGTGCCCAGGTCAGTTTATTGGACAAATATTTAGGAGCACCACTTAAAATGAGGGCAAACAACAAACTTGCCAGGTGAAGATTGCATCTCGCCTTCACCTTTAACATATTAGCCTCATTAAGAAAAGGAGTATGCGTTCTCGCTGGCACGGTAAAGCAGAATCTTGCACAAGCATTCTGTACACGCTGCAAGATTTTATTCGTACGGTCTAGCAAACATAGTCCATAAACAGGTAGACAGTAATTGAGCTTTGAAAGAACAAGTGCCTCGTATAGACTTATTCTGAGTTGCTCGCTAATGTTTTTATGTTTTGGTCGACAATTGGTCCCGCAGACTTTCTTATCCAACTACGGCTAGGGTTCTGGAAAAGTGATCTCTTTTAGAGATAAGCTCACCCTTGTATATGTTTTTAATAATGTAATTTATTTTAATTATAATAAACCCGATACTCGCCGATAGAACGGCGTTCGGTTGTAGGGCGCATGACTATTACTGAAATTAAAAAACAAGCTCAAAACATTGCGGAAGTTTCTTGCAGTGACTATTTTTACTGCACCTGCACCTGTGTCAGACATACTTGCGGATCTCAAGTACTCCAAGTTTCATTGTTTGGCGAAACATGTAGTAGAGCACGCAGCGCCCCACGTGTAATATCAAACAGGTATTAATACATTTCATAACACGCGACGCATATTTAGCGTGTTCACTTTATTTTAGTGTTATTACGTGAATAATTCGACTGCGGCTGTGTTCAGCCAGCGCGGCTTGACTTCCTGAAACGTAAGGCGGCATGTGAAGTCTCCCCACGCGGAGGAGGGCGCGGGCGGGAATTCGCCACCGCCGCCGCCGGCGGCGTCACCAGGTTGTAAACAGAGGCTATTTGCGGCGGCGGCGGACTGACAATAATCGAACAATAAAGACTTCACCTGCAGCCATTGCGAGTTCCTCGCTCGCGGTAATTCCGCACGACAAGTGTGGTATTTACTTTCCGCAACGCGATTGAGCTTTAGTGTTGTCCCATTTACCTGATTTAAAAAAAAGTATAAAAATAGTTTGTTTTATGATTTTTTCTTGGATAAAATATCTTACATGCTTTAGGTATAATGATTTTCTATGGATAGCTGAAATCATTTACATAGTTTTGCTCGTTTGATAAGATGGGCCGTGTTGTGGGCGGCCGGCTCGCGGCCAAACACGTTGTTAAACCTTGTTTACTGATGCAAAGAACATTAGGTTACTGGACCATCAACAACGAACAAACAATTAAGACGCAACATAATTTTATCTTCCTTAATCTTTTTCCGCGTTGACACTGAACATCTTGTTATATTGCAATTACAATTATCTGTAAATAATCTATCAATAATTAATTATCTATTATCTACATATAAAATGCTTTGTACTGAATGACTGACTGACGGATCAACGTAAAGCCTAAACCGCTGATCGTAGAGACCTGGAGGGTGTGTTCTTTGTATGACGTAGGCATCCGATAAGAAAGGATTTTCCGAAATTCTACCCCTAAGGGGGTGAAAAAGGGGTCAAAGTTTGTATGGGACAACATGATTCCTTGGCACAGTGTGATATTTTGGATGAGTTGCGGACTGCCTAGTTTTAGATTTTATATTTATATTATAAATCATAGTAAAGCCGTAAGTTCAGTTACCGATTAATTATTTTATTGAAATTTGGAGATATGATTTTTTTTCTAAATTCAAAATAGTTATAGTAATAATCAGTTTAGGCTACAAGTAGCTCTTGTGAATGTCACTATGCCATCGGTTCGTAAGTCTACTCTGGGCGGGAGATCTTATACTGAGAAGAACCGGCAACAAACTCAGCAAGTGTCCAGCTCTATGAGGTCACTCACTACCCGCATTTATGTTTAATTACTTTTATGTCCTTTCCTTAATAAAATAAAATAAAATAAAAATGTCCAAAATAATAGGTAAAACCGTCTGTAAATTATAATTATGGCCAAATAACATAAAACCTATGATAAAAAAGATATTAGCTTAATATCTTTGCAGTACAATAATATATATTTTTTTTACCATTTTTTAGATTTTTTTCATTTTAATGATTTGTTTGATGATATCAACGTTTTATTTGGCTAACATAATACGTAAGATATCTGTATAAAGAACACCATAAAATATCACGACATTATCCCGAAGGATCTCGGAACTATCGCATTTCTAAGTTTTTTTTCATTTTCTAAGAAAATAGGGTTGACTGACACTTCCCAAAAAAAAATGTTCTTTCAAATAAAAAATAATGTTCTTGCATAACCTTTATAAAAATAAAGGTTATGCTTAAATAATATACCTATGCAAAACCAAATGTCAGTCAATAAAATTGCTTTAAATTAAACTATATTCAATCATCCTCGTCATTATCTGAGTGAATCAAAATTTCATTCGATTCGACCTCGATATTCATCACTTCTGTGGTCTCTTCGTCATCATGGATTACGATATTATCTGACGACGACGCCGACGGTTTCAAAAGAAAAAGCTACTTATCAGGAATAGGTAAGCGTTTGGTTTTTTGTTGACGACTGCTGAGGGACAAGTGCTCGGCAAGTAGGTGTTTGCATTTGAAGGTTTCTAAGCTTAAAAAGGTTATGCACTTTAGGACACGGCCTCATAGGGAGACGTAGAGTTCGAAATTTGAAATGGTAAGGACTAGAACATTTTGGTTATAAATATAAATATTATACGAATTATACCATATTAAAAAAACATGCAAAATACAAATATAAAAGAATATTTAAATCGGATTAGAATTCGAAATTTCAATTTTATTTGTTCTTGGATTAAATAAGATTCTTTGTGTTTGATTTGTTAGTGTATAATATAGGTTTTTAGTTTTGATTGTAAAAATATCTGTGTTTGATTTTTATAGTATACATACTTATAGTTTTCTTTTAGTTTATCTTAGAAGTTTAATTTAGTGTGTACTATTTTTGTCTGCGTCTATTCTTAAAAATGGGAGCAGAGTTCGTTAACATCAATGAAAAATTAATAAACCTATGTACCAATAGTGGGGGATGGCGCATGCCTTTGCCGTACGCTTTCTTATTGGTTGTACGGCACACAAGAACGCTCAATGGATATTCGTAAAGAAATTGTGTGTCATGTGACGAACAATTGGGGTGAATTTGCTGTTATATCTCATGACCGTCATGGCAACAATCATGGGAATCAAAAGAAGAGTATACATTAGATATGTTACAACACTCTACATATGGCGGTTTCTGCGAGTTAGTTGCAGCCGGTCAAATATACCCATATTAAATAAATTTGTATTTGAAGTGTATCGAAATGGCAACCTGCATGCCAAATTTGATACAGAAGACCAACCTATGAAAAGGTTACGTTTTTCCCAAGATTATATATAAAAATAAATTGCTGTTCGTATGTCTCACTAAAACTCGGGAATGACTGGACCGATTTGGCTAATTTTGATTTTGAAATATTTGTGCAAATTCTGGGAAGGTTTAAACGGAGAGAAACATAAATATTTAGTAACGGAAAATACTAAAAACGACAATTTAATTTTCCAATACAAAATGTTTTGTTTCTTTTGTTGTCATGGAAACTGTCAAAGCGGTACGAAGTCCGCCGGTCAGCTAGTTATTAAATAAAGTTAATTCTATTATTTATTATTAGTGCTTCATTATAAAGCTGTGAGCTTTCAAATTGAACTACCTTTATGATTTACTTGTATATTTTATTTATCGTTACGTTACGCACAAGAAGTCATTTGTATGTTTTTAGAAGTCTAATTATTTGGGTTTAACTATTGTGCAAATACCAGTGTTAATTCTGGCCGCGTCGGTCGCTGGGCAATTCTCTAGTTTCATTTTAAACGATGTCGTTATCTTTGTGCCCGTTCGGAAAGTATCGCGTCTAATAATACAATAGTGCATCCCGTCGGTTTGTGGAATCCGTGCAGCGCCGACACTTCGACGCGCGTATTTCACAACTCTCAAAATACGCGCCGCCCGTCTTGTTTCTTCCAGTTACAGAGGAGCAGGAGCGCTGGCGCCTCGGATCTAGTCTCCCATTTAGCGCGCGGGCCACGGCTCATGGAATTCTCTTTAACTGTAAAGGTGGCTCTGTGGTAAATGTCACGCTGCGACGTGGATGTCGCGTCGCGTCGATGGCTTTTTATTTCAATGCTCGAATTTTACGACAAAAATATTTATTCCACCATTCATTAATCATATCATTGACTTACCGCTGCCGGTACTCAACGAAACAACAATTCTAAGTCAAGGAATATAACGTTTTATCAACCATACTCAATTCCAAGGGCAGTCTGAGAGCATAAAAAATCAAATACAGTTGTTAAAAGACGCAGACATGGAAATTCGGCCAATCAACGAGGCCTCATCGCACGATATTGTTGATTAATATCATTTTGGGTATTACACTTCTAGCAGGCATCACATTTGCCTTGAATACGCCGGTGTCGGATGAATTCTGTCAGCTCGTCGGGCTCGGCGGCCGACGTCACCCACTCCAGCACACGCGCGCGCGCCGCCTCCCCCCCCGCCCCCCGCCCACATCTTTGGGAGGTGCGACAAAGAAACGAGTCTCCAAATTTCTTTATGCGCGATGGGATATTTGAGACAGTGAATCGGTGACTCCGAAGAGCAGCACGTGTACTCCTATGAAGAAAGGGAGAAGGTGGGATGAGGTCAAAGAGCTCTTCAGAGCACTCGCCATGGTATTAGCGGTAAAACACGCTGAGCTCATTTGATAACATTTATATAATTAAGGTGACATGTAAATATTTAAGAATTTAATGGCATTTGATAAACATTCATATAGTATATTGAAATGTTAATATTTAAGAAGCCAATCAACTATTCAATCATTTATCATTTATTCACTTAAAATTTAAGAGTAGTTAGCATATCTTCTTCTCGTCGCCCGGAGCATTACGGTGCGATGACCGCACATCACGCCCATCAGCATTTTACGTAAATGCTATAGTATTTATTAGTTATTTTATTGCTTCTATATGTCAGCAATAAGTTCAGTGCATAATTAGCAATCACAGCGTGTACTCACTGTTTTCACAGCTTCCGTTTGGTCTTATGCGCCTTCTCAACTCTGTCGGTGAGACCCGCTTCTGGGAGGCCGAAGAGCCGAATCGCAACCACACGAAAAACTGACAAAAACACTAAAAAGTTTCTCGAAGGACCACTAATGTACGAGCCCTTGCTTTACTCGTACACTGACTTGATTGATTTATCTTGATTTGGGCTTGATTGTAAAATAACAACACTCGGAAGGTAAACTCTTGATTTATTATAGAAATATGTTAATAATGTGTGCACACAAAGAAAGGCGGCTTTTAACTGTATTCAATAAAAATATAATAATTAATTACTGCTCGCGTTGTGCAATACTGTTTTGCTTATGTTACATTTTTATAAAATTGTACTTTGTACAATTACTATCATTTTATCATATTATTTTTATAAATAAACTATTCACATCTTAAATCAAATATTAATATTAATCATTCCTATCATCTAAAGTTGTACGGCCAACAGATCGTACAGAAAATAATGACAAAGTTATTTTGTTTTAAAACGGGTTTGTTAATTGGAACCAAATGCATGACCAAATTGACGAGCTTTCTTTAAAATCCACTTTTTTATGACTTACCTAACTGGACCTCTATTCTGCTATTTTGATAATTAATAATAATAATACACGATGATTGTCGATATCACCATTCCCCATGGCGAGAACCTCGTGAAAGCCGAGAAAGAGAAACAAATATCTCGACTTAGCACATGAGGTTGTCGACATGTGGAATGTGGACTCGGCTGTCATCGTGCCGATTGTTGTTACGGCCAACGGCCTGATGGCCAAGAGCCTCGATCAACATCTCATGAGGCTCTCGTTAGGCGGCTGGATCAAGGGCCTGATTCAGAAGGCAGTTCTCCTCGATACGGCACGCATTGTGCATTGGTTCCTGTCTCTGGAGCCCTAATTACCGGTAGTTTGGACCCTGGTCCCGGTGCCGGCGGATCCTATTTTTTATATTTTTAAATGTTTGTTTTGTTTTTAGAAAATATTTAAAAATGTAAGTTAATATGTAAAAAAATAAATAAAGAGACAATAAAAATAATCTTTATTAAATAACTTATTTTACAATATATCCAGAATACTAAACATACTATATAATGTCATAAATACACAAGTGCCTGAACTAGGATTATCCTGTTCTTAGGCAAAAATGAAGGACTTACTACAATCTTAAATTAGCAAAATACATTTTTATTCTTAGATATTAATTGATAATAAGATAATAATAAAATTATAAACATTTTTTGTTATTGGTAAAAGTTATGTCAATTACAATACAATTAATTATAGGGTTGTCCTGTTAATATGGCATACAATTTAGGAAATGACTTAATCATAAGAAAAACTGATATAATAATTTGAAACGGGCTCAAGAGGTCCCCGCCCCGCTGTACGTGCTGGACGTGAATGCATAACGCATTGCGGTTGTGTGCGCAGGGCGGCACGCAGCTGGGTGCGCCGCACCGCGTGGAGCGGCTCGGCGAGACGTTCGTGCCCTTCCAGGTGCTCGTCGACTACATGCAGGGGCTCGCCACCACCACCTACACGTCAGTACACTCACTACTATAATCTTGTTGCCAGTTAAATGTATATTTTTTAAATAAATTAACAGCCTAACGTCTAAAGCCACTTTCACCACTTTTTATTATGTGTCAAGATTGCTAATCCATAAAACTGACAAAATTCATAAATTGTTCGATTTTGTATTGACAAAGTTGAACTTTTATTGATTAATACTCCATCCCGTAGTAGGTATAACGAAAGGTGAGTTAATATAACTCCCCTCTAACCAGAAAACTGTTTCAGTTATAATAATGTAGCGATTGTAATTGCAGTCCGTCGGCGTACCGGCTGCTGGAGCACAACTGCAACCACTTCAGCGAGGAGGTGGCGCAGTTCCTGTGCGGCGCGCACGTGCCCAAGCACATCGTGCAGCAGCCCGACGCGCTGCTGTCCCCGCCGCAGCGGCTGGCGCTGCAGGCGCTGCTCGACAACCTCGTGCCGCCCGCCACGGTGAGACTAGTCCCCAGCCAGCACCTCGGCGCTGCTCGACAACCTCGTGCTGCCCGCCACGGTGAGACCAGTCCCCACCCAGCATCTCGGCGCTGCTCGACAACTTTGTGCCGCCCGCCACGGTGAGACCAATCCCCACCCAGCACCTCGGCGCTGTTTGACAACCTCGTGCCGCCCGCCACGGTGAGACCAATCCCCACCTAGCACCTCGGCGCTGTTTGACAACCTCGTGCCGCCCGCCACGGTGAGACCAATCCCCACCTAGCACCTCGGCGCTGATCGACAACCTTGTGCCGCCCGCCACGGTGAGATCAGTCCCCACCCAGCACCTCGGCGCTGCTCGACAACCTCGTGCTGCCCGCCACGGTGAGACCAATCCCCACTCAGCACCTCGGCGCTGCCCTCCGCTTGTTTTTTGCCTATCCCCAAAGCCGTGCCACCATCACGCCCTCTCAAGCTCCGAAGAGCAAAGTTACGGTTGTTTTTATAGGGGTTGTTCGACGAACAGGAATTACGATCTGCCTTACCCCGTAGTTTTATTAGATTATTTAATTTTATTAGAGGGCAAGCCGCTGCGTGACAGGGCCCACTAACGCAGAGATAGCAAGATTAAATAAATACCCACCACCAGCATGGCTATTGGGTTTGCGGGGCCCATAAGCGCAAACGCCAACGCGCAACGCTGACAAGGTGCAGTACCCGTCTATTCATGCGATAGATTGACCGAGATAGACTTTTCCTACTGGCCTGCTCCTTAGCTGGCCGCTCCTCCGAGTGGCTAAAGGGAAACACGCTTAAGACGTAAAATCATACAAAATTTCTCACCCGGGCTTCGCAGGATGCTCCTCCGAGCTATATTGGCTAAAGGACCGAGGGGGAAATGGTGATAAGGAAGGATTAAGGAAGAAAAGGGTTAATCCGCTTGATGTCCATCCGTGGCAATCTAGCGCCCGGAAGGCGATCGGTGCCTCCAATCGGCACGCAAGACCTGAAGGCGTCACCGGAGCGCTGAAGCCGAACTGAGTTTTGTGTGCCTCCGCACACCATAAACTACAACACGTTTTCACTTTCTCTTCGTGAGCCAAACACCCAAAGCAATGGTGTTTCAAGTTTTCACTTAGAAAATAAACTATGTTACTAATTAACACTCCACGATATTTGTCCTCGCTAGGACTTGATTTTAAATTCAAAAGTTCTGTTTAAATTACAATTTACTCTCCAGCGAGAGGTTATCGACCGCGCCAAATTACCCGACCCAAACTTTTTTCTCAATCTGATACGACAGGACATCTGTCAGTCGCACATACAAAAAAAAATCTTTTGGAGGCAAAGGAACCACGGCCATACGGTGTGTTCCGAACATAGTCGGATTTTGGGCGTATGATTCCAATGTCTTCGAACAATGGCATAATAATCTGCCGTTGCCCAGGGTGTAACCGTCTCGTCTCCATCGTATTGAAACATGGCTGGATATTAAAAAAAAGACAAGCACCCTAGGATGCTCCGATACACACATATCAAGGAACCGCCCGCCGTACCTACGTACTGGAGTGAACTTAATTACGCAGGGCATTGCACCTATCAGTCAAATCACTACTTCCAATCCAATCAGTCGTTCTCTCAATGAGGATCTCTGAAGATCGTGACCATCATATCTGGTGGTGGATACAAGCACTCTCTATCTGTCACCCGCGATGTGGATGGACTTGTGTAGCCGCTTTCGTTTGGTTTTGATGATGATGTCAGCCCATCCAGCAATTGTACATACTTCCGTGTATTTATAACTTAAAACTACATATAAATTCCAATCGGCGCTATTAACCACTATTAGCGCCGATTGGAATTTAGTTATTTTACCACGTAAACTAACTTGGCTTTCATCTTATTCAATATAAAGTTAACAGGACGGTAGTGCGCTGTAGGTAGTCTGCGGAGAATTATCGTCAAAGCGTGGTTTTCAGGACGGCGGCGGGCCGGGCGGGCCGAGCGGTTCGGGCGGGCCGGGCGGTCAGGGAGGGCCGGGCGCGGGCGGCCAGCTGTAATGCCAGGAATTAAGTGAGTGCTGTGACGCGTACGTTCAAGTAGATCATTGATGTAGTGTGTAGGCTCCCACCTCAGCGTCGCCCGCGCCCCTCTGCAGCCATAGGGAACTGCCCCGCGGCGTTAGTCTCAGTACTTTTGATGTGGCCGCTAGACAAATAATGTAGCAAACCGAAGACGTGACCGGAGACAAATTCGTTGCCGTAAAAAAATGTGTATAGATGCACGTTTGGCTGACCTTTGATTACATTAGGTAGATGCGGTCTACCGACGAAGGTGGGCTACGCGGCACTGCGATCTCGCGCCTCCTGAGCGCCGCGCCGCTGTCCTTGCCTTTTTTCAACTACGCATTTTTTTACATTTTTTAGATTTTTATTTGGTATTTTGTAAGTTCACTTTTAGCGTATCAACTAAAATATCTCTCAAGATTCACTTAAAATATTTGGTTTTGTTCGAAAAACGTCAGTAATGTTGTGCCTCCCCAGCAGGCGGTGTACGCCAACGATGTGCGCCACAGCCGCCAGGAGAGCCCCGACTACACGGCGCTCAACTCGCAGATCGAGGAGGCCAGGTCAGTGCCCGCCCGACGCTGGGAGCTTCACTTTTGTAAACATCTTTTTTCTCGATGAACCAATATGTTTTAATCTTGTGGAAACGTCTCTGGTCAAGCGCGCTAATACCGGCGCTGTACAAGCGTAATCGATTTCACACGACAACTATAATCCGAGTTAAGAAAGTAAGAAACGACGAAGGTTTTAGACATTCAGATCCTGCAGACATAGAACAGCAAGACCTGCATATATTTACTAAAGCGGTCTAGCGTTCGCCGCTAGTCTTTAACAAAGAGTGTAGTGCGCCGTATTGAAGGTGCAAAATGTTTTTATAAAATAATCAAACTTATAGGTCGGTTGCAAAACTAGAAAATTGTTCATATCGGAAGCTGGTTTTCGTGCTTTCGTTTCACAGTCATATCGAACTATCAACGCAAACTCTCACTTATTAAAAGTTATCTTTGTCCAATAGGTCAAAGTAGTTATTATTATCGTGCTCGCACATGAAAACGGTCGCTAGAACGAGTCGGGCGTCGAACCCTCAATTTCTCTTTAACGGTGGGCCGACCATTTTTGTAATTTTTTTTATTTATTTTTAGGTTGCTATCGTTTTTACCCTTAAAGAAACAAACAATACATTTGCTTATATAAAAATAGGCACATTGAAAAAACTATCACGGGCAAACTCATCATGAATTTCTGATTTTTAACTATACAATGGGGTATTTGACAGGTTTTAGAAAAATATGTCTAATGGTTCATTATAGCATAATATATTTGCAATTTGATTAATTCGTTATGAATTTCTTTATTTTTTTATGAGAATCGCCATTAAAATTCAAATGCCAAAAGCCGAAAAAAAATCAAAAGCCGCCAAAACGCTGAAGACGCTATGCATGCAGGTCACGTGATGTCGTAACGTCACCTGCTTGTAAACAAACTTTTAGCTGTCAAATCAAACGTACAAAACTTTGATTGACATTTACTGTTTACAAGCTGGTGACGTCACTCCAGATTTAGCGTCATCCCGTGCGTTTTTGATCACGTGGTCAATCATAAAAAATGAATTATGTTATTAATGATTTTTTATAAAAATCATACTTATTTTAAGTATGATTTTTTATAAAAATCATACTTATTTTAAAATTATGTGCTGGCTAAATTAGTTTAAAAACATGTTAAGTTAACAACAGTTTGATCAATATTTTCATTGTAGTCAAATACCCTATTATATTACACTAGATACGATTAGATTGCGCTTACAAATTATTAAAAAATATTTCGTCACGGCACGTTAGATCCTAAGAAAAGGCTTCTGCGTGCGCAAACCGACCCACGCCCGGGACCGTGGCCGGGTCCGACGCGACGTGCTCTCGAGTACTTCGGGCAAGTCACCCAATGGACACGACACGCAGAAAGTCGTCCACTCTCCATTCTCTAGATGGGTGCCCGAAAGCTAGTTTCTCGTCATACAAATTTGCCACTCGCAGATCGTTCGCAGACGGGTCGTCGACTCGGAGCATATAGTTAGATGGTTGCCTGTGGGTGAGTGGTGCGTGGTGGGTGCAGGTGCGGCGGCGTGGCACGCACGTGCGCGGGCGTGGCGGGCGGCGTGGCGGGCGGCGTGGTGGGGGGCGTGCTGGGAGGCGTGGTCGGCGTGGTGCGCGCGGCGGGCGCGGCGGGCAGCGCGGCGGGGGGCGCGGCGGGGGGCGCGGCGGGCAGCGTGGCGGGCAGCGTGGCGGGCCGCGTGGTGGGGGGCGTGGCGGGGAGCGTGGCGGGCGGCGTGGCGGGCGTGGCGCACGCGGCGAGCGCGGCGCTGCACCTGCTGCAGTCGGCGCAACGCCGGCTGCCCGCGCGCCGCCGCCCGCCCGACACGCACCGGCCCGTGTGACCCGCCCGCCTGGAATCCCTACGACCGACGTCTCCGATCGCCCCGAAGTTCGAAAGGAAAAGTTTGTGACTGAATAAAAATTGAAAACGACCGTTACCTTTGATTAGTAGTTGTCTCTTTAATTAATTAAGAAATATTTTACTCCACGAGATGAGTTTTTGCGGTGCTCCACATGAGTCGTCAATGAAACACACGTGGAAAGCGATGTTGTTCTTTGAAATAGAGAATTCATTGGGCCAGCTTCGAATGTCGGTTGGATTTTGAAAGTTTTAGTGTTTGAAAACTGCACTACACTTGCACGCATACTGAAAAATAATCGTACCTATTCCAATAAAATATTTTGACATTTGTGTAGTAATGACAGCAGTATAGATGCAGTTTTTGTGCTGCAGCAGTTTATTGAAGAAGATCGTGAGCAACTTTTGCACAGCGTATAATAAGCAATTTGAAAAGTTATAGTCCTAGAAAGGCACAAAATGTTTGGTTTGTTGTGGCAAGCGTTGGCGGACAGGCACGAGGACGTAGTTCCGCAGCCTCAGCAGCGAACACGCCCACGCTGGCAACCTAGGGCAGTTGTGCCAGATCCCTTTATATGCCTGTCGGAGACTACATTTATAAAAACCTACAGGCTCTCAAAAAAACTTCTGATCTTATAAATTATTTTGACACCTCATATGCGAGAAGAATCAAGAGCTGACGGCCTGTCAATAAAAATTAAAGTAAGATCTCAAGAATTCGTTTTAATTATGATTAAGTTTAAATTTATTTAATAACTAGCTGTCCCGGCAGGCCTTGTTCTGTCCTATTTCTCTAAAACAAAGTTACATTGATTTTTTTATGTTGATAGCTGCCCCGACAGATTTCGTTCTGTCAAAAATTATTGGCCTGTCGCAGTCTAATAGAAATAAAATAACATTGAAAGACTTAAGTAATATGTAATGAGATGAAATTGTTAATGTAATGCCTTATGGTACACGATATTTTTTGTTTGATTACTTGGCGCGTAAATAAATAAATCTGATGGTTTTCCGACGCGGGAGCACGCAACGTACAACTGCCCATGAGAGAAGCATGGGTTTTCAATATTAACGCCGCAGACATTCAATGACTGGCCCTGAGATTTTTTTATGGTCATAGCAAATGCAAACCGCACTGGAAATTGCAGTCGTTTAAATACAAACGGTACGTCAGTTGTGATACCATTGAGATGCGGGGTATCAACACATCTTCCTTATGTTTTCCCTTTAGAATAGTTGTCTCGATCACATTGTTCAGTAACTTTTTCACTGCTAGCCGTGTGCCGTTACAAAGACGCGGTTGGTTGATATATCGCAACATTATGACCACCGATCCTACTTTTAATTGAAGATTATGGGACGGCAATCCTGGCAAATCCAGCGAGTTCAAAAACTCTAGTGGATAGTTTACGACGTCATCTTGTTTAGTTGCGCAATCAATTGATTTGTATGTCCTCAATTCACCGCCAATTTCGTTTTGAATTTTGAAATTTATTTCATTTACATCCGTGTTTTTGGCAGCTAATATTGCTCGTTCACTCAACCAACAATGATCTCTGTAATTTTGAGCGACGTTTGGGAACACCTTTTGTATAAGCTGAGTTTTTGATTCAGTAAACTGACAAAAATTGACAGGAAATGTAATGCAGAGCCTGTCGAAACGTCTACACATACATACATTAATAGTAGTTTATGCAACTGTCATATAATGAAGGGTATTAAAACACGAGTGTGAGTTTATGAAACGAGCGCAGCGAGTTTCATAATAGTAACGAGTGTTTTAATACCCGTGTTATATGCAGTTGCATACACTACTTTATCTTCACTAATGCAATTAGTCAAACAACAAGAGTAAAAGCTGACAATAGTTTATTTATAATAATTGTTCAAATTTTGGATGGTACAATTTTGAAAGTTAATGTTAATTATTGATCCAGCAGCTGTAGCGGTCGCGGGGCAAGCAGTAGAGCTCGTAGACGGAGTTGGAATATTTATAATTACTTCATTCGTCTTATTTTCTATACTGTTCAAGATCGTATTTGAGACTTGAATTTTATTCAATAAGACTCATCAATGTAGCTTTCAGCCACAGTAGAAGACTTCCACCCCCCGTGTCGTTTCAGTGCGGTCAAATCACCACCGCTATCTATGAGAAGGGTCGCCGAGGTGCGCTGGAAGCAATGCCCCGTGTACAACGCTGGGTTAGGCAGATTCAAAAAACTTGCGATAGTTTTTCCCAGAGCACCAAATTTATTAATACCAGTTCTTTGATCGACGCACTTCCCCGATCTATAGCTAAAGAAAAAGGCAGGGTTTCGACAGGGGGTGGGTCGAAGTTCCATGTATTTTTTACATACGGCATAGCAGTTGCCCGTCACAACGAAAGAACGATCTATTTTCGTTTTTGTTTTCGAAACTTTCACCATGATTGTACTGTCGTCTATGTTAGAGACTTCATCGAACTGGATGTTGTATAGCTCTTGCCTTCGGCATGCCCCCATTATGCCGAAGATTAGTGCAACCTGTAACAATAAACGATATAATAAGCTTGAGGTACATAGCCAAGGCAAAAACTATGATTTATGAAGTAGTAAAGTGTAGGTACCTACTACCTAATTTATACACAAAGCGCTTAAACGGAGTGTCTAGATAACTTGCGTGTGTAGTACGTAAGTACTAGGTAGATTAAATAACAGAACTAAAATACACTTACCTTTTCAAAAAGATACAAAATATCTGGTGAATCTTTCAGGAACATCTTTATTTGACCTGATGTAAACGTCAAGGACTTTTTTCCTTGTGTCCTTCTGAACTGCGTTTCAGGAACGCTATGACTTTTGAATACTTCGTGATATCAATATTGTTGTAGATACTCAGTGTGGACTTGAGCATAGAATATTTAGCCCACATAGAAGATGGCTTGAATTTGTCGGAGAGGTCTTTGAGATACACAAGAATGACATTTTCAGAAAATGATGTAGTTTTCTTTTCGATCTTCCATGCCAAAAAGTTATTATATTCTTTTTCATATAATTTTCTAGATTTTTCTGGCAAAAGATTGTGAGTTACTTTTGTTGCCAATTCTAGAATATCCGGAGGCGTACAAATATCATCGTCGCTGTCCATTTTTAACTTTTAATTTGTATTTTTAAAAACAAAACACATTGCGAAACATTAAATTCACGCGTACGTGTATTGTCACAGTGAACTTGCCGCCATTAAAATCTAACCAATGAGAGCGCAGCTGCGCGCGCAGGGCCAATCAGGAGCGAGCGCGCGCTGTTCTTTTTTTATTTAATTGGCACAAGATCTTACCAAAGAGTTTTGTGTATGTAAGTTTAGTAGTTTCGACGAAGTTTTCACGTATAACCCAACTGTTTTCAAAAGCCAGCCTAATATCAAAATTTTATACAACTTGTATGAGGATTTTGACATAAGGCTCGCCAGGTTAATTGGTCGCGTTTTATTGATGTTATAATGAGATTTTACGATATCGATGTGGATATTATACCATCATGTGAAATTGCTTAAATTGAGTGTTTTGTTGTCTGCGCTATAACAGTAGTAATTATAAGTCAAGTATTGGAAACATAAGTAGAATGTTACAACATTAGTGTAGATAAAAATGATTATAAAACCACCGAATTTCGTCCAAACATCCATCCGTTGAAGCGTGGAGATACACACACAAAAACTTTCGCATTTATAATATTAGTATGATGTTATGGACTGTAGTTTTTTTCTTTTTAAACCTGTATTTGTATACCTTAACTAAGGTGGAAATGTAGTGAGACCTATATACTCGTGACATCATTGTAATACCTATGTTTCACAAATAAAATATTCTATAAATATTCTATTCTATTCTATTCTATTCTAAAACAAATTAAGGGAACTCGTTATATTATTTTTATTAATGACGTGCAACCTCTAATCAACTTGAAGGACTACCAATGATAATCCTTACGCGCCTTTGTTTTTTTTTTGATTGACGTCTAATGTTTGACATCTGGTGACTAAGAGTGGTTTGTATGGAGAAAAAAAATTGTTGTTTTTACCATTTTCCTCGTATTTTTTTACGTTTTTTCTCTCCATAGGAACCTTCCTCAGACTTCATCAAACACAACAAAAAAGAAATCATCCAAATCGGTTCAGCCGTTCTCGAGTTATGCGATTAGCAACACATTTAGCGATTCATTTTTATTTATATAGATTAATTTTTCAAATTGCAAACCGCGCATTCAACTATATGACATTGACAATGACAGTTAAGTTTTTTTTTGACTCTGGGCATTGCGTTCTTGGCCAAATTTATGGATTCTTTCAAGTTTTTATTCGTTCATTCATTGGTAGAAAATATTTTTAAGGTAACATAGTGCTTTTAGTTTTATTGCAGGGTTTTGCAGGATTCGTGCAGCTGTAGTGTAGTAGTCGCGCAGTTGTAGTGTAGTTGTTGTTAGATACTACACCAGCTGGGTATTGGGTTTGCGGGGCCCATGAGCGCAACCCCCAGCTGACAAGGTGGGGTATCCGTCTATGCAGGCTATGCACCGAGATAGACCTTTTCGATTAGACTGTTCACCTAGCGGGCCACTTTTTTAAGTGGCCAAAGGGACACGTACTTAAAGTATAAAATCTGACAAGAACTTACCCGGGCTTCGCACGATGATCTTCAGAGCTATATTGGCTAATGGGAGAGAGAGGGCGATGGTGGTCAGGAATGGTAGGAAGACAAAGTTTCTTCGGCCAATTTCCCATCCGTTGTGTTGCAGGGCTCCCGTAGTTAAATAATAACACACTGGTTAATGTATCGGAGTATAATTTCTGACTAGTTTTAATAACTAAAAATACAAGTATATATATTAATTTATAAACAAAGAAATTGGCGGGGGAGATAGGTTGACTGTAGAAAGTCACGAAACAGGAACTAATAAGTTTTGCTTAATTTACATAAAATGTCTCTACATTAAATCACGTTATTAATTATCTCTATTAAATATCACGAACATTACGTGCTATGAATATTGTGCTGACGGCACATTACTTTCCCCTTTAGAAAAAATAATAATAATAATAATAATAATTACAAAATAACATTAATAAAAACAATGCAAAGAACCCTAATTAAAATTACGAACAATAACTTAGTAGTATAGTAATAGTAATTGCAACCTTGCAGACTGCGCGTAAATGAATAATGCTGATTCCGCGTCTTGTTCTGTTCGCTAGCGCCGATAATACTTCTTTATTCTGAACGCAAATGTGTGACATAATATGATAGGTGCGACTTATAACACTCTTGGGAACGTGATTATAAAGCGAATCTTACAGTCTGTCGAGAGATACGACCAGCTCGTGTGACAACGTTCTTATCTGGTCGTGTGCTTACTATCTGCTTTGTCAGTGGTTCTTGATCGGCTTTCAGTACGAACGCTGGTTTGATTCTGTCTATAGAGATTCTTACGCGTTTATCGCCTTGCAATATTAAGAAATTCTTATCACTTCTGTCGATGACTTGATACGGACCATCGTATGGAGGACTGAGACTAGGACGCAAACGATCACATCTCACGTACACATGTGAACATTTTGACAAGTGAGGATGAACGAAAGTATTGTTATTCGAGCTCTCTCTTTTGGGAATAGATATTGCTTTTGTAATATTTTCTCTCAGATTGGTAACGAAATCGTTAAACGTTTCCTGTTGTTCGCAACCAAAAAATTCTCCTGGTAGTTTAATCGTGGCGCCATATACCAATTCGGCGGCACTGAAACCAGTATCTTGACGAAAACAAGCACGAAGTCCCAATAAAACGGTTGGTAACTCTTCCATCCAGTTGGTTGTATTGCCGTCAATGCTGTCTTTAGCGTTCGATGTAAACGTTCCACCATGCCATTCGCCTTGGGATTATATGGAGTAGTTCGTATCTTATGAATACCCATTAGCTTGGCTAATTCTTTGAAAAGGTTTGACTCAAACTGTCTCCCCTGATCGGTTGTGATCATCTCAGGACATCCAAATCGCGATATCCATCCTCCGTAAACGTGGCGTGCGACTGATTCGGCTGTAATGTCTTTAACTGGAAAAACTTCGGGCCATGAAGTGCATCGGTCAATCATCGTAATTAAATACTTTTTATTCTGAGATACAGGTAACGGTCCTACAATGTCTAAATGAACGTGAGCAAAACGTTGAGCAGGCATAAACTTTCCGAGTGGCGAATTTGTATGTCTAAGCACCTTTGAGCGTTGACATTGTAAACATGACACACCATTTGTTTATATCCGTATTCATGTTAGGCCAAATGAACTTTGTATTAATCATTTTTCTCGATGTATTTTTTCCGGGATGGTTTAAAAAATGTATGCCCTCAAATGCGGTCTTTCTGAATTCCTGAGGTAAGAACGGTCTTGTTTTTCCCGTAGAAACGTCGGAATACACCGGTATTCCGTGTTTATTTGATGTGGCCAAAATCATTTTTAATCTCGGATTTTTAATAAGTTCTTGGAGTTCGGGATCTAACTTTTGTTTAATAGACAACTCTTTGTAATCTATGTTGGACGGTATAGTTATTTCATCAACTGTCCTTGAGAGTGCATCTGCAACTACGTTGTCGTGACCGCTAATGTGACGTATATCGGTAGAGAATTGCGAAATGTATTCCAAGTATCTCACTCTACGTGGTGTGTCATTTAGTGACGGCTTTTTTGAAAACGAATGAACCAACGGTTTATGATCCGTGTAAATAATGAATTGCCGACCTTCTAGTAGTCGTTGAAAATATCGGACTGCTGCGAATATTCCTAATAGCTCCCGGTCGTAGGTTGAATACTTCATCTGAGCTGTAGTAAATGCTTTTGAGTAAAATCCTAGCGGCTTCCAACCTTGTTTACATTTTTGATGGAGCACGGCGCCCATACATTTTAAACTCGCATCAGTCAATAAGGCAAGTTCAGCTGTTGGAGAAGGGTGCGTCAAAATTGCGGCATCCAGAATGTTTTGTTTGCAACTCGAAAATGCCGATTCCGCTTCCTTTGTCCATTGAATAATAGAATTGTCATTTTTCTTTGTTTGCTTTAAATAGTTGTTGAGAGGAACTTGATGTTGGGCAGCTAAACGTAAGCTTCCTCGATAAAAATTGACCATGCCCAAAAATCTTCTAAGCTCCTTAATGGTTTTAGGTTTAGGAAAATCTTTGATCGCCTGCACTTTCTCACTTGTGGGACTGATACCCTTACTTGAAATGTGGTAGCCCAAAAAATCCAATTCTTTCTTCCAAAATTCGCACTTTTCCAAGTTTATTGTAATGCTGTTCTCTTGAAGTCGCTTAAATATAATCTCCAAGTGTTCCTCATGCGTTGATTCTGTAGAACAGATCAGTAAATCATCTACGTAAGCAAACACGAAGTCTAAGTCGCCAAATATTGAATTCATAAACCTTTGAAATGTCTGTGCAGCATTACATAGACCAAACGGCATTCTGGGAAACTCAAATAGTCCAAATGGAGTAATTATCGCTGTTTTTTCTACGTCTGCAACCTCAATGCAATGGAAAGCTTTTTTGATATCAATTTTGCTAAATAAACACTTTCCTTGTGCGACGTACGTGAAATCTGTTAACCTTGTCAATGGATATCTGTCTGGAACTGTGGCTTTATTAAGCATGCGATAATCACCGCACGGTCGCCAGTCGCCATTCTTTTTCTTTACTATATGCAGAGGACTGGCCCAGGGGCTATTGGATGGTCTACATATTCCCATCTCCATCATTGTTTGAAATTCTTTCTTGGCCACCCGGTATTTATCCGGGGGTAGAGGTCGCGCACGAGCATATACTGGAGGGCCTTCCGTTACAATATGATGTTGCACTCCATGCTTTGGTTTGCACTTAAATGCTGTCGGGCGGGTCACGTCTGCGTACTTCTCAATGATCCGCCTAACGCTATCCGGAAGGCGGGAGTTAATAGTAGTGACGCTGCTATATCCTTCCGCTCGAGAAACAGTGGCTGGAGTTGATAATTGTGTTAGCTTATCAATCAATTTCATGCCATGAATATCTACCAAAAGTTTGTGATGTTCCAAAAAATCTGCGCCCAATATTGACATATTTACGTCTGCGATAATAAAAGTCCAGCGGTAGGGGCGTCGTAACCCTATGTTGAGCGAAAGCGTCTTTTCACCGTATGTCTTGATAGGGGTGCCATTAGCTGCGTATAAATTATAACTGTCAACTTGCTCTGTAATATTATGTGGTCTCTTGATAACCGAAATATTTGCTCCTGTATCAACCAAAAACCTTATGTCATTATCAGTATCTCTGACGGTAAGGCGGTTTGAAGGATTAACAGTACAGATTTCCGCCGGTGTCCGTACTGTAGTTAGTTTTCCGACTGCTTGCCAGCTTCCCAGGCGCACGGTTGTATGCACTTATGCGCGCGGTTTTTAAAATGCCGATGATAAAAACATACTTCATTCGATGCGGACCTTGACAATGACTGGCCTCGTGACCTAGATCGCGGTCGGTCGTAGCGTCTACGCTGAAATGAGCTACGTCGGCTGTGCTCGCTACGCAAACTTGCAATTTCCAACTGCATTTGAGCTATTTGCGATGTTAATTGCGTAACGATGTCTACTTGTGACGACCTTGAACTTGAGTTAAGCCTAGAGTTCTCTAGAATTTTGTCAGCCATCTCGCTCATCTTATCCAGAGTAAGGTTCTCTGTGACGGCTAAAACTGTGGTTACTGACGAAGGTAATTGACGTAACCAAAACAGTCGAATTGTGTCGTCATTCATTTTCCCGCTGCTTATTTGCTTCATTCGGCGTAACAACTGAGACGGCCGTTGGTCGCCGAGATCCATTTCGGCAAGAAGCTTCTGGAATTGCCTCTGCTCTGTTTCTTCGTAACAATTTATTAGGCGTTGTTTAATGCCATCGTACTTTTGTTCTGCCGGTGGATTAATGAGTAAATCGCTAACTTGCTGTATCTCGTTTTTCCCCAATTTCGCGATGACCAAGTTGTACTTGTAATCGTCGCCTTGTTTCTGAGGTGCGACGATCGCTTCAAACTGGGTGAACCATAGCCGTGGTGAGTCTGTCCAAAAATCGGGAATGCGGTCACCAATGGAAATTGCTGCTATCTCCGGTGTCTCTGTGAGAAGACTGCTCCTGATGCACGTTGGTAGTGTGGGAGCCATTGTGGAAAACGAGCCAGAAATGTTATTTAATTCGTACCAGTGTGATGTAGTTGTTCTTCTTCCGGGCGTGACTATGTCGGGCGATTCTTCCGGGCGTGGCTGTCGTTGGGCGATTCTTCCAGGCGTGACTTTTGTCGGGGTCACCAATTGTTGCAGGGCTCCCGTAGTTAAATAATAACACACTGGTTAATGTATCGGAGTATAATTTCTGACTAGTTTTAATAACTAAAAATACAAGTATATATATTAATTTATAAACAAAGAAATTGGCGGGGGAGATAGGTTGACTGTAGAAAGTCACGAAACAGGAACTAATAAGTTTTGCTTAATTTACATAAAATGTCTCTACATTAAATCACGTTATTAATTATCTCTATTAAATATCACGAACATTACGTGCTATGAATATTGTGCTGACGGCACACGTTGCTATCCTGGCCCGCCGCGTGTTTGGTGCCTCCAGTTGGCACGCCAGACCTGCCGGCGTCATTCACCAGGCGCCTCCGAAGCTTATATTTCTAAGCTTGTGCCGCCTCACGCGCAAGCATGATGTCACTCACAAGGGGTATTCAAAACGGCTCCAAAATATAACCACGTTTTTCAGGTTAGCACACTCGCACATAACTCGCGTTTTCACAAAGTGGGGGACTGGGTTACGAGTTTACGCTCAGCTCTATTTGCCATCGCTAGGACATTACGAAATTAAACTAAACAACTCAAAATTTTCTCCCTTTTGGAGATTAATAATTACGCGAAAAACAACACGCGGTCATACCTCTTCCGACCCAATTTAACATTCCAGTTCAATAGTGATGTGAATGTGACATCCAAATACTGATGTCAATGCAATTAGTTGTCATTGTTTTTAATTTACGGCAAATGCACTCATTGGTTTTTAACCGTACAGTTTTTTCCGAACAGTTGTGGTGCAGAGAATTTTAATAGAATACGTCTATTTCCACGGCACTGCTCCTACACGCGACCAATGACAGGCGTAAACGTCCAGTTGCAGTTTTTTAATAGAATTGACATACTGGTCACCGCTAATACCAATTTTTTAAAGTTTGAATAGGAGTAAGTTGTGCTGGATTCTATCAAAAGCCTTACTCATCGTCGTCAGTGTAGATGACATCGACCTGATAACCACTATCCATGGTTTCAGCAAGGGAACCATTCAATAAAACGAGATTTGAAACAGTGGAACGGCCTTTCAAGAAGCTATGTTGAGAGGTGCTAAACGATTGCTGTAGTGCTGGGTAGATTTGGCCATAAGCAATTAATTTGAAGACCTTAGAGACAATACAAAGCTTCGATAATGGCCGATAGTTAGTGACATCTGTTTTAGAGCCCGTTTCGTGGACTGGCGTAATGAAAGCACGCTTCCATATACTCGTAATAGGAAGAAGTATGGATAAAATTGCCTTTGCTTACTTTTATTACTTTTATACTCTTATTAAAATGTTCGTTGTTTGCGTTATGTCTAAGTGCTGTGAGTTAAGTGTTTTGTGTATGTATTTACCTATTAAGATTATACATGTAGACCTTTATGCTTTCAAAATTGTTTATATTAAACTTATATTATAACAAATAATATAAATAAATATTATGATTATAAATATTAATTTCGTAGCAGGATGTATTTTTATTTTCGGTGGTCTGCTGCAACCAAACGTTCATATAGCGGGGTTAGGAGCCGCCTGGATGTCTGACGAGTCTTCGTCTCTTCTTATTTTAGTTCCACTTGATAATGATGTATGGTGCTGGCTGTGAGTTTGATAACCAGCTGCCTACAATATTTGGAATCGGAACAAGATTTGAATACGAATAAGTAAATACGATGTGGCTGGCCCTATCTCCTCTCGTGATACTTTCTATGCGGAACTTTATTAGTCCAGTAATAGGTCATTTATAAAATGCTAACGATGATTATGACAGTGTTTTATATTCGAATGAGGGGTAAGAACCATCTCCGTAGCAGAACCACCGGTGTCGGGCCCATAAGTTAAATTCCCAGGAGGTTGCATATTCGTATACTCTATCTGGTTGGCTTGTAAGCTTGTTTTAAGCCTGTCACAAGCCACCACCTAACACGGCTGTCGCCATAACATCAATGAGAGAAGCATTGTTAAGTTCCGACAGTTAGAGATAAGTTAGCCAGTTCCTCAGTAAATGACTCACTTCCAATTTGTTAAAAGTATTTTTTACTTAAAAAGAACAATTTCCATTACGTAAAAAGGTAGATACGTTCCTAGCGCCCCGAAGGCGTCGCGTACAAAACAAGGCAGCCGTATACTTTTGGTTTTGTACCGGTTGCAAAATACCATTTTTGTATTTCATATTCCTTATAAAAATGCCAAATAACAAACAATAGCTGTATTTTCCATTTTAATTGCTTTAACTATGCTATCACATTTACATAATTTGAAAAATTTTAAAAATTATGTAATAATAAAAATTATAGAAATATATATAGAAATATATATATAGAAATATTAGAAATAAATATTAGTTTAAATTAAAAATGAGTATTGTGCTGCCGCTGCATTCGAAATTAGAACGAAAAATTTCGAACCATTTTTCGCGGTTGTTTTGTATGCATTCTACCTTTATAACATCATTGGTGATAGAAGCTAGCCCACGGTCCCATATCGGTTGTGTTAGTGGTGCGCGGGGCGGGCGCGTGTGGCGTGTGTTACGTGTGGGCGTGTGTGACGTGTGGACGTGTTAACGTGTGGACGTGTGTGACGTGTGGGCGTGCCCGCAGGGTGGCGTCGGCGCAGCTGGAGCAGCGGCGCACCTCGCTGGCCGAAAAGCTCGCGCGCAAGGAGCGCCGCCGCGACAAGAAGCGGCACAAGCAGCAGCGCGCCGCCGGCGACGCGCGCGACGACGCGGACGACCGTGAGTGACCCTCGGCCTGCCGCTCGGTCGTGGTTTGCGACGCGGCGAACGGATTTATAGATCATTGCGTTCATTCTTTCACCGTACACTATGAGTGCCGCAATACGCAACGCACAACGCACTAGAAAACCACTCGCCGCGTCGTCGTCGCAAGACGCTCGTGCTTGTGACTGAGCTTGTTATTACACATCTTCGACTACCAGCGAAGCTCGACGGTGCAGCGGCTTGCGCAGTCGCGGTGCGATTTTGCAAGCTGTAATTTAAAATATCTTGAGTTCCTTCCTTCGTTTTTTTTTTCGGAGAGAGATTGCTGATTGCCACAGGGGGCATTTTCAGCTTCACCGGGGTTTTTGGGGGCGGCGAGGTACGTAAAGGGTACCTCAAGCCGTGTTGAAACGAATCACCTTGAGAGGATTTCTAGAGGGAACGGCATTGCACACTTAAAAGTGCGCGTCCCCGTGCCCTCCCAGAGTCTCCGAAGGATTCGGATCGGATCGGGGACCTTCCTCCGTGCTTCAGAAGACACGTTTAGCCGTTCTTTAGTCCCGGTGGTTGTCGTAAGATGCCAATCGTTAAAACAGCCCAACCCGGATTGGGACAAGCGTGCGCAGACGTGGCCCAGCCCAGCTGTATGTATATACGAGTAGCTCGATGGTGGGGTGGTATTGTTTAACTACACTCGCGAGCAATAAACCGGAATCGCTTTACCGCGGGATGTTCTAGACTAATTTTTACAGTTTCTATGCAATGAACTATATGTTGTGGTATATTATTTCAAAGGTAATTTAATAAACTTTCAACCTCTTTCAATGTCACAGACAAAGTTTATTTCCCTTACGTCATAAAATGTAAAAACAAAAAACATAATTTTTTACAACAAAATACTGTTTTGTTTGGGAGTCCTGAAACACTATAAAAAGTGAGCATCCCTGAAAATTGGTCATCGGTCAGATACTTCACGTCACTGAGAACACTGAATCTGAAAGAAAATGGAAACCACACCGCAGAAGCCGCTCAAATCGTCATCTTAATCCAGCAAGGGTTGTCTCAGCGTAATATTGCTCGACAGCTTCATCTAAGCCAGTCCTTGTGTCTTGAAAGTGTACAGAAGGTTCAGGGAGACTGGAAACTTTGTCCGGAGACCAGGATCTGGAAGACAGCGTTGCACTTCGGTGAGAGATGACCGATTCATTGTCACCACTTATCTCCAAAATCGACACCTAACCGGCGTGGACGTCCAACGAAGCCAACGTCCAGCTCAGAGAAGTTCGAGAGAGGTGCAATGTTGGGACCGGGGAGACGCTTTAAATGAAACGTGTGCGTTTCGATTGCTCGGCCACAACAAGATTCTGAGAGTTGGACTTTATTAAGTCGTAGCAAAAAAATGTAGAATTCTAACGTTCAAAACCAAAAATTTGTAAAAGTAACTGTTCGGAAGTTATTGAGGTATAATCGTGGCCGAGCCGTTGAAACGCGGAGAACCGCGCGGCCACGCATTACTCCTAAACTAAACCTCTTAGAAATCTAATTCTTTTTGTAAATCACAGGCTTTATTTTGTAAAAAATGTAGATAGTACAAAAAACATGAAAGGCTTACTGTTTTGGTAAATACTGAACTTCAAAGTCGTGGCCGCGCCGTTGAAACGTGGAGAACCGCGCGGCCACGCATTACTCCTAAACTAAACCTCTTAGAAATCTAATTCTTTTTGTAAATCACAGGCTTTATTTTGTAAAAAATGTAGATAGTAAAAAAAACTTGAAAGGCTTACTATTTTAGTAAATACTGAACTTCAAAGTCGTGGCCGCGCCGTTGAAACGCGGAGAACCGCGCGGCCACGCATTACTCTTAAACTAAACCTCGTAGAAATCTAGTTCCTTTTGTAAATTACAGGTTTAATTTTGTAAAAAATGTAGAGTGTATCAAAAAGTTCAATTTCTTCTTTTCCACGAAACTATACACAAAATACTTTTCTCGCTTAGAAATTTGCGTTAGGGTGACCATGATTAATGTATGAAATTTTATTTTTCCTAGGGGGAAACAACTCGCACCCATACCCATCCACCCCCTCCCCTGCGGTGGTGTATGAGATTGAATATTTTACCACAGGTACATTAATGACTGTACGGTGCTACCGGGACCCCATACCTACGTATTTTAGAGTAAAAATTAATATGATTTTACAAATAAAACCAAAACGTTTTGATGTAAAAATGATATTTTTAATAATTATAATCATAGCTTTAATTGTAAATCACAGCTTTCATTATAAATCACAGGATTCATCACACTAAAATCATATTCTTACTTTCTAATATTTTCTATTACATACAAAAACGTCACAATGTCTATATATAATTTGTCAGGTACTTAACTGTCAATAGCGGCATATGTCAAAGTATGTAATATCATGGGTTCTTTGGAGCTTTCGTGCAATACAGTTTTATTGTCATCATAGCATAACATTTCGGACTCATTTATTAAAATATGAGTCTTATAATGGCCAATAACACCTATACATGGAGAAATATACTCTATGGCGCCTATGAATTTGTACGTTTTACGTCTTACTTTGATGTGTTGAGGCACATCGACCAGCAAAATTTTTTCTGTGCCATTCAAATCAAATGAAACAATATTTTGGAATTCGTATACATATTTTGCACTTTTATTATTACATTTAACACACAGTTGTTGTTCTGAATCATCAATAATAATAGAATCTTCAAGCCCTAAAACTCCAAACGTGTTTATGATATCCATGTTAATAGATATGAATACTATGTTTCTTTCTAATTTCGTATTGTAAGATTCACATGTCTCTGTTGAACATTCTTTACTTCTCTTAGCTGAGTACAAAAAAATCGAAAGTACGTGTTCAAATAAGTATGTGACATTACTGGAACATTCGTAAAAATTGTTTTTATTTTTATAGTATTTAGTAATTATTTCCTCCCTCTTTTTGTATGCAGTGTTTGTGTTTTTAGAATGCGTCAATATATTTAAAAATTCTCTGATTAAGTTGCATAATATATTTGAATTAAATAGTTCTCGAATATAAATATTTACTTGGTAGCCATATGCCATCATATAAAATATGGAATCAAACGCACAAGTATTCATAATGTTACATTTTGAATCAGATAAATTTCCATTTTTCAGAAACAGTACAGATGGTTTGTTGTTACTTTTAGTAGCGTTACTCTCTCCCCCCCAATTCTCTGTAAATGACGGCTCATCTGAAAATATCGAATCACAAGAAAATTTCTGTCTAAAATCTTTTTTTTTTATTTTGGCCTCTTTACCATGTTTTTTTGGTTTCCATTTCCTTTTTCGCCTATTTTGAATGCTCGATTCGACTTCAGTTTTGAGAGAGTTCAGTGCGATTTTGGTTTCCCCAGTTAGAAAATCGCAATGAATCTTAAGGAATTCATCAATTTTATACTTATTTGAACGTGTTTGAAATAATAAATGCTTTAACGTTTTAAAATAACTTTCAACAGCAGAAGACGATGGTGACTTATTTTGAGATTTGTATATGGGGCACATAACGTTACTCCAAAGAGGAAGTTTTATTAAAAGTCTTTTGAGTATTGATACGAAATTTGGCAAATAATACTGATTAGGCTCCTTACTTTCGTGTGGTGTTTGATCCCGTATCTTCTCTTTTTCAACAATTTCATCGAACCAATCCAGCACGTTTTCATCATCAGGGACTGATACATAATCGTCAAAAGTGTCTGTCAAGCCCTTTTCTACAGTCGCATCTTCCACGTTAAACAACAAAGATTTAATATATTTAACTGACTGTTGACAATCGTCATTTTTTGTGTAATCGTATTTGCATAAACAAATTTTCACGATGTTGGAAATACAAGTTTGTATAATTTCGAGACTTTCACATGTTTTGATAAATAGAATACTGCGAATATAAAACATTTTAATATTGTCATTTACATTTTCGAAACAACGCAAGTTATAAATGTTTTTTATGAAATGACTGCTATCCAATCTTAAGAAAACATCGGGTAAATCGTTGCTTTTGCCTGTTAAAACCAAAAAAGATCGTATCAAATATTCCTTTACTGTTCTTAGTGATGTGAAAGTGGATACATTAGCAGCGATTAATGCAGACGAGTCGTCAGTGATAATCTCTTGTGGAGCAATATGCGCGTCTAAAAACCATTTTTTCAACCACGAATGGATAGACTCTGTTGTGTGAGAATCGGTTATCATTTGGAAGATTGATGTCGACTTAATGCTATTTGAGGTTAACATTGCAACATAAAGAAAAATGCGCTTCGTTAAAATTGATCCATTTGGAAGTTTTATATGTTGAAAAAATGATATTACATACTTTGACATATACAATTGTGATTTACAATTAGAACTATGATTATAATTATTAAAAATATCATTTTTACATCAAAACGTTTTGGTTTTATTTGTAAAATCATATTAATTTTTACTCTAAAATACGTAGGTATGGGGTCCCGGTAGCACCGTACAGTCATTAATGTACCTGTGGTAAAATATTCAATCTCATACACCACCGCAGGGGAGGGGGTGGATGGGTATGGGTGCGAGTTGTTTCCCCCTAGGAAAAATAAAATTTCATACATTAATCATGGTCACCCTAACGCAAATTTCTAAGCGAGAAAAGTATTTTGTGTATAGTTTCGTGGAAAAGAAGAAATTGAACTTTTTGATACACTCTACATTTTTTACAAAATTAAACCTGTAATTTACAAAAGGAACTAGATTTCTACGAGGTTTAGTTTAAGAGTAATGCGTGGCCGCGCGGTTCTCCGCGTTTCAACGGCGCGGCCACGACTTTGAAGTTCAGTATTTACTAAAATAGTAAGCCTTTCAAGTTTTTTTTACTATCTACATTTTTTACAAAATAAAGCCTGTGATTTACAAAAAGAATTAGATTTCTAAGAGGTTTAGTTTAGGAGTAATGCGTGGCCGCGCGGTTCTCCGCGTTTCAACGGCGCGGCCACGACTTTGAAGTTCAGTATTTACTAAAATAGTAAGCCTTTCAAGTTTTTTTTACTATCTACATTTTTTACAAAATAAAGCCTGTGATTTACAAAAAGAATTAGATTTCTAAGAGGTTTAGTTTAGGAGTAATGCGTGGCCGCGCGGTTCTCCACGTTTCAACGGCGCGGCCACGACTTTGAAGTTCAGTATTTACCAAAACAGTAAGCCTTTCATGTTTTTTGTACTATCTACATTTTTTACAAAATAAAGCCTGTGATTTACAAAAAGAATTAGATTTCTAAGAGGTTTAGTTTAGGAGTAATGCGTGGCCGCGCGGTTCTCCGCGTTTCAACGGCTCGGCCACGATTATACCTCAATAACTTCCGAACAGTTACTTTTACAAATTTTTGGTTTTGAACGTTAGAATTCTACATTTTTTTGCTACGACTTAATAAAGTCCAACTCTCAGAATCTTGTTGTGGCCGAGCAATCGAAACGCACACAATGAAACGAGTGTAGTCTTTGGTGTGTGATTTAATACTAAATAAATCATGCCTAACGATACATTAAGGAGCAAGTGACTCATCTCATCTCGCGAAAACTTAAAGAAGCGAATTTGACCCCAAGAAGGCCAGCTACGGGGCCCAAATTGTCTCCAGCCCACCGAGAAGCCCGGCTTCAGTTTGCTCGCGATCACTTAGATTGAGATATAGAGCAACGGAGTCGAGTCCTATTTTTGGACGAAACAAGGATGTGCTTGCATGGTAGCGACAGTCGACAGAGAGTCTATAGAAGACCGGGGGAGTGATTTGCACAATACTGTTTTGCGGAAACAGTGCCATACGGGGGCGGGTACTGTATGATATGGGCCGGGATTTCTATAGAAGCAAAACCGGAGCTGGTATTCGTACCTGGTGGTGGTCAGGGAGGGGGCCTAACTGCGATAAGATACATCAACGACATCCTGCTAAGCCATGTGCTCCCGTACGCCGGATTTATTGGCGAACATTTCCTGCTAATGCACGATAACGCCCGCTGCCACACCGCTGCAATGACTTGACAGTACATGGAAGAAGTCGGGATTTCCACCTTAGACTGGCCAGCCCTCAGTCCTGACTTGAACCCTATTGAACATGTGTGGGACGAGCTGAAAAGACGGGTACGAGGAAGATATCCAGTTCCGGCGACGATAGAAAATCTGAAAACTGCTTTGGTCGAAGAGTGGCAGGGAATTCCACAAGATTCCGTCAGGAAACTCATACGGTCAATGAGAAACCGTTTACAGGCAGTCATTAAGGCCGGGGCAGAAGGGGGGTAATACAAAGTATTGAGGATGGGGGGGGGGGGGGATAAAATACACATTGTAAAAAAACATATCTTTTCATATTACTTCGTACTCATTTAAACATCCACAACTTCAACCTTTTGCAACAATTCCCTATGTTTAGGTAGGAATTTTAATTAATTTTAAATCTTTTTAATATCATTTGAAAGCTTATAAAATTACCTTTCAAATGATATACCACAATCTATAACTCATTGCATAAAAATGGTAAAAACCTGTCTTTATCAATCCGCGATGAAGTGATTCCGGTGTATTGCTCGCCAGTGTTGTAAAGTCACACGCATCTCTTTGCCGTATCTAAAATTTCAAAATCTTAATAAATATTACCACAGTGCTTATACTCGTATTACCATGTCTATATTGTTCGGTCGAAGAACAGCTATCTATTTTACTTTTTTTTTTTGCATTCACTATGCTATATATATAATAAATAAATAAATATGTAATTACAAGATAAAATTTTACTAGGAAAAATTTGTATAATCTATCTGTTTTGAACACATTAGCATCTTCACTTACCGTTTGTGAATGTAAATATATCTACCAAATTAAATTGCGTTGTCCGGTCCAATAACAATTTATCTAAACTTATGAAACCAATGGAAAATCCCATTGAACAAATTTTTGTGCGTAGTAACGCCTACGCTAACTCGGTAGCATTTTGTCAGGCGCGTTTCAAACAGACACTCCGGTGAAGAAATCTGCAACAATTGCACCTCGCCCTGACCCGGCCTCAACAGAGCTTGTGCTGAACAGAATAACACGTAATTATTTAAATTATTATGTTTGAGTTGAGCTGTTAGCTCTGTGGTTGAGAGCGCTTTATCATCACTCGGCAGGAGACGCTGCGATACTATGAATTGTCGCAATGGCTGACGTGGGAGCACGTGGTTGGACGCCATCCATCTTCCTAGTTGTCGGTACATCGAACTTGGGCACCGTCGGGCGCAGGCTAGGTGTTTGACCGCGCCGGCGCGGCGGCTCGCGTCTGCCACTAAAAAAAGACTCGGAATTCCCCTCGAGACGTAAGAGTGCGGAGCGATCGACCGCGCCTCAACTCACGGATCTCCCTCGATTAGCTTCCAAAACTTAATTATTGCCAGCTTAACTGGAGTGGAAGAGGGTGAAAAGCTTTTCAAAAGCCTTTCTCGTTAAGTCGTAAAGAATGGTAAGCAGAAAGCTCGCCCCGTGGGGCTGAGTGTGCGGATTATAAATAAAAGCGTGAACCCGAGCCGGGCTGGCTCGGCGCCAGGCCGCGCCGGCATTCGCGCCGCGCCGCTCGCCCGCTCGCCCGCTCGCACCGCCGCGCCCGCTCGCACCGACGCGCCCGCTCGCACCGCACACACCCGAGGTGCGTACTGCCTCCGCCCGACCTCCTGCTGCCGCTGCTGCTCCCCCTGTGCCTCCGTTCCCGTCGAGTTCCGTCGCCGCCACTCGGAAGCGCAGTGCTGCTAATGTGCGTGGAACCCGATACGCCATCTGTCGTGAGGGGTGCGCCGGCGCCGGCTGTTGACCGAATTACCGATACAAACACCGTGCACGAACTCGAAGGACATACGGCCTCTGGCGTTTACGATTTTCAATTAAATCACAGTTAAGAAATTAATTTACTCCAGCTATAATAACGTCGGTGTTGTTCGTTTTAAATTAGGTCACATATACGTGGAAACGTGAGTTTTTCAAACTATTTGAATATTTTAAGTATATTGTAACTGTAACTGTTTTTGTTTTACATTTTTGCGTCAAGATCATAATTGTTAATATTAAAGTAGCGAAATAAATGTTGATGAAAATTAATTGAACTTTATCACCATCTTTCAGGTGTTAAAGAAAAATAAACTAGTAAAATAGTATTAGCGACATGCGGTGTGCCATCTTTGAAACCCATTGTTTTAGCAGCAAATGTAGAAGCTCCCGCCATACGGTGCCTAAGTAGCGGTGGGTTAGGTTGTAGTGCGAGCGGTGCGTAACGTTGAGCTTGGTGCAGCCCGTGAGATGGCGGAGGCCGTGGAAGCGCTGCCGCGCGAGGAGGAGGTGTCGCGCGCCGGCCCGTCGTCGGCGCTGCTGGAGGAACCGCGCGCCGACCTGCCGCGGGACCCGCCCATCGTCTTCCGGGACATCGATGTGAGTACCTGCGATTCAACACATAATCCGGCTGGACTGCGACCATCCTATTTCTGCCGCCGACCACCATTGTTTTGCATTACTAGTTTCCAGTGTAAAGGTTAGATCCAGCATAAGAACTGAAGCTTCGAGGATGGCGACGGGAGCTTAATACACTTGATATTACAAGCGTCCAGCCAGACGGTCGTTGCTGGCTAAGTTACTAAAAAAAAATAAGATTCATCCATCACTAGCTGTTAGCCATAATGTTCCAAAAATGTATCTTCTGTTCCTATCGGGACCCCTACATTTTATCGAATCCTATCACGCTTGGTTCCACAAATAACCCCAAAACACAGTAGACTTGCGTGCGATAGTTAATAATTCATCTAACGCTTCGAACGTGCATTTTAAAAGTAAATGTCTTTAGTCGGTATTCCATTGCATAGTTTGACTCAGGTTCAAAACTTAATCTTATACTTACTACTATAGCATTTCTGCGACGAATAGGACCCCGCTCAGCATACTGTTGCAACTTCAAGAAACTGCAACGCTGATTTTCAGAGAAGCTTACACTCTTTAAGTGCTGTGTTATGTTGTTGACTTTTTGTTGTTAATTACATGATCAAATCATTATCTTAAGCTTTTGCTCTTTATAATACTAATACAGACATAAGACATAATAATGCATACTGCTCGCGTCTTTTAGAGTCTGGTTGTGCCAAATAATATTAATCGATTCCACATGTCACCAAACCTCCTTTTTAACTGCAGTGTGCTCTGTGCAAGAGTGTTCGCACATACCATAGTCCCTTAGCCACCTCCTATAACACCCACGAAAGAGATGGGGTTGTAGATTTCGGTGATAAACCGACACAAAGCAAAATAGTACCGTTTGATAAAAGAGGAAAGCAGGCATCGCGACTCGCGAATGCAGTCGTCAATGGCGCGCGTATCCTGACGTTTGCGAATTAGTAGCGAGGTCAGTGGGGCCGCGGGGCGCCTCTGCCCCGCCCAGGTTATGACTTTACTATCTGAACTGCGATTTATAAATTTCACTGGTGATCTTGACATTAAAAATAATAAAAAATACACAAAATATATTTTTTAAAATTTTTATTATAGCAATAACGGAAATAGCCAAGCCTGTGGGAGGTTGTATCTGGCTATGACTGTTTCTCAAACTTCAATATTTTTGTGTAAATAATCTTAAACTATTGATCCATCATGATGTAGAACAGTTCGCTTCCAGAGGAGCTTCATTCCACGTACCATCAAACTATGGAATGAGCTGCCATCCGAGGTTTTCCCCTTTAAGCTACGACATGGACTCTTTTAAAAGGGGTGTAAAGAGCTTTTTCTTAGGTCGGCAACACAAAAGCAACATCTCTGATGTTGCTGATGTTCATGGGCAACGGTGACCGCCCACCAACAGGCGGCCCGCCTGCTCGTTTGCAGACTATAAATATAAAAAATGTAGGCAAATGATTTGAGATTTACAAATAATGCGTCTGCACTTGCTATTAATAAGTAATAGCGAGTGCACTTTCTATTGCAATTTCTTTAAATAAAGATTGACGTTTATTAACACTAAACGCCCAGTTCCGGTCAAAAACATCAACCAATCAAAATCATAACTCATTGTTGAAAGTCACGTGACTTTGACTGCCAAGTGAAGATACATACAGCATTTTACAAAATTAAAAATTCTCGATCAGCAGATCATATTACTAAATTGGTTTCAAATTACGTCTAAGTTCACTGTCCGAGAGACCTTGCACTTATTTGCACTTATTGTCAAACATCTGTATCTTGACACAGCCTGTACTTTCCTTGTCGGCAGCGTCCATAGTCGACACTGTTAAGAAATTTTATGTCACTGCGTAGGCTTTTTATGATGCCGGAGTCGCGAAGTTTTTATCCGGCTGCATAACTCAATATGACATTGCGAATAGCGGAGCATTCCAAGAGCACGTGGGCCACAATAGTGCCGCGCCGTGCGCCGCCAAGACGCCTGCGCCGCGCAGTAATGGAAATATTTTAATATATATATATATATTGCAAATTCTTAATATTCAAATATTTATAAAATATATACAAGACCCAGAAGAGCCAGGCTTGTGGAAGACCCAGGTTCGATTCTTGGTTGGGTCGGGTAGGCATTTAATTTTTTCACTGTATTTTATAAATATTTAATTCAGCTTAAGTGCAGCAATTAGCACTTAAAAATAAAGAATAAAATTCATAATATTTATTGTTTTCTAAAGTTTACGCGAACACATTGAAATGAAACAACTTTTACGGATCTACTTGCGTTTATTTTACACATTACTTATTTAATGTTTATCCTGACGTTTCGAACCCTTTGCAGGGTCCGTGGTCACAGGGAGACTGAGTTGTTGGTTGTCTCATAATTAGTTGGTAGCTTGTATACCCTCATTTAAATTTAATCGGGTGCGTTCCGTTTTACGCAGAAAGAGCTTACAGCATCTTTTGGTCTGGCAGTATGGTGTCGGGGCTTGGATTTAATATTTTGTATGATGGGATCCCAGGCTTGTGGTAGATTCCAACCATCTTCTCTATTAAAATTAGGATTTTTTTTAATTTCAATAGCCTCGCGTATCATCCTAGGGATGAATCGTTGTTCTCTAGCGAGTATTTGTGGTTTATCAAATCTGATGTAATGGTTGGGTCCCTCTAGGGAATGTTCGCATACTGCAGACTTATTTTCGCGCCTATGCTTGACGTCGGCTATATGTTCTTTAACGCGGGTTAACGGAACTTGGATCCGCGGGAACTTGGATCACATGGCGCGACCTCGGCCTCCGTGTAATCAGGCATATACACGCTTTTAATATAGTATTGATTGGTAAACACAACAAAAATATGAAATATCTCACGCAAGCACTACTTTATAAACGAATGTCCCTTAACGTCTTTCTGGTAGGATGGCTATGTGAATAGGAATTGTATTCGAAAAAATCTTTACAATGAATTCAAGTTATCAATGGAATTTGACTAGTTAAATGACCAATGCTTTGGAAAACTATTTTGATAAAAACATCTCGTACTCTTGTTAAGTGGCGTGGCAATGTCTACAACGTGAACGCTAGCGGTGCACCGCTGTGGTCACGCGGAGGCGGTGAGGGAGACTGCTGCTCACAGTTCACTACCCTTTACCAAAAATAGTGAACTATACATATTATAGTATTAATAAAAGGTCAAACATCCCAATGTTTGATGTAGCACTCCAGCCAAACCCCTATCGAGCGGGTATTACTGCTGCTCACGACATTTTATTACAAAAATTAAAATTCTATTTCAAGAGGCAATTTTGGTCACGTTCCTTATTAGTTGTCATAAGCCAAAAGTAATAAACGTGCATGTTGCATAGCTGAGTCACGAACCCGTTCCTTCCAGAGCATTACGCATCCGCGCCACCCGCCAATACTAATTATAAACATGCGCACGCGCTTAGCCGAGGATAACATCTGGAAGGGCGGCCTAAAATGTACAACTGTTTGTTTTAATGTTGCGCATCGTCCTTGTTAATCTAGTTCATCGCTCAGATATCTGAAATCATTTGAATGTTTACGAGGTCTCGCTATGCTTCCAAGCTTTTGTATGATATAAAGTAGCATGCATTTAGTTTCTATGAATAAACATTAAATCGATCGCTTGAACTTTCCTCACCGCTCTCTAAGAATAAAACTCACCGCTCGGAGTGCGTTGTTTGCCCTCGATACTTATTTTGAAGTCAGTGGGGCAGCAGCGTGCTATTTACAACAGACGCGTGGAATCCGTGCCGCCCGCCCGCCGCCGGGAAGTACTCGCTTGCATATTGAGACACGCACTTTATTGGACAATTGGCAATTTTGTTTTCTCCGTCAGATAAATTGTAATTGACTTACATAGTTTATATTGAGAGCACTTTTCAGTTCAGTGTTTTTCGAAGCTTTGTTAATTATTCGTGTACTAATGAACAAAGTGGTACTAACAATAAACCTTCGGTTTTTCAGGCGTTGCACCAACGAATAATAACGAATCTCGTTCCAACCCAATTCTCAGGGTGTTTAAGGATAACTTAAGAAAATTATACTTAATAAAGAACTTGATATTCTTCATTATAACATCCAGAATGTTAAATATTTACTTGCTAAAAGTGTAGTTGAACCTTGAGTATGTTAGCGTATAGTAGGGATTTTTGTGGGAAGTAAAGTAAGTTAATAAATTGAACAATGTTGTGTACAACTTAGGACTTTTAGACTCATCTTATTTTCTTTTATTTATAATAACATATTGTTTGTATCCATTTAAAATGAAAGTGCAATAGGTTTCAGTGTTACTGAAGTTTTACACTCTGTTTCATGTTGGTATTGTTTGTCAATAAAAACATTGTATGTGATCGATCACCTTAGAGTTTAATTGTATTAACGTATGCGTGTTTGCGGCAGGGCGCGCAAGAGTTCGAGCAGCTAGCGCAGGCGCTGGAGGGCGTGCCGCTGTCGGAGGAGGAGCGGCAGAGCCTGGACGAGCTGCAGCAGTACCTGGTGCAGGGTGAGGGCAGCTGGGTGCTGGGCGACGAGTTCCTGGCCTTCGTCGGTATGCTTCACACGTCACTTGCGCACCGAATCTACTTCGATATCACCTTTCAGTCGTGTAGTATTTCTAACACGCTATCTATCTTGTTCCAATTTGCTAAAGTAAGCTTAAATAAATATGAGTTGTGTAATTGTTTGCAAAGAAAGATCTTGAACACTTTATTACGTTGTCAAAGTGACTTAACTAGTTTTTGACAAAAAACCTTTTGTTAAAAACTAGCCAGCCAACTTCTAGAAAAAATATTAAGACGATTAAGAGATTAGTAGGTAGTGTGAAACAATTTTCGACTGAACTACTAGATTACAGTAAATTTGTTAGTATGTTGTAGATACTGTCTGTGATAATATATCTTCCAGAAACTTAAAGTTGTGAAACTGTGCATTGAAAAATAACATCTCTCGTACTTATCCCGTAGTGGTCGTAAAATGAAACTAAGATTAGCAATCACGTCGTCATCACTATTACGGCTCGTAACACTCAGTGCCTTACAAATAAACAAAGAATAAGGTCCGAATAGTTATTCCGTGTTTTGTTCCTGTCATGCAAACGTCATTTCAAATTAGAGTAAAAGATTCAGTCAGGATAAACATTAAATAATGTGTAAAATAAACGCGAGTAGATCCGTAAAAGTTGTTTCATTTCAATGTGTAGTGTTCGCGTAAACTTTAGTAAACAATAGAGTAAAAGAGAAAAAACACGGAATAACTATACGGACGGACCTTATTCTTTGTTTATTTGTAAGGCACTATGGGTCTTTATTTGTTTATTGAAACTTTTGCATTACATGGCAGACTTAATGCCTGAGGCATTCTCTACCAATCAATCATAGGGTGGTGCAGAAATAACATTAGTAGTTGCAAATATGTGTGTGAATATTTTAATGTAAGGTTAAGGCTGAATTGTAATACATAAAATAAAACATAAATTTATTTTCTTGCTACAAAATTGTGTATTACACGTGGAGCGCGATCTCGTTATAGTCTTTTCCCTTCGATAGTCATACAATTTAAATAAGTTGCCTCTTTTAATTCCAAAACACAAACAAAGAATGAGCTCCGTATAGTTATTCCCTGTTTTGTCTCTGTTACTCTAATTTGAAATGACGTTTGCATGACAGGAACAAAACACAGAATAACTATTCGGACCTTAGTCTTTGTTTATTTGTAAGGCACATAATTTTTTTGTATTTTTTTGCAACAAGCAATGGTGGTGTTAAGAAAATAATGAAAACAAAAGCAAGGAGAACTCGCTTTCACTTTACAAAACTGTTTAACGGCTTCTATAAATTACATATAATTTCGTGTCGGTTATTGGTTTAAAAGATGGAGAAAACGAAAAAGCTTCCCGAGTTTTTTGTCAGCTTTTCTCGGTGGAAGGCTCTCCCGATACCCGAGCTGGTGGTAGATACAGTAGTTAATTTTATTGTTATTTGAATGTAGGTACTCAGTTTTGACGTTAATATGTGAAGTTAAAGGCTTACAAACGAACTATTTCTTCTCTTCGTGTCCACGGCCTTATATCCTCCCGACCCGGAAGCCGGCCACCCGCTCGGCAGCGTCCGTGGGCTTCCTCAGGTCATCTTCTCGCAAACGATTAGAGCGTGAGCTTTGCGGTGCAGGGCGGCTGCTGAACGAGGAGGGCGTGCCTGTGGAGGTGCGCGTGCGCACGCTGCGCTGCCTGGCGGCGTGCGCGCTGCGCGAGGACGTGTCGCTGTTGCTGCACCAGGACCGGCGTCAGCACGCGCTGCTGGGGTACGCCAGCCGCATCGACCGGCTGCCCGCCGCCGAGCAGGCCGCCGTCGCGACAGTGGTCAGTCACCGCTCCCTCACACCCTAGCGCTCTGCGCACCTCCAATGAAAAACTGCCCATCTTATTTATAGCTGCCGGCAAAAAACAATGCTATTAACGTTAATGTTGAGACGGTGGCAGCTAGCCAGACGAACTTAAAACGTTCCGTCCCACCGAACGGAACACGAACGTGTACCCCGAACGGGAATTGAACCCGGGACCTCTGGATTTGAGACCGACGGCCTTAAATATTAGATTACGGAAGCGGTGAAACTTATAATTTAACGAACTCAATCTTTATTGACGACCCGTCCGCGAGAGGTCGTGGCATGGGATGGCATAGAGGAAATGCGGGGAGCGGAAGAGTATAGCCAGCGAAACCCCTATACTCTCCAAAGACTGTGAATTAAGAATGGTACCTACTTTTATATCTTTTTTTCTTTTTATTTTAATATATTTAAATTGAATGTTGTGTTCGGTTGTTATTGAAATGCAAATTTAGAAATATCATCAATAAATTTTTATAAATTTTTTACATAGGCACAATATATAAATAATGTATATAAAATTGTATGTTTTGTTTTGTATTCTGTGACCGTGCCAAAAATAAATAAAATAAAATAACTTCACCTCGTTCGCGCTGATATCTCGGAACCGTGCGTGCGCACACGCAACCGATCCTGTCAGACAAACCGGCGCCGGCGGTGACCCATCTAATTAATTATCACCAAAAATAGGAGACATTTGAAACAATCACATACTTTGTAACTGAATGCAATCTGTCATAGACAGGTTGATGTTTGTTTTGTTAATTTGAATGCTCAACGAAGTGAGCGTGGGTGTTGTGTGCGCAGCTGTGCAACCTGTTCTCGCACGTGTCGTCGTCGGAGTGGCTGCTGTACATCAGCGAGTGGGAGGCGGACGGCCACACGCTCTCCAACATCCGCGCCACCACCAAGGTACGCCCAACCCCACATTCCACACCCCACACCCCACACAGCACCGGTGCTACGGCCACTATGGATACGCTTCAAATGTTTAATACTCTGTCAAATAATCTACGAGAATTGGATGGAATAATATTCAAAAGATAACTACATAAGGACTTTACTGAAAATGTTTATAAGCAATACATTAAATACTAATAAGCAAAAGGCTTTTCCTTTAGCCTTTTTTAGCTTTAACTCGATCTAAGGATATTAAAACAGTATTTTTTTATAATTAAATATATCATCATCTCAGCCAAAAGACGTCCACTGCTGGACAAAGGCCTCCCCCAAGGATCTCCACAACGACCGGTTTTGTGCTGCTCGCATCCAGCGGCTTCCCGCGACCTTACCAGATCGTCGGTCCACCTTGTTGGAGGCCTGCCCACACTGCGCTTTCCGGTACGCGGTCGCTACTCCAGGACTAGCCCGCCCCAGCGGCCATCAGTCCTGCGAGCAATGTGCCCTGCCCACTGCCACTTGAGCTTAGCAACTCTTCGGGCTATGTCGGTTACCTTTGTTCTTCTGCAGATCTCCTCATTTCTGATTCGATCACGCAGAGAAACCCCGAGCATAGCCCTCTCCATTGCTCTTTGAGTAACCTTGAGCCTTTTTATGAGGCCCATAGTGAGCGACCACGTCTCAGTCCCGTATGTCATCACTGGCAACACACACTGGTCAAAGACTTTTGTCTTGAGACACTGCGGTATACCGGACGAGAAGATATTTCGTAGCTTACCGAACGCTGCCCAGCCTAATTGGATTCGACGATTGACCTCTTTGCTGAAGTTGGACCTACCTAGCTGGACCGTTTGTCCCAGGTAAATATAATCGTCCACAACTTCAAGGGCAGAGTCCCCAACCTTCAGAGGAGTGGGTACGACACGTGAGTTCGACATAACTTTCGTCTTCTCCATGTTCATTTTAAGACCCACTTGTTGAGAGACTCTGTTGAGGTCACCGAGCATTGTGCCGAGGTCTTCCAGGGTCTCAGCCATGACCACTATATCGTCAGCAAATCGAAGGTGGGTGATGTATACGCCGTTAACGTTGATGCCGAGTCCTTTCCAGTCCAGAAGCTTGAAAACATCTTCCAGTGCAGCAGTGAACAGTTTCGGAGATATCACATCTCCCTGTCTCACTCCTCGCTGCAACTGGATAGGTTTCGAATTCTGGTCCTGAAGACGGACTGACATAGTGGCGCTTTCATACAAACACTTCAACACTTCGATGTACCGGTAGTCAATTTGGCACCGCTGGAGAGACTGTAGCACGGCCCATGTCTCAATCGAATCGAAGGCTTTTTCATAGTCCACAAACGCTAAGCAAAGAGGCTGGTTATACTCCTCGGTCTTCTGTATAACCTGCCGCAGCGTATGTATGTGGTCTATGGTGCTGAAGCCTTTTCGGAAACCGGCTTGTTCGATAGGCTGGAAGTCATCAAACCTGCGTGCGAGACGATTCGTTATAACTCTCGAAAACAGCTTGTAGACGTGGCTTAGAAGTGAGATGGGCCTGTAGTTCTTCAGCAGGGTTTTGTCGCCCTTTTTGAAGAACAGTACCACCATACCTTCGTGCCACGTCTCTGGCGTTCTGCCCTCTAGTACGACGGAATTAAATAGCTTCTGAAGAGCTACGAGTACCGGTCTTCCGCCTGCTTTCAGAAGCTCGGCCGTAATTCCGTCAGCACCTGGTGCCCTGCCGTTTTTGAGCTGTTTGAGAGCCATACTAATCTCGTATAGGCTGATGTCCGGGATGTCTTCAGTATAGTGCCGGGTTAACTTAGCTCTAGGGTCTTTAGCTAAGCTTTGTACAGGTGGCCGTGTGGATGTGTAAAGCTGTCCATAGAACTTCTCGACCTCTCCCATAACATCGGACCTGCTCGTGACAGTTCTGCCGTCATCGGTTTTCAGCGTCGTCAGTTGGCACTGCCCAATACCCAGATCTCTTGCGAACACTTTTGAGCCTTTGTTCCGCTCAATGGCCTCTTTAATACGGTTAGTATTAAATCGGCGCGTGTCGCGAGTCATAGACTTTGAGATCTGCCTATTTAGCCGCCGAAACTGAGACGCATCACCTAAGGAAAGCAGAACCATTGCACGCCGCTCTTCCATCAGTTTTAGGGTATGGTCTGAGAACTTTTTGGTTCCTTTTGCACGGTGGGTTTTAAAGACCTTGGACCCAACCGTTTGGACAGTTTCCACAAACCTGTTGCTGTATTCGTCCACATTTTCGCAATCATTCAAGCACTCGAAGCGATTCTGCAATTCGAGCTGAAAGCTTTCGGGGTTTTGGATTTGGATGGGTGCAGGACGGAGCGTAGACCTTATCAATCGACGTCTTTCCAGCTTAACGTTGATATTCAACGTGCCTCTTACCAACCGGTGATCGCTGCCAGTTTTAAACGCATTGATCACAGTGACATCATTGAATATTTGCTTCCTCGTCGACATAATAAAGTCAATCTCGTTTTTTGTTGCACCATCGGGACTCATCCAGGTCCACTTGCGGTGTTCAGCTTTCCTGAAAAAGGAATTCATCATAAAGAGTCCCTCCCTTTCCAGACAGTCCGCCAGCAGTTGGCCCCGTGAGTTCCGATTACCAACCCCAAATCGTCCCACTCTCATCTCATCGCCGCTTCGTTTGCCCAGTTTTGCGTTAAAGTCTCCCATGACAACGGTGTAATGAGTTTTGGAGACTTGTATGGCTCTAGAGATGTCCTCATACGTAGCCTCCACCTCATCGTCAGGGTGTGTCGTAGTAGGAGCATAAACCTGTATGACCTTCAACGAATACCATTTGGTTATTCTGAGTATAAGGTACGCTACCCTAGGCGACACACACCCGGTCTCGACAACGTTGTTCACGAGGGACTTGTGGACGATGAACCCGACACCTCCTTGGGACAGTTGTTCGCCCTCCCGGAAATAGAGCAAGTTACCAGACTTGAGGATTATCGAGTCCTCCCCCTTTCTTCGGACTTCAGATAATCCAATTATGTCCCACCGTATCTTGCTCAATTCTTCCTCTAGTTCCAAAATCTTTTCGTCAGTCCGCAATGTGCGCGTGTTATATGTTGCCAGGGCCAGAGTTCGTCGTTGGCGGTAGCCAGATCTCTGCCGGAGATTCTTAGCACCCCCTGCCCCGTCGCTTCCTTGGCCGCTACCGTAGCTAGGGCGAGCGGGTCCGCCGGGGACTAGGGGCCGGTGTTTCGTGGTGTGCATCATGAGGGGATTTGCCATAATCGCCACGCTTGGCAGGCGGGTTGGCGATCGCAGTAGTTGAGAGTTAACCTCAGAGAGATGCTGCTGCCCATCCTCTGCAATGGTCCCTTAGTCGGCTTTTACGACACCCACGGGAAGAATTGGGGTGGTGCAATTCTTTATCCCCGGCACCACACAGGGAATTAAATATATACAATTGGTTAATCAAATGTTGAAATTGAAGGAAACTGCTCTTTAAGAACACCATACTGTTTCCAAAATTGAAGCAAATAAATATTGTGCCCAAGTACAATTGTACATATTTTATGTTAGAATCGTCTTTATTTACCAAATGTTTGTAAACTTCGGTTTGAGCATAATTTGAACTTTCTTGAGAAATGTAACTAAGTAATGTAGCGTTTAACCAAATTATCACCGACGACGTGAGTATAGCAATATGTTTTTTTATAGTTTCACTATTGATTCCCGTACAAGTTTGACAGTTCGACTAGCAGACATGAATTGGATTTCAAAAATATTGATTTATACATTTACATGCCACATTTTTACACCAATATAAAAATAAATATGTAGTTATCGAGCGGCCGTGCCCGCAGGTGATCGTGCACAGCTGCCTGGCGGAGGAGGCCGGCCTGCGCGACCTGGGCACCGCGCTCATGTACAACATCGCCACCAAGGAGGTAAAGACCGTGGTCAGTATCCGCCCTGCTTACTCACATCTCTCCTACTCTAGCACTTCTCTGCACAACCGTGGATCACCATCTTTGATCCTCTAATCTTACGAGCTAGCGCTTATGTATTCAGTTTTCTTACGCGGTTTTTCAACATCTTCGGATGAATTTCTAACGATGCGAACGTAGTAGCGGCCTGAACTTTAATGTAATCGAGCGAAACGTTTGAAAATTATATAGCTTAAAAGTTAAAAGATAAATAAATAAATAAATAGAGTTGTCCATAAACCGACACAGACTCGGGGATCGTACATTTAAAGGCATATGTCGGGCTAGATTAATCCAGCGTTCTCTTTTAGAAGTAACTTTAATTATAAATAATATTTTTCTAATGAAAAAGCAGACACGTACCTATATGATGTATTTACACTTCTGACTTTCTTTTTATATAAGTGAAACTTTAAACGTCGCGCTAGAGATATTAACAAACATGTCAAAATGAATCTGCCATTGTTATCTTGTCCGGCGTTGTTCGGACATGTTTGAGGAAGCGCGGTGACGTACAGCCGCTGCACGGTGCAGCGCTCGCGTCGGCCTCGGCTGATAATGCAAATAAAGATAAAACGTCGGAAACAATACATTTACGATCTGTATTATACTATTTGTGTGCTCGTAGCAACTTATTGAAACAAATGATTTGCATTAAATTTCATATCAAAATCTTTTTATTAATGTTTACGAAAACCATAGATAAATAGGTTTACTCATACCATAATAAATGATTACTCGTTTAATATCTTCTTTCACCGAAAGAGCGTGGAGGCCGCTTTGTTTGTTATTTCCCAACTCGTCTGTCGAGCACTTGTTTGGCAACCAGTATACAGTTCGTCGTTGCCCGCCGTCTCGCCGTGAAGGAGAGTTTCTTAACACAGCATAACACATTTTAATATTGTTTGCAACTGACACGAAAATGGAAATGTTTGTTCTAGTTACTTAATTTGTTTCGTGTAAATCCGCGAACCAACCGCCACGATACGGTTTCAATATTGACTCAATACACGAGTACACATGCCACGGCGCATCCGCGCGGCAAACAACGCCAGATGAGTTGATAAGGCGGATGTTCCGCGGCCGCGTGCGGGCGAGCCTTCAACTTCCCTCGGGTCGCTTTAATCTCACCCGTATTCCACTGTACCACACCACCTGTCAAGGGATTCTCATTCTTCTTTCTCCTTCTGCGATTTTGAATTCTTCGAACCGTGTCGCAACCGTTTTCTCGAAGCCGTCTAATTTTATGTCGTACATTGGTCTATACTTCTCAATATGTATATTTATCATTGTTCGCTAACTGCATGCATATTATATGTCGTATGTAAGTAGTGTAATGTAAACTGTGTATAATATAATTGCCACATAAGTATTATATCAAGTCGCATCCTTATTAGTTACTGTATTTGAAAAAGTATATTATCGCAACTTTTAATCCTTTAATTATTAATATTTTCGATCGTTTCTTTTCGAAGTTTATTTTTTCAAAGTTTATGATACTAACTAAGTATATGTATTCTATCGTATCTTTTTTAATCAATTTAAACAATTATAAACGTCCCCTCTTTTATGAATCGTACCTACTTTATTGTAAGCTGGCAATATAATATATTCTCCCTTTTCATTATCGTCGTAGCGTTAAGTTCGACGACAACTCCCAGAGTTTTGTTTTGATAGTTTCGACATTGTAAGGATCGCTTGGGTCGGTGGGGTGGGGGTGTGGGGTTGCGGTGCGGGCGGAGGCTGCAGAGGTTGTTGCGTGTTGCAGCGGCTGGGGGCGGCGCGCGCGCTGCGGGCGCTGCTGCCGCCGCGGGCCAAGTCCAAGGTACCGCACCGGCACCGGCGCACCGGCGCACCGGCGGCACTCCCGGCTGGCACGAGCACGGAACACGATGCTGTCGGCAGTCGATGACTCTCACTGTGTACTCGGACACAGGCGGGAGTGAGGTAGAACCTCGAGTGTCGGTCAACAAATTCACTCCGGACGTTTTAGGGAATTATCTAGTGAAATAGAGACATAACGGCGTAGGCTCACCTTTATGTCTCGACTCGGGTGGTCGATCCGGCTATCGACAGCGGAGGACGCCTCTAAAGGTTCCGTCGTCTCGGAACACCCGGGTCGTTGGGACGTGGGGTTAGAAATAATCTGTAGGTCGATTTTTTCTTAAAGCTTATAATGAGTACAATGTAAGGAAAATTTACAATAGTAACACTATCATTAGTGACGTTAGCGATGGTACGGAGCCTCATAACGCGAGCCACCCCAGCCACACGCTCCGGCGCGCCGGTACTCACGGCAGCTGAAGCTCAAAAACCTAGCTGCAATAAACACTACTATAGTGTTGCGAGGAAAATACGGATCTTTTTACTCTAATGAAGTTTTCATACGTATGAAAGAGATAAATAATAATCGCGACATTTCGCTGTTTGTATTTGCTCTGGTCGGGCTTTTTATAGGACGATCATATAGTTACGGTGTTCATAAAAACTGACACAACTGACATCACTGCGGAAGACCTGTGGACACACCGCGTGTTTGAGTGTTTGCCGCGTCAGGTAATTAATGCTGTTGATTCCACTCGGATTATGACGTGACGTATGACAGGCTGACTCTGACAACTACAATATTGTCTTTGCTGAATGCTTTTCTCTGTAAGGTTTCAAGTTTTCTTGGACATAATTGTAAAATTTTATAAGTGTGGAAGCACTGACTTGTAGTACAAGTACAAAGTACAAAAAAGCATTGCACATGCGGGTAGTTCAAACATGGCTGCTAACCGACGCGGTTGTTTTAAATTAGATGCATCGCTAGTCCACGCCGGAATTACTGAATATAATTAAATTTTCGATTTCGTAAAAATAGTTTTAGTATGTTTATAGTTTCGCAATGACTATATTGAATCATGTACCGTTCGCAATTATTTTTTATTACGAATCACTTTTTCATATTTTTATTTATAACCTGTTGTCGTGACAATCAATTTAATGATAAAATTAAGGAACATAGTTTCTAGTAACTCGCTGTAGAAAAATGTAACATCTAATGTTTGTTGTTCAAATATTTGCAAACTCAGTAGTGGTCCCTACTCGCTCGCACGCTACGTTGCACACGCCGACGTGTTTGCAGGAGATTACTGGTCAAATAATTACATTGTAATGATTTTATTATCAACGCATGTCAGTTAGGAGTTTAAATCAGATACTAATTTAGATCAGCTACTGGGTATAATTTTCAGGAAACCAATTGTTAAAGTTTTTTAATCAATGCTATGTTAAAGACCTGTTTTTATAAAGTTGTATAGACCAAGCAAAAGTTTATTCAGTAAATAAATAACCAGTCTCTCCTAAGGTGAAAATACATCTATCTCACACATTGTTTACATTCAAACTCGAACTGAAGAACCTATTACGAATCGATGCAGTATCTATCTGTCTTTATTAATAAAAGCAAAATAGCATCCATTCGAACAGCTATTTAATTTTGTCCACTACGTGGAATACAAGAGATAGCGTCCTATAGATTTACTATTTTCTTAATGTTTTGCATAAGATTCAATTATATCCCGCTGAAATATGTCGTAGAGTCAGCTAAAATTCCTCGTCGACCATGTCGAGATCCGACACAAACCTGAAGCCTACACCCACTCGGAGGTGTAGCGCGTAATGTGCCTTATACTGTATCGAACGGCAGCAGCCGGACTCGCTAGATACAGTATGGCACTGGCGCGGTGGCAGGGACTGGTCTATGCGCGCGCGCAGGTGTTCGACGAGGTGGCGGTGGAGCTGTGCATGGCGCTGCTGCAGCTGCTGTCGACGGCGCCGGCCGAGGAGCACCTGTTCCGCGGCGTGTCCGCGCTGGCGCGCCTGGCCGCGCACTCCGCCGACGTGCCGCAGCTGGTGGCCATCGTGGGCCCCTCGCCCGCCGCCTACAGGTACGCCACACCGCTTACGGATGGCGACGCATGGTAAGCCGCCTGCTATGCGGTGACTCTTCTGCTACACTCGGCTCCTCTCACGCCGAAGTAAGGGATGACGGTGACACGTGACACCCGTTCTTCAGACGTTGCTCGGACGGATATGTACGGTCGACAGCGAAGGTAACCGATGGTTGGTCAAGTTTCAAAATATAAAGTCAGTATGAAAATCAAAACTTTTTAAACGCATATCGGAAACGTTCGAGTGTCTACTGATGACTGCAGACTTTGTCTGTAGTTATATAGAAAATACCGACTTACACTATCGAAACTTTATTTTAAAATCTAGTACTTAAACGGCATCATCTACTTTTGCTGTTGACTGTACGGGTGTACGGATCTCCGAGCGATCATTTTAGATCAATATTATTTTACCCTGACGTTTTGAACTCTTTCCAATTTATTTTGTGCAAGAAGTATGCTGTTGAAATTAGATTTTTTTTTAATATATTTCACAGGTAAGCACAGTGCCTTGATCTCACATGATGTTAAGTGATGATAAGGCCAATGATGGAAGCGCACTTCACCCGGGATCCTCAACTAGTGAGGCACTGGCTATCTTATATATCTAGCCTAGCTGCCGGAACACAACAATGCTACAAACATTGATGTTATGACGTATTAAGATAAGATGATGGTAGCTAGCCAGGCGGACAAACAACCCTGCCTACCACCAACCAAACCGAGTATACAAACATGTACCCCCCGCTGGGAATCGAACCCGGGACCTCTGGGTCTAAACCGGTGGTCTTAGCCACTAGACCACAGAGGCAGTTAAATAGTAATATGATAGGACTACATCGCGCCTTAGGACCGCGAATCTTAAAAAAGTTCATAACGTCAGAATGTAATAGTGTGTTAGAGAAGATGTCCATCGCAGACCACACCTACGCTTCCCATCAGGTGAGATAGTGGTCAAGCGCAAACCCATTTCAATTTTTAAAAAAAGATAAAATAAAGTTATTGTTTATATAGTCGCTAGCGGGTGCGTTAAAGCTGTTTCTCTCTTGCGTTTTTAGTGATACGGCATTTCCGATAGACAGTTAAACTACTTATTTACATAGTTCTAAAGACAGATTTCTGAACTACTATTTACAGTTCGAAAGCTCAATATAGATTATCGGGTCGATAACATTATTATTATTGTTTTGATTTGAGCTGTATCATTCTTTTATTCATAATTTTCCACCGATCCCGACTAGTCGTTGAATCAATTAAACTTTGATGAGATATTTCTGATCGATTACTGTGATCGAATATTGATGGATCGGTCAATAAGTGTTGTGGCGCCACTGATAAGGTGTTATCTGCAGGGGGACGAGCCCGCGGGTGGACGAGCAGATCGACCTCCTCATGCAGCGGGTGAAGTAACCTCCCCCCCCCCTCGCCCCCGCCCGCGACGCCGCGCATCATTCAATTAACGGCTGGTTTGAAGATAAGCACCACAATAAGTCGCATTGTTTCTGCACAACCACATTCACACATTAGTATTGTTTATTTTATAATGTCGTCGTGTCATCGACGCTGTCTCGACGCTCACTTAAGATGCAAGTTTAGATGCCGGAACTTTCCGCTAGTGCTATCCGCCTTCGAACAGGGAACCGCCATGCGCCGGGTGAAAGCGCGGGCGCGGGCGCGGCCTGTCATGTAAATAGAGCGTTAGTGACGTTAGAGCTAATTTATTGGTGTAAGTCATGAAATTTAGCGTAAGTACCTGAGCTCAGCGAGAGCCGTAGCGTTTGTACCATAGAGTTGTATAATAATGTTATTATGTATTGTATAATTATGTATCTGTCGTTGAACTGTATATTGTTCTATATTTATACGTTATCGATTCAGTCGCTGGCGCTTACCCACGGTGACTGTGGTGCATTTACAATATTATTTTATTATTGTGTTATTAAAAGTGGACGAATGTATTTCAATAAATTTATTGCAAATCGATTTTGTGTATTATTTGAGCGTTCGCCTGGTGTGGGCTCGGCTGGCTGGCTGGGTGGCTCTAAGCCCTCTGAGATCCCAGGTTAATTGTTGTAAAGAGAATCCTTGCAGCTGGGGGCTCCTTACGAGTGTGGAGCCTCGCCGCAGTCGATGCAGCTCACTCACCGCCCACCTGCCCCTTAGCCCTACTTCCTGCATTAAGCATGGACGATGGGGTCGAGGCGGAGCACAGGGCTGCTGACGCGGCCGCTTTCTGGTCGGACTAAATATATCGGTATCGCAATCGGTAATTTGAAGTAAATGCGATTTTTTTAATTTTTTTACTGATGATACCCATTTGGTTTTTTATCATACCTGCTAAGTGTGATAAGGCCAAAGTTGGAAGAGCACTTCACCCGGAATCCTCAACTACTAATGAACTGGCTTATCTTCTTCCTGACGGAACACAAAAATGCTTCTGCCGTTGTTGCAGTAAGGTTAGGATTATTCAAAACTTAACTGATGATCAATGAATCCAGTCATTACCCGTGCTCCCGGTGGGTCGACCCATTACCCGCGGTTCCATGGCACTAGGGATTGTTCCCTCAACTTTATTTATTTATTATTTGGACAGTCAACAAAAACATATACTAGCGAAAACAATGATACTGTTACAAACATAAGCCTTATCAGTATAGTTTTCAATTAAAGACAGCCACGGCATGCGTTGTGGACTTATTAAATCATTAATTAAACTAATCTAATTAACTAAAATCGAATAAAATATTAATTACAGTGAAACTATAGATACTAAATATACTAAAGGGGGTTCACGTGACGACCAATAACTTTGACATTTTTCTTGTATTTACGTGCATTGAGGTGAAAAATGTCCAAATCTTCCAAATCATTAGGGCGAGAAAGGCTTTATAGCTACACTTAAAATGTTTCATAGGTAGGTAGGTTCTTTGAGTTAGACATGAGTAAGGCAATTTAGGTAAGCGCTAAGAAAGAATTTAATGAAGATCACGAGATGTTTAAGTGACGAAGTCACACGTAAAATTTACTTTCTACCTATCTTCGAATGTGAAATATATTTTTTTATGATTGCTGAAGCAAGTAACGCTGCGGATCAGCATTAACCACCGTTCACTGAATGGCGTCACGTGGCGCCGGCGCCAGCGAGCCTCGGAGCGGCCGCCGCCAAGATAACGCGCGCACCAGTCCGCCGGCGCGCAGCATCGCGACCTCACCTCACTCCTTTCGGACCAACAGGAAATTTTATTTAAAATCTGATCTCAAAAGTTTTGCAACTCGTCAATCATCATCATCATCATCATCAGCCTATACTAGTCCACTGCTGGACATAGGCCTCTCCAAGTGCACGCCACCGAGCAATAAACGACTAATTGGACCGACTCCTCACAGCGTCGCAAGTGAATCTTCCTCTGCGCGGATAGGGCCGATGGAGTGCGAGGAGGGCGTGCCGCTGGAGCTGGAGGCGGGTGGGGGTGGGGGTGAGGGTGGCGCGCGGTGGCGGCGGGTGGTGCGGCGGCGGCTGCCGGTGGTGGCGTGGGCGCGGCGGTACGACCGGCTGGCGGCGGCGGCGGACGCGGTGGCCGGCCTCACGCTCGGCCTCACGCTCGTGCCGCAGGCCATCGCCTACGCCGCGCTCGCCGACCTGCCGGTGCAGTACGGACTCTACTCCTCCTTCATGGGTCGGTCACACATTCATGTTTGTTCACTTTCAAATTCGAAGTTTTCTTTTATTATCCACGCGGGTGACCGCTCGGCCTTCGTGTCGCGTGATGTTGAGTGACGATGAGGCCGAAGGTAGAAGCGCACTTCGCAGTGGATCGTCATCTACTGAGGCTGAGGAGGAAAAATGCTTCTAATAGCAAAAACGAGTTCAAATAAGCACTACCACCGACCACACCGAGTACACAGACATGTAGGTACTCCCAGCTGGGAATCGAACCCGGGACCTATTGGTCTATGGTCCAGTGCTTAAGACCACATAATTTTACGCAAATTTGTTACGTTTGAAGATGATAGTGTTGAAAAAATTTTCGAATCCCGCTCGTGGATTTTTATCAACACTTTGTCCTTTCGCCGCGCTGGTCACCAATTTACCGTGGAAATAGAAAACGAAAAAATCTGTATTTGGTACATTTACAATTTAAAAACGAACATCCCTTATTTTGAACTATTTCTATAGGTACTATTTCGTTATTTATGAAGAAATTTATCAAAAGGTGGAATGCTCTCACCTTCTACCTTCTCATATCTTCCAGCACGCTTACCCTTCCCACAACGTGGAGTTCTTTGAACAGGGTGTGAGGAAGTAACTATAAGTAATAAAGGGGTTGGGTCGGCAACGTGTGAGAACGGTTAAATGAGACAAAATCCTGTTCCACTAGCTGTGTTCGCATTTGGACGGCAGCGTCACCACTACTGCTGGACTTCAAAAAAATATCCTAAGAAAAACCTGTCACATTTTGTAACGTTTCTGAAAGTCTTTTAATATTTTAAAACAACGTAACTTAAAATTCAATTTGTAACAGTCGTGTGCGAGCTCGTGTCTCGCCTGTGTGTCGTGTGTGCGACGCAGTGCGCAGTGCCTAGTGCGACTTTCATTCGCCATTCGTACACGTTAACGAAAACGAGAGTTTGTATGGCAAAATGTTAACTACTCTCGTATGCCGGCAGGAGGCGCTGCTTCAATGCCATACTAATTTTCGTTTTCGTGAACGTAATCGAATGAATACGGAAAGTAAACAAAACTCACAGTAGGTGTGGCGCCGCGGGCGTGGGTGTGGGTGTGGTTGCAGGCACGATCCTGTACACGTTCCTGGGCACCGTGAAGGAGGTGTCGATCGGGCCCACGTCGCTGATGGCGCTGCTGACGCTGCAGGCGTGCCGCGGCCTGCCCGTGGAGTACGTGGTGCTGCTCACCTTCTGCGCGGGCGTTGTCGTACTGATCATGGGGCTGCTGCGGCTCGGTACGTCGCCACCCACTCCTCTACTCACTGCAACACGGTGATTTTTAAAACAATTAATGGAATTAGGCGTTATTTTGCGGAAATCCATTTTTTTATTTTTTATTTTATTGGGAGATGGGCTTGCTCTTGGCCTCATTCTAATCCCTAGGGCTAAGAAGAGGCCGACGATGGTACAAAAAAATGTAATTTAAATAATATGTAGTGTTATTCCGCTAACTCACTCGTTTATCCAGCTTGGATGCAGCACGCGTGCTCCGCCCTCCCGCCCGCACAAAGTATGCAAATGCAGGAGAAACAATGGGTGCAAACGAATATGCACACCAACACCGACACCCGATTTTTAATATGTTAACCTGAAACCTAGGAGGCCTATGTCCAACAGTGGACTAGTATAGGCTGATGATGATGCACCTGAAACCGGTTCACGGGGTGGCGCTGGCAGAGTGTCTGTGTTCTGGCGGCATATGCGCAGTGAGTGGGCGACTAAATTCAAACGCGCAGCAAGATGGATAAGCATATGGGTGGTTGGTCTTATTCACACCATTTCCTCTCCTCGATGTGTTTGTGAAGGGTAAAGCAAAAATTACAGTCCAGTAAAATGTATAAGTGGATTTTCATCTTTGGTAACTTGTTAACAGCTTTAAGAGTGGACCAATAGTTTAATTCGTTTTTCTTAATGATAACATTAAGGCGTAGAAAGTGTCGCCAAATTTAAAACTAAATTTTAATTCGCGGTCCGGGATATGCCGGTGACTGTGGTAGACATACGCGGGAGGAACGCGATCACAAGTAGCTGCTGGCCAAAGTGGCCTCTACCGCAGCTGGTGACTCAGACGTGGCCTCTCAATTTGCACCGATGCCATCCAACATATATGGAAACTGTCGTCCGCAGCTTGCGGCCGCCACTGTGGCCCAGCGTGCGGGGTGCACTTAGATGTAAGGCTTATTGAGTTGCAATTACAAAATGTCAGCGGTCCTAAAAAAAAAAAAAATCATTAAATGTGAAAACATGAAGTGGCAGGACCTACGGTCAGTCACCTCCGAGCTTTTACAAGCTGATAATATTTAGGTTTCATGGTGGACCTGATCTCTGGGTCGGTGACGTCGGGCTTCACGTCGGGCACGGCGGTGATCATCGTGGCGGCGCAGCTGAAGGGGCTGCTGGGGCTGAGCTTCAGCGCGGACTCGGTGCTGGACAACGCGCGGGCGCTGGCGGCGCGCTGGCGGGACGTGCGGGCACCCGACGCCGCGCTCGCCGCCGCCTGCTGCGCCGCGCTGCTGCTGCTCAGGGTGAGTGCGGCACAGCGGCAGGCTGCTGCTGCTCAGGGTGAGTGTGGCACAGCGGCAGGCTGCTGCTGCCCAGGGTGAGTGCGGCACAGCGGCAGGCTGCTGCTGCCCAGGGTGAGTGCGGCACAGCGGCAGGCTGCTGCTGCTCAGGGTGAGTGCGGCACAGCGGCAGGCTGCTGCTGCTCAGGGTGAGTGCGGCACAGCGGCAGGCTGCTGCTGCTCAGGGTGAGTGCGGCACAGCGGTAGGCTGCTGCTGCTCAGGGTGAGTGCGGCACAGCGGCAGGCTGCTGCTGCCCAGGGTGAGTGCAGCACAATTTAAAAAATTTCTACACCGTTTGAGAACGGTATAATATGAGGCCTTCATAAGTGTTTAAGAGCTTGTTTACCATTTTCTTAGAAATAAATGAATTTGAATTTGAGTGCGTCACAGCGGCAGGCCTGCTGCGGCTGGCTGCGGCTGACTGCAGCGCGGAGTCGGTGCTGGCAACGCGTGGGCGCTACGTGGTATTTTTTTTTCCCTAGAGGTAGTACAGAATGCTCTTACATAGTTTGTCGAATCTAGATCCCCAGAGTTCTATTACGAAGGGTTTTTGAACGAGCTTGAATTTTTCAGTACAAATCGGCATTTTCATACTTTCTATTGTCATCGGTGTACCTATTCATGTTAGTGGTCGTGACCACGTTGGCGAATATCACTACCTCATAATCTTTACGTCAATAAATATATACAAAATAAAATTCATATAATTCAAGTAATTTCAACTCATATAGGGAACACATAAACAATAACACAAATCCTAAAGGTAACCAACACCGTTTCGTACATGACAGTGTCGCACGTACAGGCAGTCAACCCCGCCAGCGATCATGTTCAGGACGGCATTGACGCTGCCCCGACGCTCTGCGCACGAGAGACGCTCTGCGCACGAGAGACGCACTGCGCTTGCGCATAGTCACATAAAAGCAGTCGACGCGCGCCTTCGCGAACATAGCAGAGGCGCTGCAGTAACGGCGCAGCCCCAGCAACGCCCTGAATGCGAAATTGAACTGAACGCGGAGTGCACTGTATGACGCGCGAGGGAAACCGTCACTTTATCGCAATCAATTAGATCGAATTTCATTTCTCATTACACTATTCACCGATGTTTTTATTCATTAATGAACAATTCCGCGAATCTCATTACATCGCATATTTATTTTCTCGAATAGTTTTTATCACTAAACTCATCATATCGTATCATCAACATCGTATTTTTTTTTCGTTTTTTTTTATTTCATCGATATATTGTTAGATCGATGTTTCGTTTCTTATAATTTTGTTTCCACGTAAGTTTCAGTTCGCAAAATAGTCGGTTATCAAATTTCACTTCACTTAAGTCATTGTACATCGAAAATACAAAATACTAACAAAGTTCAGATATTTAAACGGGATTTAATGTAAAACTACTTAGTAAAGGCATTTCTTTCATTCAGGCATATCTTTTAAACCCGACGTTTTTCATTTTCCTTGTCCTTTACTTTACGGGATACAATACTTATCATCATCAATGTGAGTAATTAATTTTAAATTATTAATATTGATTAAAAAAAATTAACACGTTGTGATTTCTGTAATATTGCGCTACTAAAGTCAAATCATTGACGGAAACGAATCGCTGCATAACCAACTCCACGTAGTCTTGTCTGCCCTACGCTAGAGTGCAATATAAAAGCGCGTAGCCCCGCAGCGCCGGAGCCGTGACAGAAACAATGCCTGCTGCATGCTGCATGTTTGCTTGCATGCTGTATGCTTGCTTGCATGCTGCATGCTGTATGCTTGTTTGCATGCTGCATTAGGTAAGGGAAAAATATTAATATAGAACTGACCGCAACACAATTTATCGTCAACAGGCGAATGCATCGTTCGATGAAACGTTACTGCGATAAAAAGTTGTTAAGTGAAAAAGTATTATGGGTTCTGATACATATTGTAATATGTTTTTACGAATAGTTTCATCGATAACTTAATACTTTTATGAAATGTAAGTTCGATATCCGTTTTTCTGGTAATCAAAACAACTTTAAAAGTTTTTTTTAAGAAACGTTTTTAGATGATATAAAACAGCGATGATTAACTATTTGATAAATTGAAAAAAATATATTTTAAAAATCGTGGAATAGTTTTCGGTAAAATGAAATTCGATATCAAAAAAATCTGTATTCTAATAGACACCCGACGCGCGAGTATACCTCGCCCACAGGCTACACGTGTAGAGGGACGTGCAGTACGTTCGGGAGAGCGTCTTTTACCTCCCTCGTACAGCGCGCACACCTGTGAGCCGGCATGTTCGCCCGCAATGACAAGGCTCTCCGCTCCCGCTCTATGTCAGCATCGTCCTTGCGGTCGTTCGTGATTCATTAAAGTACTATTGTAATATTTCTCTGTGACATTTCCTATAGAGTTCGTCTTGCTTTTGTGGCGCCAGCATGGACTTTGATGCTTCAGAACACCTAACATTAAAATGATGAACAGACTTTTTAACAGTTGTGACTCTTATTTATTGCAAATGAAACATGATGCTCATTAGGATTGTAATTATGTTTAGTATCGGTATTCACTGACTACCTTTATTAAAACCTCAAAAATTTTGGAACTCGAATATTTTTCATGGATATCCAATCATATCTATTATCCTTCAGTGTTGTGTGTCATCAGTAGATATGTAGTATATATGAATGAACAGTGTTATGATATTGTCTTACAAAGGTTATTATTTTATTTGCGATGGATTCCTTTTATCTCGTTGCCGGTAGTGCTCGCTGGAGAGGTTGGCGTTTACTTAGGTGCAATATAGTAATTGCATTACGACTTTGTTTACCAGCTATATTGTTAATGCTCTATTTCATATACAGCGTATGCCAGAGACACAATAACATATTGACATTTCTCTTTATATAGTACGAGTATTAAACAAGCCCTTGACACAGATTGCCGGAGCGAGTATCAATCGCTTTCGTTTACACGAATTGATTGTTCATAGAAAGTCAAAATATTTTGTAAGTATTATTAAAAATATCATCATCTTTAAATTTGATTTGATTTTATATAATTTTACGCAAATTTTGTTACGAACAAATTACACATTTGAATAGTGTTGAAAAATTATTAAGTCCTTTAAAAAGAATCTGGTATGCCTACTTCGTCGCAATTTCCCTGCAAAGGACAAACCTCCCTTTCTTCCACTTCTCTCTTATATTAATATAGGAGTGAAGTTTTCTTGTGCTCGGTGGCATCGGCCGCAGCAGTGAGTTCGCTTGTGGTCGTGTGCGCAGAAGCTGAAGGACGTGCGCGTGCGCGGCGCGCGGCTGCGGCGTGCGCTGTGGCTGGCGTCCATCGGCCGCAACGCGCTGGTGGTGCTGGCCGCCTCCAGCCTCGCCTACGCGCTGCACCAGCCCGAGAACCCGATCTTCCTGCTCTCCGGTAAGGCGTAGTTGAATAGCGGAAGGAGTGTATAACGATCTTTATCGTAAAGGCATACATAACGTCGATACGCCATCTCGCAAAGTGCTAAAACGAATACACTGGATGGCGACTGCCCTAAACCATATTTTAACATTCAGCAGCCTCTACCTACATGCTCTGACTGCCCACTGCATTTCATATTCATTTTAGTGTTACTGATCGATACCGGCATGATCTGAAAAGGATACTTTTTATTTGTCAAATTATATAATAGCGGTATTTAATGTACTACATCTAGCCTTCTTCATTAGAAATCATATCAGCTATAATGTGATGGTGTTTGAACGTAATTAAAAAAGATTATTGACTTTTGCAATCATCATAAATCAGTATGAAATCTGTTAATGAAATGTAGTTACTATTTATTAAAAATGCTGAGCGAATAGTGGCCAAATGCAAGCCTATCTGACTATATAAAAAAAAAATTTGGATGCTTATATGTATTTTCATACCTAATATAATTAAAAAAAATATTAACTAATTATTGGCGCGGCGGGCGTTCATTATAGCGGCAGTACAAAAACTGGATTATCTAACATAACTGTTTGTATACAATGTGTAACCGTGGTGTGTCGGTGCGTTTGCGGCAGGTCGCGTGGAGCCGGGGCTGCCGCGGCTGGCGTGGCCGGCGTTCAGCGTGCGCGCGCGCAACGGGTCGGCGGCGGCGACGCTGCCCGCCATGCTGCGGCGGCTGGGGCCCGCCGTGCCGCTGCTGCCCGTCGTCATGGTCGTCGCCAACATCGCCATTGCCAAGGCCTTCAGTCAGTATTTATATTTTTGAAAGACTGTGTCTCCGAAATTACAAATTTTTGCTTTTCTCTCAAATTGAAAGCTTTTGCTTTCGTAAGTGATTTCGAGATCACCCATTCACACTTTTCACACACATTGAATTGTCGCACCCCTCGATGAGTTTCATCGTGGTCTTTCAATCGGATAGTAAGATATATTTTTCGAAAGCGTTTTTAACGCATCGCCAGCTGTACCACGGAGGGGCGTGCTCAGGCTTACCTACGTTTCTTTTTTACTGTATAAATAACAACAGAGTTAAAATTTTCATATACATAGTTATATCAAATCGCCTATGTGGTCTATCCGTTCGACTACCGTTCCACGTCAGACAACAAACCTTGAAGTCGGGGTGCATGTCGCAGTCGATTCGGTCCGTGGTAGGGCTCGTGCTAAGCGTCAATATCTACCATCGACTCATCGAAGTCTATCACCATAACGACATAATTGGTAGCATTGTTGTGTTTCGATCTACGAGTAGATCGATTTAAAATTCATTAGTTTGACTCAACTACTGCAGTTAGGGTTCTTAAGGTTAGCGGAGACGAAGGCCGAGAGCTTCCCTTTGTGGGAACACTTCGTAAATAAGTCGTAATGTCTCAAGTGTGAGATAATTCTTAAAACAATATCGTAATCTGGACGATAGCAGCGAGGAGCGGCGTGCGCGGCGCGTCTCGCCCGTTACCTTTAGACGCCCCCTCTCGTCGTCCAGCGTACGGCGTACGACTCCAATCGTGTTGTGAAGTGAGCAGGTGTGTTGCGTTGCAGCGGAGGGCGGACGTCCGGACGCGTCGCAGGAGATGGTGACGCTGGGGCTGTGCAACGTGGCGGGCGCGCTGGTGGGCGCCATGCCCGCGTGCGGCGCGTTCACGCGCTCCGCCGTCGCGCATGCGTCCGGCGTGCGCACGCCCGCCGCCGGCCTCTACTCAGGTATAACGCGACACCGGCGCATGCCGTTCACGCGCTCCGCCGTCGCGCATGCGTCCGGCGTGCGCACGCCCGCCGCCGGCCTCTACTCAGGTATAACGCGACACCGGCGCATGCCGTTCACGCGCTCCGCCGTCGCGCATGCGTCCGGCGTGCGCACGCCCGCCGCCGGCCTCTACTCAGGTATAACGCGACACCGGCGCATGCCGTTCACGCGCTCCGCCGTCGCGCATGCGTCCGGCGTGCGCACGCCCGCCGCCGGCCTCTACTCAGGTATAACGCGACACCGGCGCATGCCGTTCACGCGCTCCGCCGTCGCGCATGCGTCCGGCGTGCGCACGCCCGCCGCCGGCCTCTACTCAGGTATAACGCGACACCGGCGCATGCCGTTCACGCGCTCCGCCGTCGCGCATGCGTCCGGCGTGCGCACGCCCGCCGCCGGCCTCTACTCAGGTATAAGGCGGTCCTCACCGCAACACCGGCGACGCTAACTCAGTAGTGGTTCATGGCCTACTTTGTCAAAACAAGTGAATACGAGAAGGTCTGATGGTTATTACGTTTACACGACATCGATATCGTTATACAGGTACTGATCGTTCTAAAAGCTTCGATAAGGCAGACAAATTCGACATTGTGCTGAGAACTACTCCTACGCGTTATGTTGGAAACGCCTTCCTCCTATTATTTAAACAGAGGTTTACATGTATCTCGATGTGACCTTTAAGAACATGGGTGGAAATCCGTTAGGTCCAGCCTTTGGTGGGATACCATTAGGTACCTACACGCAAACAAACAAACAAAGTTAACCTCTTTATTGTATTGGCACTTATATTTATTAGACTTAGCTTTTATGTTTAACCCTTAAAAACGGTATACGAGTAGGTACATGATGAGAATGAGTTGAACCGACTAAGCACTACCACCCATACATTGATGTATTGTAATAAGATTAGTAAATAATAAGTGACCCCTGGGAAGGCTACAAACTAATTCTACGTATACAAAGTCGCGGGCAAAAGCTAGTACTTAGTGTGTCCGGCCACTTATTCTAGGTCTAGATTAAAATAAAAATAAAAATATTAACTTATGTCTCATTTATTTCGAATACACTAGTCTGTCTTGTAACTCATAAAAACAACATATAACTATGTAGTTCTCAAATAACCTAAAAACAAGAAAAAACAATCTTATTAATTTATTGATATTTCAAAAACGAAAGCTTGTCTATACACTTTTCCAAGCTTATATCCGCCGTTAAATGTCGATTCACGACACCACCTATCTTAGCATCCAACTCGACTGATTTCGCATTTCTCTTACGAAAATCATCAGAATTAATGTCCATCTGATACATAGGTATTGAAGTCGTGAGCAGTCGCTTCGTGATTTAATACAGATATGCAATAATTTAATGATTGTTTTTTTTACTGTGCCACCCTTCCTCAATATTTTTCGACCGGTGTTTTTGGTTGTAACAGGATAACATGTCAGTACACTTAATATTAAACTATTGTGTTGTTAAGTAATTATTATTAGTTGTTAAGTTGTTAAGTAATTATTAGTCAGTCGCAGCTTGGCGCTCAGTGAGTCACTACGCTTTTGTGTTGGCGCTTAAATTCCAGAAGTAGTAAACCTTTTTTGGAGTGTGTTCTTTTTTTCTGCTGCTTTCAATTATGTTCAAGTGTGCTACTTGTAAAGTGCCTTTCAACGACGGAGTTCAGTGCGACGGCTGCGATAAGAGGCTTGATTTTGGATGTGCTCAAATCTCTGAAAAGGGCTATCGTAGGCTAGGTGCTGACCGTCGTGCTGCTTGGAGATGTCCGCAATGCAAATCACTGGCTAGCCCCCGTAGCATACCTACGGCTACTGCTGCCGATGTAGCTTTAGACGATTCCGAGAAGGATGAACCAGCGTCTATTGCTCTCGTATTGTTTGAGGTTCGGGAGATGAAGAAGCAATTGTGTGTGTTGCCGAAGCTTCTGGCTGACGTCAGGTCTATTAAGCAGGAGATCTCGAATCTTAAGGAGGCTTGCGAATTCAATAGTACGAAGATTGATGAGCATGCGGAGAGAATTGGGGCTATTGACCGTGAGATTATATCTTTGCGACAAACCTCACAGTTGCTGGAGTCAACAAGGATTGAGCTTCGTTTGGTTAAAGAGGAGCTTGAAGCAAAGGAACAGTGGAGCAGGCTGAATAACGTTGAGATAAAGGGTGTGCCGGTTAAAAAGACTGAGAATCTCTTCGAAACTATTGATTCCATAAGCAAAGCTATAGGCTACAATCTGCCAAAATCTCAAATTAATTATATATCCAGAGTACCAATGCAAGCTACAAAGGAAAAATTGATCATTGTTGGCTTTAGCAATAGATACGTCAAGGAAGAATTCGTGACTGCCGCCCGGATCAACAAGACTTTATTTGCGAACGACATTCCGGGGTATCAAGGCGCTAACCAGCGGGTGTTCATTAATGATCACTTAACACCCACGAATAAAAAGTTATTAACATCTGTCAAAAACTTGGCTAAAGAGAAACAATATCAGTTTGTATGGGTAAAATATGGAAAAATTCATATTAGAAAAAACGATACTTCTAATGTTTTCATCATATCCAAAGAAGGTGATTTAAACAAAATAGTTTAAGCTATCTCCTATTTAATAATATTGTTAATTACTTTATATATTTAAATTCTACTTTTTGTCAGTTTTATAAATCGTGTAAAATGCTTTGCACCCCTGACTCGCAAAACTTGTTTTGCAGTTTCTATTCATTAGCTCGCCCGGCTCAAAACCGGTTTGTTCAATGCGCACGGCCGAATCGCATATTATTCATTGCACACATCTCACTGTTGTATTATTTTATAGATTACACTTTAAGGTTTATACAATTTTGCTTTTTAGCGCTTCATTTTATAACGTTTGCTTCTTTAATTAATTACTTGTATATAGCTGGTTGGACATTGGTATTGTTGATGACACTGTTTGACTTCTGTGCTGGTTTTTTGTCGCGTTATGTGTTGATTAGCCTACTAGTTTATGCTTTGTTGACGTGTTTACTTGACGCCATTGTTGCATATTTATTTGTTTATTTTATTTATAAAGTACAGAAAAGCTCATCTTTATTATTAGCTAGAATATTATGTTATGTGGTTGGCGTCCTTAGGTTACCGGATAATTATTGTTGGCCTTGGTGCTTTGTTCAAGTTATTTTATGTTGGTTGATTTGTTTACTTATTGCCCTTGTTATTTACTTATTAATGTATTTTATTTATAAATTACAAAAAAGTATAAGATTATTATTTGCTAGAAGAATATGTAAGGGTTGGTGTGTAAAGGTTTCCCTGTCATTTGTCGGCTTGGGTGTTATATTATTTGCTGTGTTTTATATTTATGTTTTCTGTGAATGATAAGTAATAGTAGTAAGTGCCTAAACAACTCGCTAAGTTTTTACTACCAAAATGTACGTGGACTTCGGTCTAAAACAAATACTTTTTATCGTAATTTGTGTCTGGCCGATTATGACGTTATTTTATTGACTGAGACTTGGCTTGTTGACGGGGTTAGAGATACCGAGCTATTTGACAATAGGTATGTTGTGTGGCGGCGGGACCGTGACTATAACCTAACAAAACAGTCAAGGGGCGGCGGAGTGCTCATCGCAACTCATAGAAATCTGACTGTCATGCCGCAGCATTCTTATCATTCTACTGCCGAGGATCTGTGGTTAACTATTAGCCTTAATGCAAGTAATCGTGGTGGGGCTTACTTGCATATATGCGTCCTTTATCTTTGTGGTCAGAACAATGGTATCACTTTTACCTCGCAATTAACAAACTTTTTAAATAAGTTAGAACACGTATTAACCGTTAATCCGAATGATATAGTTTTGGTGGTGGGCGACTTTAATTTGGGCGGTATTAAGTGGTTATCTAATAGCAATTATTTCTCACCTACTAGCCCTAAATCGTCTGATGAATGTTTGTTGATAGACGACTTGAACTTGTTAGGATTAGCCCAATATAACGGTGTTCTTAATGATCACGGTAGAATTTTGGATCTGGTATTGTGCAATAATAGCCTAATTGTGCGCAAATCTGAGGACCTATTGGTTCCAGCTGACCCTCACCATGGTGCTTTATTAATTCAAACGTGTTTTGGTTGTGTTACTCCTTTGAATACGGCCCCCCAAAGAAAGTTTTTGTTTGATAAAGGTAACTATACAGCCATAAATGCAGATTTGCAGATAATTGATTGGTGTCATGAGTTCTCTTCAAGATCTATGGACGAATGCTTGGACCTTTTTTATTCTATTATTCGTTCACTCAGAGATAAGTATATTCCAAGCAAACTTTGTAATAATAATACTTACCCAGTGTGGTACTCGGCTGCACTAAAGAAAATTATTAAAGAAAAATTCAAATTTTTGCGGAAATATAAAACCTATCGTAACAGTAGTGATTTATACACTTTAAAATTGTTGCGGTCTAGGGCTAAAGCTGTTGAGCGTAATTGTTATACGAGTTATATTTCTCTTATAGAGAAATCCATATATAAAAACCCAAAAAGATTCTGGGGTTTTGTCAAAAGTCGCCTAAAGTCTAATGTTATGCCTAGTTCTATGTATTATATTGATAAAAGCTTAAACTCGGGACAGACTATTTGTAATGCTTTCTCTGATTATTTCGGGAAGAATTTCATTATTACCGATGATTGTGCACCTGTGGTAAATTCCCAATACGGTGTTAGTGGCAGTACATGTGAGACACCTGGCTCTCATTTGTCTTGGATTTCTATAAGCGAAGAAGTTGTTCTGAAGCTGCTCAAGGGTTTGGACTCTTGTAAATCAGCCGGACCCGACGACATTCCTGCCATTTTGCTAATAAATTGCTCTAAATCATTGTCATTACCCGTGACCCTGCTGTTTAGAAAGTCCATCGGTGAGTGTTCCGTACCAAGGATCTGGAAAACTGCCTATATTACACCTGTCTATAAGAAGGGCTCTAGAACAGATATACTCAACTACAGACCCATTTCCAAACTCTGTATTCTGTCCAAAATATTGGAAAAAATTGTCCACGGACAGATCTATGATGCTATCGGTAGGTCATTGAATGGTTTTCAGCATGGTTTTCTGCCCGGCAGGTCAACTGTTTCTAACCTTGTTTTTTTAAACGACGATATCACAGAAGGTATGGATAGGGGTTGTCAAACTGATGTGGTTTACACCGACTATAGTAAGGCCTTCGATCGAATACAGCATGAACGCTTGTTGATTAAGTTGGAATTCGTTGGAATATGCGGTGATTTGCTGAGATGGTTCTCATCGTATATAAAAAATAGAACGCAAGCAGTTGTAATAAATAACTATGTTTCTAGTTGGATTGAGGTACCTAGTGGCGTGCCTCAAGGTTCGATACTGGGGCCGTTGCTTTTTGTGATATATATTAACGACATTGTGTCCTGCTTACATTCCTCTAAATTATTGTGCTTTGCCGATGACATGAAGGTATATAAACAAATTCGTAACATTGATGATGCTCATGAACTACAGCGTGATTTGCATCGTCTGGAGTCGTATTGCTTGAGTAATTATTTAGATTTGAACCCTATCAAGTGCTCAGTAGTCACGTTCAGTAGGAAGATTAATAACATTGTTTTTGACTATGAGATTGGCGGTAAAGTGCTTCCTAGAGTGGTGTTCTCACGGGATCTGGGTGTTATACATGATTCCAAACTTGCGTTTGATCATCATGTTGACAAAGTCATTGCAAGTGCCTCCAGGGCTCTAGGATTTGTGTTGCGTAGCTCCAGGGACTTTAAAGATATTAAGACTTTAATAATTTTATATTGTACTTACGTTAGAAGTATCTTGGAGTATGCCTCGCAGGTTTGGAACCCCTGTTACGACGTTTACAAAACGCGTATTGAGCGTTTACAAAAAAGATTTCTGAAACATCTTTGTTATCGCCTTAAATTGCCATATAGTGCCGATTTATACGAGGACCTATGTAGAAGGTTTCACATTTTGCCACTCCATGTGCGTCGTGATATAGCAGACGTTATATTAATTTTAAAGATCATAGCTGGTACTTTGGATTGTCCTGATCTGTTATCTAAAATAAGTTTCAACGTCCCCCGTAGTTTTCGTCGTACAGTACCACTTTTTATCCCTTTTTGTAACACCAACTACCGGAAAAACGCCTTTATTTGCAGAGCTAGCAGGCGGATTAACACTGTTGCCCAATCTATAGATTTAGATATTTTCAATGCGAGTGTCCAATCAGTGAGGAAATCTCTCGGTGATCGTTTCTTCGAAGTTCCTTGATTAATATTATTGTAGTAATTTAGTGTTAGTTATTAGTTATAGTTTTTTATTTTTGTGTGTGCATTAATCAGTAATTATGGTTAGCTACTCTAAAAAGCAATAAGCTGTTTGTTGTTAATTTTCTGTTTTACACTACCTTTATCAGTGCGAATCTTTTAGTAGCTTCTAAGTTCTATTGTAAGTTATATTTCATTAATATAAAGCTGATGATTTGCCGAATAAAATAAAATAAAATAAAAAATAAAAAATTAAATTTGGCAATTTCCTTAAGAGGCGGAGCTTTTGCTAATACAATCCACCATCTTTCTAGAATTTTGGACGAAGGTAAATAAGCTAAACGGGTGCACTTTCTGACATACACACTACCTTCTCGGGTGTCTGACATTTCATACTTTTCTGCTTGCTTCCAAACTGCTTGCTTAAAATGAAAATTGCATCCGTTAATTTTTGCCGATGCATGAGTTACCATTAAATAAAGCTGCAAGTAAAAAGGCGACCAAGATATGTTTCTATTTCGGGAAAATAAAACGATTGCGGAACAATGAGACACTGAATGAAGTTACGAGAAAAAAAATGTTAAGAAAAATGACCGATCGTGGAAAAATGTGACTCGGGAAAACGCTGCATTGAAAAAATGCGTTCGCGGGACCCATCTAACAAATCATCTGGTCTGTGTGCCGCAGGGGTGATCACGCTGCTGGCGCTGGCCTTCCTGACGCCGTACTTTTACTTCATCCCCAAGGCGTGCCTCTCCTCCGTGCTCATATGCGCTGTCATATTCATGGTGAGTGCCGTCGGATCTTTCCTTTCGCAGGATGTTTCTATTCATAGGCCGTTATCTTATCCTAAAACGTTCCTTGGTATTTCCCATAACTTTCATTGTCTATCTATTCAACGTTATATCTTCATTTCGCTCGATGAGATTCGTAAGATAAGAAAGCGTTAATAATTCAGAATCCATAACTATCAAGGAACCGGCTATCTTTTTTAACGGTGTGTGCGTGTGTGGTCTCCCCTCCCCCCCCCCAGATCGACGTGAAGATATTGGGGCGGCTGTGGCGCTCGGACCGGGGCGAGCTGGTGGTGGTGGCGGTGACCGTCGGCGCGGCGGTGGCGGCCGGCGTGGAGCTGGGCGTGCTGGCCGGCGTGCTGTGCGCGCTGGCGCGGCTGCTGTGGCAGCTGGCGCGCGCGCCCAAAGCCTTCGCAATGGTCAAGGTCAGCCCGCCCGCCGTGTAAAGCGTAACATTACATTGCATATTTTGTGAATGACGGTTTTGGAATATCGTAACTGGAATATCTGTGTGCGCCGTCATTGCCGTCCCCCAGTTCAAACGTAAGAGCCGTTCGTTGTGCGCAGACGCCGAGCGGCGAGGTGGTGGTGGCGCGGCCGACGCTGGCGTTGGTGTACCTGAACGTGGAGCGCTTGGCGGCGCGTGCGCAGGCGGCCGCCGCGGCCGGCGCCCCGCCCCCCGCGCCGCTGCTGCTCGACCTGTCCCGCGTGTGGCTGCTGGACCACTCCGCCGCGCAGGTACCGACGCAGCACCGACCTCACCGACATTCTATGTCATCGCTGCACATTCATAGCTCCCGCTTGTAGGACACTTTTATTTTTACTTGGAGACATTTGTGAACTGAATCCCGGTAGAACTGAAGCGACCTGCGGAGTATGCGGGGTCGACCGAGATGTCAACGGTCGACCCGCCGAAACCTCGGATCGTTTCATCTTTTCCGTCGAGAGGCAACCTCTTCGCTGACCGGTGATGGTAGCCAAAGTAACATTAAGATTGACCACGTAATTTTAGCGCAGCTCATATCAATCCCATACATTTTATTATTTTCGAACTTTCTCTATCGTTTTCTTAACGTCATTTCGGCCGAGCCCGCAGGGGTGACTCAAGACCGAGTCTCCGCGGAACCGAAGCTATTAGCGGAGAATTCAGATCTGGGGTCGGCTGAGATCGAATCCGCCAACCCGGTGAAACCCCTCGGGACTGTCGTCGTACCCGAATCTATCGGGGGACCGAGTTTCATGTCATATAAATAATGCCGTAGCCTCGCCGGCGACTATTATGTGAAAAAAGGTGGTCGTATATCGTGGTCGCTCGTGACCGGTCGCGGTGTGTCTGCGCAGGCGCTGGAGCGGCTGGCCTCGCGGCTGCGCGGTGCGGGGCGCGCGCTGGTGGTGTACCACGCGGCGGCGGACGGCGTGCGCACGCGGCTGGCGCGCTGCCCCACGCTCCACGCGGCGCTGCACTGCCGCACCGCAGCGGCGGCGGCGGCGGCGGCGGCGGCGGCGGCGGCGACCGCGGAACCAGAGGCCGCCGCGCTGCTGGCCGCGCCGGCCGCCTCCGCCGACCCCGAGCCTGCGGCGTGACCCGCCACGTTACACATTACACCGAAAAACTGTTCACTGATATCGTTGAAAATTGTAATAGACGTCGACTTCGATTTATTCAATCAATAGCTGAGATCGATCGACGATATGGCCCCTCGACCGTACTAGCGAACGGAGGATGCGATACGAATTGTTCACTCCGTGTATTCTCTCTTTGTTGAGTATAATTTAAGATAAAGCGTACGCGACGGGAACGAGACACGGAATGACCTTTCGAAGCTTTCGCTCTGTTATAGTATAGCTCTATATTTAGATATTAGCGAGTTGATCTGCGACGATTTAATTATTAAATACTGATAAAGTCTCGTTCTACGGCTCCGACTGCGTACCGAAATATTATATTTCGGTACATACAACGACGCTTTGTAAAATGGGTCGTATAGAAAAAGTTACTAAGTCTCACTGACGATGTCGTCCATAACATACGAACCGCATTCGAGTTCAGGAAAAGTTCATGTGAATTATAATATTATTATTAACACGAGCCTTCCCTATGGATGGACAGGGAGAACGGGCCATAAACCGCTGTTCGCGTCTTGATCTTGCTACACAAACTACCTTGATTGTTCTTGATAAATAAAGAGTCTTCGTTGATAGTAAAATGATGTTTATTTCGTAAACTTGATTACAAATTAATTAATTGATATACGCTTGCTAACGACGATGCCTTGATTGCAAATGTGTAGAAAATATGAATGAATATGAAAACGCTGACGCGATGGCCTACTTAATGTGCGGTAAAACCGTACAACCACCTCGCGGGCCCAATGCGGTGCGGTGGTTATTAACGACTGCTATTAATAGTAGATAATATTCATATGCACTTTTCCTGAATGTCGAGCTTGAGTTATTTATAATTACATTTTCAATATTCAATTCACATATTTACCATTATATTAATACAAATTTACCACTACAATTACAATTACCGCAATTCAACAAAACTAAACTGTAAATAAAAGCTATAGCTTCATCTTATCTATTTATTGTGTTGACTAATCATATGCTATTTTGAAATGTAAAAATATATTTTTTTGTAAATAATAAAGTATATTACAGCCCGTACCCTTATATTTATTTTTTTCTGTAACCTAAACGATATCCTAAATAATATTATTTAATAAATGTAATTTTCACAATTTTGTAACCGTGAACATCTTTAATTGACTAGATTAAAATTTCTAGCCATATAATGCAGTAAAGTGGCTGTATACAGGCGGACATCGACCCTGTGTGGTGCCGGGGATAAAGAATTGCACTACCCCATCTCTTCCCGTGGAAGTCGTAAAAGCCGACTAAGGGATCATTCCAGAGGATGGGCAGCAGCATCTCTCTGAGGTTACCCTCAACCTACTGCGATCGCCAACCCGCCTGCCAAGCGTGGCGATTACGGCAAATACCCCTCATATCCTTGGGGGAGGCCTTTGTCCAGCAGTGGACGTCTTTTGGCTGAGATGATGAGGCGGATATTGTATAACTTCCTTTCGGAATCTTACAATTTGGGACAAAGAAAATAATATTATTCTCTACAGACAGACCTCGGAATAATAACTAAAACTTTATTGTTCTGAAAGACAGACTACAACAACACTTACAAATAATAAAAAAATACTAAATTATAATGTACCTACTTACTTTAGTTATTTATTATTTATAGTTCGGAAAAATCAAAACTACATTTTAATAAAAAGTAGGTACGCAAAATGGTTTCTAAAATTAACATTTTAATATGTAATTTTTGTAATTTTTTATATACCTACGCCTTTGTGGCGAGTAGTAAAGTGCGCGGCTCGAAACCCAGAGGTTCTGAGACTATTAAGTATTCTGTGTTCTGGGTCCAATTTCCAGGTTGGGCAAAGTCTTTGATTATATACCTGTATATAGTCAAAGAGGCAAAGTGTTTTTCTGATTTGTTGATGCATAGTCCAAGATTTTTGAACCTTATTTACTGTGCCCTAGGCCCCTAGCAGGTCGTCACATGAATAGCGGGTTTATATTTAAAACCTTTTACATATAATGTAATGTTATACGCAATAAAAAAAAGAATAATTTGTGATCACCAACCCGCATTTGGCAAGCGTGGTGAGTGTGGCTCATTTTGGCACGGCCACCATCACCAACCCGAAATCTGAGTTTACAGATAATTAGTGGGAATTAGTGGATAAATCTCAAAATTAGTGGGAACATGGTTCAAAAGTTATAAGGGATACAAGGTGGCCGTGCGTGCAAAATGAGGCTCATTAATTAATTCAAGTAATAACTAAATGCTTCTGTGCGCGACTGCACATGTTGATTTTGTATGGAAAAAAGAAGTTGCTATAACTTTTGAACCATGGCCCCACTAATTATGAGATTTATCCACTAATTCCCACTAATTATCCACTAATTATTGGTGTAATCAGATCTTCTATTTTAATAATCATTTGGTAGGTAGTTCGTTCAGTCGAGTAAATTCAATTCATGGTGGCTCCTTAATTATAGTTAATAAGAAATTAAAATTAAAGGAACGAAAAGACATAGTGAGCCTCTCGGTTGAGCGAACAATAGAAATAGCTTGTGTGGAGTTGGAGCGACTTGTTGTATTAAGTGTATACAGGCCTCCGTCAGCATTGTATGATTATTTTGAAAAAGTAATGGATGAAGCATTATATAAAATCCGCAATGTAGGTAAAAAGATAGTTATTTGCGGTGATTTTAATATTAATTTGTTAGAAAAGTCTACAGGTTAAAAATTTATTTCAATCGTATAATTTAAATAATTTATTTTTGGAGCCAACTAGAATAACTTCCACTTCGGCCACTTGTATTGATAACATATATACCGATCTAGTACCACTGTCTAAACTCATTATTAATAAATTGGACTCTGATCATTGTGGCCAAATGGTCAGCCTTCCACATCAGTGTAAGCAAGTGAAGAAACAGAATATCACTGTTGTACCAAAAACTGCAGGTCGTCTAGAATGGTTTAAAAACAATCTTTATGATAATATATGTTTTATAAAGTATAATGATAACCCAAATGAATTTTATAATGATTTCTTTCATAAATATTGTACAGAATTTAATAAAACTTTTATTCCAAAAAGGATCTCGGTTAGTGGTACTGTTACTTTTAGTGAATGGGCTACAATTGGTATCCACAAAAGAAGAAAGCTACTTTATGAGCTATATGATGAACGCAACTATAACACCAGTGAAGATTTCAAATTGTATGTCAAAAAATATTCTAAGTTATTTAAAACAGTATATCGATTAGCAAGGGCAAAGTTCCTGAGTTCAAAGATTAAGCTAAGTGATAACAAAATAAAAATGACATGGAATATTATAAATAGTAAAACTGGAAATGTCAAAAGTCGTAACAATGAGTACAAATTGAGCTACGAAAATCAAACCTTAACTTCCGATGCTGATGTTGCTGCGGCATTTGAGAAGTTTTTTACTGATATTCCAGTTTCAACTACAAAGGCTTTGGACTCCTCCCCCACTGTAGCTGAAGCGGTTCTAAAGGAAAATGTCAAACCTAGTGAAAACTATTTTAGTTTTCAAAAAATTGATTTTAGAGATATAATTAAAACTTTTAATACTCTTAATAAAAAGAAGACTGCTGATCTGTGGGGTAATTCCGTCGACGTCACTAAATTCGTTATTGAGACAATAGCTCCAGTTTTAGCTTGCACATTTAATGAATGCATTGACTGTGGTGTTTTTCCTGACCTAATGAAGCACAGTAAAGTAATCCCATTATTCAAATCAGGTAGCACATGTGACCCCTCTAACTTTAGACCAATTTCTGTGTTACCCACATTTAGTAAAATATTTGAAAAGATAATTCTAGACCAAATTCAAGTTCATTTTTATAGAAATAAACTTTTACATTCTAGACAATATGGTTTCACTAGGGGTCGCTCGACTACTGACGCTGGTGTTGAGCTTTTACTTCAAATATTTAATGCCTGGGAGGATTCACACGATGCCGCAGGGGTTTTTTGTGATTTATCTGAAGCTCTACCACTATGGAATTAGAGATGCATCACTGAATCTTCTTATCTCATATTTGAGTGATAGGGTTCAGAGGGTTGATGTTAACGGTAAAAGATCTCCGGGATCGGTGGTTACAATAGGAGTTCCACAGGGTTCAATTCTTGGTCCTTTCTTATTTTTAATTTATATTAACGACTTGCCTTACTTTGTAAAAGACAAAAATGAGATAGTATTGTTTTCAGATGATACCTCACTTTTATTCAAAGTGAAACGACGACAGCCGATTGATGACGATGTGAACAATGCTGTCTCAAAGATAGTTCATTGGTTTAGTGTTAACAATTTGCTATTAAATGAACAAAAAACCAAATGTATAAGATTTGTATTACCCAACGTTAAGGAGGTAAAAACCAGTGTAAAAATTAAAGATAAGAATGTGGACCTTGTGGACACCACAGTGTTTCTAGGCATTACGTTGGATGCAAAGCTACAGTGGGGCCCACATATAGATAAATTGTCGAGTAGACTGAGCTCTGCGGCTTATGCAGTAATGAAAATTCGTCAGATCACTGACATTGAAACAGCTAGACTTGTTTACTTTAGTTATTTCCATAGCGTAATGTCGTACGGCATTTTACTGTGGGGCAATGCTGCCGATATTCAAACTATCTTTGTGCTGCAGAAGCGGGCTATTCGAGCAATTTATAATCTAAAAGCTGGTAATTCTCTTAGGGAGAGATTTAAAGATATTAATATAATGACAGTTGCATCACAATATATTTACGAGAACCTAATGTATGTATATAAAAATATTGAAACTTTTTCTAAAAACAGTGATATTCACAATGTAAACACTAGAAATAAAAACAAACTAGCAGTACCTAATACTAGGCTCCACAAAGTAAATAATTCATTTAGAGGCCTGTGTGTACGTTTTTACAATAAAGTTTCAAGTAATATCCAAAAACTAGATATTAATAAATTTAAAATCGCTATTAAAGAAAAGCTTTATAAAAAAGCTTATTATAAAGTGTCTGATTACACAACATTACACACACACATTTGAAGACAAAACAGCATGGGTTTAAAATGCTCCAATCTATTTCTAATCCAAAATATTGTTAAGATTTTTTTTTAAACTTGTATAACTTGGTAACGTAACGGCATATAATTTTGTAAATGTCGTTACATATTGAATTAAAGCTGTGGAGTTTCTTGCGCCCATTCTTCTCCACAGCTAAAATATAGACGTCCTGAATGGGTAGTAGGTAAAAAAATTATGGACGATTCAAAAGCACTTTTCTAAAGTTTATTTGAATAAAGAATTTTTGAATTTGACTTTGACTTTGACTTTGACTTCGCTACGACCCGTGGGTACAGAGATACAAGGTGGCCGTGCCAAAATGAGCGCTCATTTTGGCACGGCCACCTTGTATCCCTTATAACTTTTGAACCATGGCCCCACTAATTCTGAGATTTATCCACTAATTCCCACTAATTATCTGTAAACTCAGATTTCAGGTTGGTGATGGTGGCCGTGCCAAAATGAGCCACACGCATGGTGATTAGGCCATTGTAGCGCGATGACTTGACTTCAATGACGGATGCCTTTGCCCAGCAGTGGCACAGTTATACTTATTCTACAGCTTCATGCAATTACAGGCTATTTAGTTTACTATTTTTTAAATATGAATCTAGATAATTATTATCTAGAATAAATTGTTCAGAAAATGCGCCATCTTGTGATAACATTGTGTACCAAAAACTACTGGGAGCAAGCAAGGTAAGTACCTAACTATCATAACAAAACTTGTGAAGCTGCTTCTTCTTGAACTTAGATAAGAGTGACTGGTGAATGGTTATTCGTAATCATTCAATCTTTAATGTTACCAGTTATATGATATATTGCATGCATATTGCATGTAAGCAGTTTTTCTAAAATACCTTAAAATGACGTATAAATGACAAGAACCAAATATGGAATAACTATTTGGACCTTATTCTTTCTTTATTTGTAAGGCACTATCCCCGTATAATTTGGTAATTTTTTTTTTCCTTTTTTATTAAGTAAATATCCGGATTGTTTTATAGCCTATTCACTCCCACAGTCAATACAAATCTAACAACACCTCATATATTAAAATCCACCATGCCGTTTGGGCTGTTGGGCGTGCCAAAGAAATAGACATACATACATAAATACACTCGTAAAACATAACCCTCCTTCTGACGCAGTCGAGTAAATAGAATATGAAATTAACAATGACGTATATTTTTTTACAAATCTTAAATAGTATGCAGTAAATACTCATTAGAAGACATTTGCCATATCAAAATGATGACACGATATGTCACTTAAAATAATAATAATAGTGTGAGCGTTCGGCATAGCGTGGTAGCGCTGTGATGAACGCTTTCACTTCTTGGGCTTCACTGGCTGCTTTTCATCAGGCAGGGTGAAGCCATTATGGCGTGTCACAATTAAAAAAAAAAAAAAAATGTCTTATTCTTAATAACGATTTTCGCTTCCGACTCCGTATATTTTTTTACAAATCATAAAGAGAATACAGTAAATACTCATTAGAAGACATGTCACACTGTTATCATAGAATACGATTTATTTTCTCGAAACTTGTGCAGCAGCAAATTTCTACGAAATCACTCCCACAAATTATTGTATAAATAGAAGGCGAGCCAATCTCACTGTTACGGATCACACTGTTACGACCCTACTTCCATCCCTTTTCTACGAAATCACTCCCACAAATTGCATATATAGAAGGCGAGCGGAAAGATGTTACACATCAAAAATGTAACTTGTAGTAACGTTTGAAGACTTCGTTTTATTTATTATTAAGCAAGCAAGCAATGGGAAATGAAAATATGAGTGTGTTAACACCAGTTCAATTAATTGAATGAATGGTGTTCTGGGCCGGGCGGGCCGGTCGTTGACATTTAGCTACATTAATTCAATCAAGTCATTCAATTCGCTGCCGTGCACAGTGAAACGCGTCCGTTTTGTTTCTGTAAAACAAAGGATTACTGTGAAACATGGAATCCTGACATAAAAGTTATGTAGTTTTAGTGAGGCTTGTGTTAAGAATACAAAAGTATTCTAAAAAACGTCCCTTCGCGTTGATCGGCACTCCATTCCGCAGAGTCGTTATCGACCTCATTCAGAAGTGTTTATGTTTAGTAAACGGGTATCTCGGAGTTTGTTTTGCAAACAAACAGTTTACCCTCGTACAAATTATAAATAGTACCGGTGAGGTGAGTTAGTGTATTAGCATCGATTCGCCAATGTTTGGATCGCCGACTCAAGTGGAGTGCGTTATGTGAGTGGTGCTGTAAGAGACCGAGGCTTAGCTGTGGCAAGTGCAGGCAGTGCGATGTGGAAGGCGGTGGTGGTGGTGGTGGCGGCGTGGGTCTGCGGCGGCGGTGCGGAGTCCGTGCTGCAGGACATCAGCCGCAACCTGCGCTCGGAGATGGCGGGCGTGCTAGAGATGGCCAACGTCACCTACTCCGCGCCCGTCATCAACGCGACCTACCGGGCCCGCATCGAGTTCGACATGCGCGCCATGGGTTCGCTCTACAACTCCACGCACCTGGTCATCGATTTCATCGCCAACAAGCAGGCCTACCCTGAAGGTCGGTTACTCACTTTTACACAATAATCTCACACTCCTGCAAACTACCTTGAAAAGCTCTCACATCTGGTTAACATTGTGGTGGATTTCTTTAGAAGAATTAGAGGAGTTTTATCATCTATGTCTATCAAAAACTCCAGCATACTATATTTTTTTGACTCAGCATTTGGTAAAAATTTTAAATACTTATGCACGAATTTAATGGTGGGGGGGGGGGAAGGGCTACCATTAGGTAGTACTCCCACTGTGAGGAAATACATAGTTATGGAGTTATTTGCATTTAAAATTTTGTCAAAACGGACCTTAAAACTGTTTTGGTATCCCAAGTGTCTGTTATCAGCATAGTTTCCGCAAGCAAATTGGAAATGCACGTCTTTGGCGCTGCGGGAAGTGCAGCCCCGTCGCTCTTGCGCACAGTGTCGTATGTCGTAAGAGACCCTGAAATCAGACACATCCTTTTTATTCCAGAATCTTATAGATTTAGCTATGTAAAACTCTCAGGTATCTGCGACTTATAGTTTATGAGAAAAATAATTTAAAAAATTGGTCTATGTTTTTATATCAGATAGAAGACTTAATGAACTAACTATGGTATAAATATCTCCACCTAGTACTGCGTATTCCAGGAAAAAAAAAACGAACATAAGAAAAAAGAATATAGGTATATTGATTTGTATGAACTTTTACAGTTTCATCTAACTATTAAAATGTGTGTATTTGAAGGGGGCTTTGATTAGGGTGAGCGAAATTTAAATATGTGGCTTAGTCTTAGAAATCTCTAAGTAGGTAACAAAAAATATAAATCATGATGTACGCAACATATTATTTGTTAATTTGAATAGTAAATTTGTCATAAAATAGTCAAAAAGCACTTTTCTGCTTAAATTCACAAAAAATCGAAATTATTTCTAGGTACATGATTTCAACCGTCTTAAATTATTGACGTTTTTGAATGAAGAACCACTCCTGGTTGTTGCTGAAAATCAGCGATTCACTAGCTATGCGAGTGAATACCACGCTGAGCAACGACCCTTTTGAGATGCTGCGGCACACACACATTTTTGTATTTTTAATACTTGTGTTATAATAATAATAATAATAAGTATTTATTTAAGAATAATTCCATAGATTGTTAGTAATTACAATAGACCCTATACCTTATTATGAAATTATGTTTAGTGTAATTGTTGTTTTTTTATTTTATTTACGTTTGTATATTGTGTGTGTCTATAGTGTCCAAATAAAGACGTTATCTTATCTTTATCTTATCTTAAGAATTGTCTCATTTATGTAATCTGTAAAATGTCAATACAACAAAATCGTATCTAAGTGATTATTCAAAAAGATTTTTTTGCTAGAAAACTGTATGTTTCCTCACAAAAATAATATGTGCAATAGAATCTGATTTTTTTACAATAACGTATTCATATTCATATCTTTATTGCACTCCATAAGTTACTAAGATGTTAAAAATATAAGTAGGCACATTTATGGACCCTATAGGGCACGGCAAGTAGGAGAGGCGAGGAGTCACCTTATGCTCGTATTCACAATTATTTATTTTTTAGTTTATTATATTTATATATATTATGTATAGATAAATCTATATATTTAGCTTATACATAAATTAACTAATTGATTGATTAATATGATAAAAATATTATTTGAGGTTTTTATCATCTAAAAATTCTCGTAGGGAGTAGTAGTTTTTATTATTTAATAATTGTTTTTGTTTCGGGCAATTTATTGTATATTTTAATGGACATTACTAGAGGTCCTGATGCGTGTATTTTTAGTCAAGAAGTGGGAAGTGTTAATTTATTTTTGTATCGTAGTGTATATTTTAAGTTTAATTTCTCTCTTCGTTTATAAAATTCAGGGTATTTTTTTACAAATTTGTATATTTCTAAAATGTATATACAGGGCAAAGTAAGTATTTTGCACTTTTCAAAGAACGGTTTACAACTTTCTGTATTTTGAATGTTGAAAATTATACGAATAAGCTTCTTTTGCATAGTGAAGAGGTTGGGGGCGTCTGTGCTATTTCCCCACATGATGATCCCATAGCTGAGCCACGAATGCGCGTATGCGTAATATGTTGTTAGGGCTGCTTCTATGTTTGTGGTTTTTTTGACCTAACGGAGAGTGTATGTAAAAGAATATAATTGTGATTTTATTTTTTTTATGTGTGATTTCCAATTTAAATTAGTATCTATTATAACGTAGCAACCTTGCTTTATACAAATTCCCACATAAGTACACTTAACCCAAGTCGAGCTTTTGTTCTAGTAAAATATTATTACTTTTCCAACCAACAACAAAAAAAAACAAAAGGTCTTAAATAAACTGATCAAAATGCACTATCAGGCAGTTACACATAAAAAGATACTGTCTGTAAAGTAAGGGTCTTACAAATAAACAGAGAATAAGCTTTGAATAGTTATTCCATGTTTTGTCTCTTTTACTCTAAATTGAAATGACGTCTACATGATAGGAACTAAACATGGAATTACTATTTAAAGCTTATCTTTTCTTTAATTGTAAGGTTTAAGTGTTTTAGAAATGGTAATCACATTAACCCTTTTTAAATGATCACAATCAATGGACAAATAAAATCTAATTATCAACAAATTTTGTATAATTAAGCTTTTGTATATTTAATGAAATATTTTTCCTTCTGTATTAAATAGGCTTAAATAAAATGATATAACAGCAGTATCTCGCAACCAGCATATCAGTGCCAGGTGCCTCATATTTCCATACAATGGATATAACACAATGGTGCTGGCAGCTTTTCCTATAAACACCATAACAATGAAGTCTGTAACACTATCTGTGATCAGATCTTTGTGTAGTAGTATAGTAATAGTAGAGCAAGTAGACTGCATGCGATTCAATCACCCAGCGTGATTGAATCACTTGCAGCTACACATAGTATTACAACTTCATAAAATGAAAATGTAAGAACATTCAACTTTGGTTTTGCCGTTGTACATATTAGCTCAAGTTGTCGACTGCAAAGGCCTCTACTTGAGCCAGCCTCAAGCCTGGCGCTCGCCGCCAGTCGTTATCTCATTTCATTACCATTGACACTACGAGGGCACTTATTTCGGTATATCCGCTCGCCTCGGGTTTACGTATACGTAAAATAGTAGTACCTACATGAGACACATCATCACATAAATTAAAAATCAGTCAATATCAACTCAAAGTAAATTGAAACTTTAGATGCCAAACACCGCGAAGAATTTATACATAGCTTAAAAGCTCATCAACCATGTACGATACCGGCAATGTAGTATTATCAGTCAGTAGTAGACATGTCTAATGAGGACCGCCACCCGCCGCACGACGAGAGCTCGGTTCTTGGGCGACGGCGATGCCATGGTGCTTCGTGTGCCGATGACCCTCAGTGTGATTCACTGCATGCATCCTTCTTTTCAATGATCCATAGAACGTTACAGCTCTCTTCAATGTGCTATGGCTTGCTAAATACAGAGTTAGGCAGCATCAAAGTACTTTATTTACAGGTCTTAATCTAGGTAATATTTAATGCTAGAAACAGTATGTTCCTCAATAGCCTAATTTATTTAATTTTGCTCTTATTACGTGAATTGCCTTTTTGTGACAGAATCGAGAGCGCAGCAGCCGCCTTAGCTAGTAGCCAGCCGTTTATGGGTCCAGTGCGCGGTCATCGGTTGTGTTAGGAATTTATGGCGATAACGGTCGGTCGGCGCACGCGCTGACGCGACGCTTCGGCCTGTGACTCAGCGCAATACATCTCACGATCCTTGCTATTGAATGTGCTTCCCTCACACATGTGACATAAAACATTCTAAAGTTCGACTAACATATCTTTGTATAATTTTAATTGCATGTGCAATTTTTTTGGTACTGCTAAACATTATGTCATCATCAGCTCATTAATAAGTTGAAGTTGCTTTTTGTAGATAATATTAGCATATTATCCAACCACACCAACATTGGCTTTTCTCTGCTTCAACTAATCCTCAAAGAAAGTTATTGTTAAAACTCATAGGTGCAACCTATAGTTAGTCTGTGGTGTAACCTACTCGTGGCGCAGTACTTCCAGTCTAACCGAACCGATGTCCCTGCACCTACATTATTTAATTTCCAATCACAGTAGGAGTTGCAGGTGTCGGGGTTACCTGTACTTTCCCATTCCATTTTATATTGGCGACACGAATGTTCATTTCCATCTGCAGTTTCACAACAATTTAAGTTTACTGATACAAGTGCGAATGAACAGAGCGCAATTATGTATTCGATTCTCGGAGCTCCAGCTGCATACTTCCCGATACAAAGAAAGAACGAAAACATTAATTCCAGGTCGGCGGGAGCGCGGCGCATTGTTCCGCGATGTTTCCATAACAAGCCGGGCCGCCCGCCCCCGCCCGCTCTCGTGAATCACGTCCTATCGTTCGCAGACAATCAGCCTCGATCTTACCTTGTGCCCACGTCCTCTCTGCGTGTAAGCAATAACTTTTATCACATTTAATTTAAGGCTTCCATCCGGTTAAGCATTTGGTTTAAATACAGTATGAGTTTAGTGGTCAGGTTCATCAACCGAGAAACCAGGTACCTGGCAAATCGACCTCTTTTTTTTATTATATCAGAATTACAAAATAGAGTTGTAATAATGATGATGATGATGTCCTCCTAGACGTATCCGTCGACGGCGACACCCTTAGCTAGTGTTAGCATTAGCCTGGACCCTTGCATGGGCGCGAGCGTGACTTGCAAAACCAAATTTTGTTTTGAACGTCCTGTTACAGTATCAACGGTGTAAATATGTTGTGGTGTTCCTTGTGCTATTCATGTTTTGAAGCAGTATTGTTGTCAACACACAACATCCTTTCATTTCACATCTTTGATGACACGAGTGATCCCCGCTATCTTCGCGGATCTCCTCCTTTTGTTTGGTTTATTGAACAATGGCATTATGTTCGCGGTAGATGTGGAAACCCCGCCACGGCCCAGCGGCCGGCGCCGGAGTCCTGACGCGCGGCCGGATGACGGCGACGCGCCGCGCCCTCAGCGAGACTCGCGTTTATATTAACTGTCGATACAATGTAGGAGAGCACTGTGATAGTTGCGACAATTCTCCTATAAGTTGTTGCTATCGTATGGAGCGGCTGCTTATCATCAGGCAGTACGTAGGATGTGGTCACTATGACGAGTCAATAGAAAATTATAAAATCGTATGGACACAGATTAAGTAATAGTTTATTGGGTTTGGGCATTACTCAATGGATCTCTATCTACTATTATTGCAGAACTCTTTGATATCTCTTCTGTATCTTCGCTATGTCGATTATGATGACCGTCCTAGATACATTATCACTTAAAGCTGATGAAGACTAGTAGTGATTATTGATGGTCATTACGCTGGATCGCGGCCCCGCGTCGTTTCGCGGCCTTTTAGAGGGCCAACTGCATAAATATAGCAATAATAAGAATTCTATCTCACTCTTCCCAACGTATTGTGGCACTTTAAAAAGTAGGATAGTTGGAGAATGTAATGCTTATTTAAATTGGTCGGTTAACTTAATCGTCGTGCCGGAAATAAATCGTCCATTTTGCCAGGCGCGCTGTCAGCGCACACACGTACGCTAAGCTGCGCAAAAAATAGCGAACAGACCTCGCTTCAAAAGTAAGTATTTCAAGTTTACGGGTACTTATTATATGGGTGATGATAATTGTTTCATTTACTTAATTTCGCATTTATTTTGGGGGAGAAAATTACTTAAATACCAGTTTTATTTGGTGGCCGCCAACCAACGCAATAAATTTTTAGTTAAGTTGGTAAACGGCCGGGTGGCCGCGGCACTAGCTCACTGAATGAAATAAGTTTGCCTTTTTTCCTATTATTAATGTAAATAAAGTCTCATTTTATGCAACTTTATTTATTGTTAGGGTTGGTTTGAATGCTATGGTTAGTCCACGGCCGCCAAAATATAATTGTATACGGATTTATGATGATGATGATGATGATGTCCTCCTAGACGTATCCGTCGACGGCGACACCCTTAGCTAGTGTTAGCGTTAGCCTGGACCCTTGCATGGGCGCGAGCGTGACTTGCAAAACCAAATTTTGTTTTGAACGTCCTGTTACAGGAAGCACAATAGAGAGACCCACTTGCATCATATGTATAGTTGTAGGAGGGCTTGGGTCGAGTTTTTCGAATCTGGCGTTTGGCGTCAAGATCTTCAAGACGGGCACGTTCAAAGTTTTGTAGACCCAGTTTGACAGCAGATCGCCAGTTCGATCTCTGAGTGGCAAGCTTCTCCCACAACCCACCAGGCGTGCCAATAGCAGTTAGGTGGCGTTTCAAGACGTCCCTGTAACGCAGATACTGTCCTCCCGGTTTGCGTTTACCTGAGCTAAGCTCAGAGTAAAACACTTGTTTTGGCAACCGGGAAGACTCCATGCGAACAAGGTGCCCACACATACGGATTTATAGCTATGATGTGGCCGCAAACTAATACATGCTAACAAAACAAATCTGGTTCGCGGCCGTCTGAAAATCATTATGAAAAATAGACGGCCGTTATCTGACTATTGAAGATAGAGGTGTCAGTTTACGGCCACTTCTTTCGACGCCAGCTATCCTGAGGGAAACTTCGGACGAAACCAGTTACTCTATGGTTCGATTAGTCTTTCGCCCCTATACCCATTTCCGACGATCGATTTGCACGTCAGAATCGCTACGGTCCTCCATCAGGGTTTCCCCTGACTTCGACCTGACCAGGCATAGTTCAACATCTTTCGAATCCCAGCATCTGCGCTCAGAGCGTGCCTACATTCACGCCTCGGGAGTGCGAGAGGTCGACCTAGACCGACGCTCCATCCTCCCTGAGCACGCGTCAAGCGCGCGCCTTCACTTTCGTTGTGCCTTTCAGTTTTAAAAATCTCAATGGCTCGCACACATGCTAGACTCCTTGGTCCGTGTTTCAAGACGGGTCCTGCGAGTGCCCGAAACTGAATCATCGTAGACAGAGACGCGCACAGTCCGAGACACACGACTGCAACGACAGGTGCGCCGCACCAAAGTCCGCACATAGGCAGGAGATCGATGACGAGGATACCTTGCGTCGGGCTAGACGCGTCGAAGACGCTTGCGCGATTCATGATTGATACCGTCCGACGGTTGGTCAGCTACCGTCACGGTCCAGCCGCCACCCGAAGGTGACGATTGGGCTCCCGAACGGCGCTTAGACCGACATCGAACGGGTCGCGATGCATTACTAACAGAGAAATACACGCCGTCCCCAGACGTCGACAGACGCGTACCGTTCGACACAACCGAGGTCGATCACATCGAGCGACGCGTCAGTTCGCCCGCCGAGGAATGACGATGAATCTCTCCGTTCGTTCATTCGAGTTTCGCAGGTTTACCCCTGAACGGTTTCACGTACTCTTGAACTCCCTCTTCAAAGTTCTTTTCAACTTTCCCTCACGGTACTTGTTCGCTATCAGTCTCGCGGTAATATTTAGCCTAAGATGGAGTTTACCTCCCAGTTAGGGCTGCACTCTCAAGCAACCCGACTCTGAGGAGAGTCCCTCTCGCTGCCGACCTCCGTCGCTACTGGCCTCTCTACGGGAAAACGGCCCCGTTCAAGATGAACTTGGACGGGAGACGCGTCGACGAGAAAGCGGAACCACCCAAACACCACATCTCCCGCGGTCGTGACAACCGCGGGATTCAGTGCTGGGCTATCTTCCTGTTCGCTCGCCGGTACTAAGGAAATCCTAGTTAGTTTCTTTTCCTCCGCTTACTAATATGCTTAAATTCGGCGGGTGATCCTCCCTGATCTGAGGCCAACGATAAAATTGGAGGCAGACACGATATCCCTCAGTGCTACGACGAGGACGTCGACTTAGCTAAGTCGACGTCCACAAATAAAAATAAATATCGTTAATGGATTTAGACGATGTGGTCTTTTCCCATAATGGGCATATTGTATTATATTGTAATGTGATATGCAATACATGATTTGAATTTGAATTTGATTCCCGTATGATCCGAACGCAGTCGACTACACGAAATGTGTAGAAAACATATTGGAACAATTTAGTCGACCGACCGGTTGGCGTGAGAACTCAGGAATAACAAATGAGACCTCATCCCTACCCACAAAGTGATTCGTCATTTGAGACCTGTTCTCAAATAGAATAACATTGACACAAAATGACAGCCTAATCTGGTATACCGACGGATCAAAAATGAAGAAGGACGTCTGCCCCACAGGGGCAGGCGTCTTTAATAACGACTTCAAGCATAGTTAAAGCATGGGAAAATTTGCAACTGTTTACCAAGCAGAAACTTTCGCAATTCTTCTATGCGCAAAGCAGAATATAGAATCAGCCATGAAAAAGCGTAACATATTCATTCTGAGTGACAGCCAAGCTGCGCTCAAGTCACTCATATCGCCCCGGATCTACTTTGGCTTTGTTCTAGAAACCACCAAAGCTCTAAATAAGCTAGGTGGACATAACAAGGTGTGATTGATTTAGGTCCCAGGCCATATACGAATCCATGGCAACGAGATGGCGGACGCACTTGCCAAGGAGGGCTCGGAAACCCAGCTCATTGGTTCTAAGCCGTTCGTGGCACTTGCACCAAGTACCATTAACAAGGCCTTAAAAGATTACATCGTAAACAGGCACAGCATCGAATGGAAAGAGCAGCCGGGTATGAATCGCTCTAAATCCTTCCTAGGCGAAAACGCCTTAGGACGGAGTAAGTTCATATGCGGAGGCAGTAGAAGGCAGGCCCGATTAACCATCGGTGCCTTTACAGGGCAATACCACAAACAAATGCCTCACAGAAAGCACCTATCAACAAATAGCTTGAGTAGAGGATGTGGAGAGGAAACGGAGTCAATGCAGCACCTACTGTGTGAATGCGACTCTCTGACTAGAAAAAAAATGGGACTGCTGGGGTCGGCCTATCCGAAATCGGAGGACTTCAAGCTCTTAAAGACGTTGCCAAACTTATGGCATCTATCTTTACAGAGGAAGAAGAGTGAAAGGATTGGGTTGCACAAAAGATCCCGATGGGTCGAAGTGTTACTGCGAGAATAAAACCACAGCAGGCCCCACTAAGATAAAATAAGTTAAGGAAAGAAAGGAAGGACAATAAAATAGAGGAAGCAATGAAGAAAGGGCAGATGGAAGAATTGTTGCAGAAATTAAAGACGAAGGTAAGTAGTTGGGAAGATAAGGTAAAATGCTGTAGAGATTTGTGACGTCTTTATAAGAGTTAAGACATTCGTGTGACAATCACATTTAAATGCCCAATGATGTGGAAATTTATGATAGAACCATAGAAAAGGGTATGAAAACGTCATAAGAGCCTGAAACACTCTTAAGTCAGTATTGTATGTAAAACTGGCGATGGTGGCCGCGAATTGACTCTAAGGGTGGCCGCGAACCGAAAAAAGTGTCCGTCAACAGTAATAGTAATAGTAATAGTATACTTTATTGTGAAATGTAGGTTTTGATTAAGTTTCAGATAATTATTTATTTAAAAAAGTACTGATACAATATTCTTTCAATACTTATTTCGAAAACATAAATAATCAGAAGTAAATTATGGACATATCAGACTAATTTCGAAGAGCAAAGTTGGGCAAGCGACTAAAAGGCCGCCAACCGGCGCGCTGACCCTACCTAAAGCGACAAAAGAAAGTAAAAATAGCTATTGTTTTGATGGGGCGGTTATTTGTACAGATTATAATAGATTCCCACACTCGAAAAACCAAAGAGTGTACCATTCACACAACTTAAATAAACGGTATGAAGACTAATTTCGTCGTTTTCGTTGGTGTCTTAAATACGCACGTAAATAATTAAATAGATAATGTGTCAATAGCAGAATTTTTCTTATTGGAGTTGAACAAAACGTTTTTTAAATGAATCGTGACATCAAAATATAAAAGTTATCAATAGAGACGAAAGTGTCGTCGAATTTTGCAGTGCTATATTCGAATATTATTGTATGCTAGCTGATTGCTACGAGCGGCAGCTCGAATAGCGTTCTCCTGTACATAAGCCAGCACTTTCCCCGTGGCAGCCGTGCCTCGCAGTGGTCTCCGAACTTTCCTGTTTCCTTACTTTCGACCGGCCGCCCCGGTGATTCCTCGAAGTCGCGCATGACATTTGTCTTGATGTGGCACGCGAATAAACTCCTTCATAACGTAGATATAAACGTTATAATATAAAACATGGGTAGAATGGGATAAACTGCTCTCCGGTAAAATTTACGAAGATATGTTAGAAAGTAGGAAATAAATAAATAAATAAATAAACTTTCCTACACTCACACCAATTATCTAGCCCAAGAGAAGCTTCGTTATGAAACTCGTTAAATGGTTACTAGACAACGGATAAACATACTTATAATACTTAAATACATACTTATTGTACATACAAAACACCCAGACCCGAGACAATTTAGAAAAACAATAATTTCTAAATTGACCCGACCGGGGATCGAACCCGGGACCTCAGAGATGGCGACACCATGAAAACCGGTGTACAAACCACTCGACCAAGGAGGTCAACAAAATGACGACCAAATGTTTTAAAAATAAATTAAAATGGTGTCAAAACCGACAAGATCAAATAAAGATGGTCCATTATGGATCTGACCAATGGATCTTCTGAGATTGAACGGATGTTTCGTTTAGCTTCAGACTTATCGGGAAAAAACTTCGTAAAATTCTGGAAAAACACAAGTAAATTAAATATCAAACCAAGTGTTCCGGTGAGCGTGGGGGGCGAACATAATCTAAAAACAATTGCAAATGTTTTTAAAGATCATTTTGTGGTGAAGTCCCCGATGGACTCTGCATCGGGGCGCTTTAATAATATTAAAAAAACACTGGGGTACACGTATACTTGCAATGCTTTTTAAGTTTAGTGTGGGGCATACCTATCTACCAGAACCATTAATGCGCGCAATTGTGGTACCTATTGTAAAAAATAAGACGGGTGAAACATCTGACATAGGTAACTACCGGCCTATATCGCTTGCTACAACAACTGCAAAATACTTGACAGTTTGCTTAATAACTGTCTCGCGAAGTACCTATGTAGAACATCACGATGCCCAATTTGGGTTCAAACCGGGTGTGTCTACGGAGAGCGCCATTTTCAGTCATAAGCACACTGTCAAGTATTACACCAATAGGAAAACGCCGGTATATGCGTGCTTCCTGGATTTATCCTAGGCTTTTGACCTGGTAAGTTACCTGCTATGGGAGAAGCTGAGGAGCATTGGTATGCCGGCGGAGTGCACAGATTTGTTTAGGTTTTGGTATTAGCACCAAGAACCAGGTGAGATGGGCGGGTGCCTTGTCGGATGCGTATTCCCTTCGATGTGGGGTGAGACAGGGCGGGATTAGCTCGCCCACCCTCTTTAACCTCTACGTCAATCAGCTGATCGAGGAGCTCAGCGGCATCCATCTCGGCTTTTACATAGACGGTAGACGGACAGTCTGTCAACAACCTGAGCTATGCTGATGACATGGTGCTGTTGAGCCCCTCGATCGGGGGGTTAAGAAAGTTAGTGATATAGCCAGTCCTATGCGGGGGCCCATGGCCTTGTGTATAATGCCAAAAAGAGTGAAATCCTCATGTTTAAGGCCGGAAAACGTACACCGGGCTATGCCCGAAATCTATGATCTTTATAAGAAATGATATGGGTATGTGCCTCCAATTACTCTAAATGGGTCAATGTTGAACAGGGTACGTAAATTTAAGTATCTGGGCCATATTGTCACAACAAATCTAAATGACGACGAGGATATTGAGAGAGCGTAGGGCGCTGGCGGCAACATGCTTGCACGCAGGTTCACTCGATGTATGGCAGAGGTCAAAATTACCCTTTTTAGGGCATTTTGCCAATCGTTTTACTCGAGTTGTCTGTGGGTGAGTCATACGCGTCGAGCATACAGCACGCTACGCGTGCAGTATAACAACGCCTTCAGAGCGCTGCTGCGGCTGCCGCGGTTCTGCAGCGCCTCGGGATTTTCGCGGACGCACGGATTGACGGATTCCACGCGATTATGCGAAAAAAGGCGGATACCTACTGCGACGCATGAGGGCCAGCAGCAACAGCGTTCTGAAATCCAACAACACTAACTAGATAGATAGATAGGATAGAAATAGTAAATGGCCAAATAAAATACTTTTGTTTTAAAATAATATTTATCCACACCAACCAACTAATATACTTTATAAGAAAAATTGTTACTAACACACTAATAAAATATGGATGTAAAGTCTGAAATAAAATATATTTAATTTAATTTAATATAATAAGGAGTTTCAGTGCATTTTACCTGGGTTTACCTAGTTAGGGCACAGTCTCCTATATTATTTGACACTAAAATATAAATAGTTGTAAGATTACTGTGTAATACTTAATTAATTACTCATTTTAGCATGCCGTTACTCATCCATTTCATTATGTTTGTCGAGTCGTTGAATCACTATGTGATGAGATGATGAATATGACGATGCGAGTGTCTGCAGCATCACCTTTTCGCGGCTATGAACCGCGAGTGGCCCGGGTTCATTGTCGGAAGGTTTAGTTCATTTCAATTTTATTACTCGCATGAAAATACTAAATCGTGTTTTGTCGTTCTGATGTCCTAATTACTGAAGGTGTGGTCAACAATCGCGTAGGGATACCTACGTTTTAGTAGTCATAGTCACGACTAGTCTCCGTGTCTAGTGTCTATTAAAATGTTCTGGCCATGGAACAAATCACACAAATAACGAACGATCTCACGATCCACCAATATATTAAGTAGTTGGTATGGTCCGTTAACCTAAATATGAGCCGTTTTATGACGGCTGGAATTAGATGCACCGTTTGTGGACGTTTTTAACCGTTGAAGGCGATGGGCTCGACAACGCAAGATACGAGATCCAACTGTTAAAAGTTCAGTTAGGTACATCATTGTTGTTGCTTTGTTGGTTTCGAAATAACAACCAACTACTGACAACTCACTAATCGGTTCCAGATAATGTAAGTTTTTTTGTAAAACGGTTCTTTAACCTCAATTTTACAAATTTGCAAATTTTAATAAAACATGGTAGACATGTTTAATAAATATTAGGCATTCCATGAAAATTTGTATTTCTTTTAAACAAGTGCAAATGGTTGGAACCTTTTTGGCACTTCAAATAAACTACGTAATTAATCCGGCGCCGACGACGTCATACTCCCGCAAAGTGTTGAGCAACTACCTATTATCTCGTAATCTCGTTGCGCGTTTATGTAATTGCTCTGTGATCGTCAGGCAATAAAGGTTATTGTTATAAATGTTGAGCTTAAACATACGTAGGTACTATTTTGTGAACTATTTCATCTGGGTGCCAACGAGAGTTTGTATGGCAAAACGTTAACTCTTCTCGTATGCCGCCAGGAGGCGCTGCTTCAATGCCATACTAATTTTCGTTTTCGTTAACGTAATCGAATGGCGAATGAAACTCGCACTTGGCACCCAGATTAAATAGTTTGAATTAGTTTTTAACAGTTTATAGTCAACAAAACTCACACTAGGCACTCTGATGAATAATGATATTCATTCATTATTGGTACTTTGTAAAATTAAACAAAAAAAAGAAAAGGTCAACAATACAATATCAGGAACTTTGATTAAGCCACAAAAAATGTCGTAAAACTCGTTAGCGCAATTAAGCAAAATTTATATTGAAGTCGTCACACCACAAAGTTAGCTGCGCTCTCTGAAAGTTCCGAGTGTTCCGAGATCCCGCGTCCTCGTGTCCGTGAGAGGGTCTATGCACATCTATGTGTGCGTTGCCTGCTGTAATCAGGTTGCATTAACCGCATATTGTTCACACGCCCGCTTCTTTTGTCCGTGTAAAAACCCATATTCTGTGACCTGTGATCCCGTGGCGAATTCGGAAAATTCCGTTTTATCTCCTGCCTACGTCATGATAGGGCCTGCAAAAAATTTAGCGTTCTTGGTCCAGCGGTTAGGGCTTTGCGATGTTGATTGTTATTCTTTCTCTTTTTATAGATTACAAATGTGTGTGACGGTTTTTGTTTTCATTGTTTGGACAATGTTACATAACTCATCATGACATTGTGATTCCTTGTGTACTATGTGAAAGGTCGGTGGCCGCACGTTATCATATCACGCTTCCGTGCGGGCGGCGCGGGCGGCAGCGGCGCCGGCGCAGCCGCAGGCGCACTCACGCTTGGATGCAATGCCACATGCCAAGACATTCTAAACATTAATGTGAGGAGTTTTAGTGTTGTAAATCAATTGGTATTCCTCTCGCTAGGCGGTGAGTGAGGTTGCTTGAACTTGAAGTTTGCAGGTTGTATCACTTACTATGCGCAGTACACCTACTGATTACGGCATCGGCCGCACAATGTCAGAGGTACTTTTTCGGCGTTAGTGCCCGTAATCGTAACCGAAATTCTTAATTGTACCTTATTCTGAATTATAGTCATAGTAGGTAAATGTTACTTACTGATCCTTCCTTAGAGTGCTTGAGTACCTAACGCTTATATTATTGACGTTATAAACATTTTAAACAATAGCTATTTCCAGAAACTGTCATTAGTTCCTATCTACCATAGAAATGGTTTGTAGGTATCTTTTTCTTCCTCTTGTGGGTAGGTAACCGTATTTATTAAGTAAATTTTATTACTAGTGGGTTTAATTTAAGTTCAGTTGAATATGATTTCTAACTTTCAATAATGTAAGGAGAGTCATTTTTTATATGTTACGGGTAAGCACTTAGCCTTTATCACACCTCGTGTGAAGTGACGGCAAGGCCGGGAAGGTGGAAGCGCACTTCAACCGGAACTCTCAAATACTGAGGCACTGGCTTGTGGCTGGCTATCTTATCTCTAGCTGCCGGAACACAACAATGCTACAAACATGTCATGGCGACATATTTAGATAAGATGGTGGTAGCTTGCCAGGCGGACAAACAAGCCCTACCACCAACCAAACCGACACAAACATGTACCCCCCGCTGGGAATCGAACCCGGGACCTCTGGGTCTAAACCACTAAACCTCGGAGGCGGTTAAATCATACTTAATCATTCTTAAGTCATTCTTTTAAGACATTGTTTTCCAATGGTTGAAGGCAGCTGAAGTCGCTGAAGCCAGACTGGCGGTCAAGAGCTGTCACCTTAACATTGACCACCGATGCTGCAATGGCTTACTAGGCCCGCGCCCGCGCCGCCGCCGCCCGCCGCCATGCATTGTCCAGGCCTCAACAATGCGCCGCAGCTGCGCTCCAGCGATTGTTGTATTCAAATATGTTTTGCACACGTGCTGGTTCTACTAAACAAATAGTGTAATAACACAGTATTACTATTTCATAAACTGTGGTAATAACATGCGCCGCCTCGCAAAGACGCAGTGGCGACTGGCGACTTCAATAAGCAGTCGAGCAGTTCATATGCAACTTTTTAAATGAATATAAATTATCAGTTACAAATGTTACGTTTTGTCAAACTACAATTTTGCATTTTACTAGGAGCTCATAGCGTTGCATGAGTGATAGTCAATGATCTTGATTCTTGTTCGACTAAATGTTATGATAAGATAGCGCCATGCCAACTGCGAGTACGTAACACAGATGGGCTGTGCCGCGCTAGTGTTGCCAGAATTGATTATAAAAAATCGCAGAGGAAGGTTAAACCATAATATTACATATCTAAACAGACTTTTTTTAGGTAGACAGACTTTTCATTAGCCTTATGAACTTCTCACCGGGCTTAGGCCCTATGACATTACGCATATCGGGACATGATCTAATGATGGTCTGTTAAATTAGCCGAAAAAAACACTTTATTATAACATAAATTGTCTTTTGCCTGTTTTAATTTTGTATTTGTGAAGTAACTATATTTTTTTTTATTTTGCCAGAGTTTCAAGAGTCGCAAAGTACTTTTGGCATTTTGGCGCGCGAATGATAAATAAAAATTTGTTATATTTAAAATTAATGATCACCTAAAAATTTTTGATAAAAATATGCTATGAAAAATAGGAGATGAGGATTTTCCCGTAAGTTTTAACTAAGGAAAAATCCACCGGTCTGGCAACGCTGGCGGCGCGTCACGGCCGCGCCCCCCCCCCCCCCCCCCGCCCCGCAGCCTCGTCCTCATCACTGATAACAATTACTGCTGCACGCACATGCTCGCCTAGTACTTTTTCAGCAAACACACCGTAGATTCCGTTTTTCAGAACGTGAACGTTCAACGCAATTTTGCGAGCGTTTATTATGTGAACTCTTTGAAATCATACTTGCATAATCCTATCAAACAAATCTGCTCGGCGTCCTGTGTAGGGATATTGCGCGTGGGCTGGTTATTTATGCGTATACTGCGGTCTGGAAAGCTGCCAACGGCTATTTGAAAGTAGCGATTTCCTTCTTTTCGTAATATGTACATGTATTAATTCCATCAAATCGTTAATAAAGCTGTTTGCTTTAAATTAATACATTGTGGAGGGTTCATTGCTCCGGACCATTTTATGTAAGCATGTCACGTTCTTTACAGTTTTTTTGTTTATTATGAAAGACATGTAGGTATTGTTAGCTCCAGAACTGCAATTGGGATTTGAGTTTGATGGAGGAGCGCCTGCGGCCTGATGGCGCTGCCAAATTGAGCCGGGCCATTTGCCGGGCGGCGCGGCGGCGGCGGCCCGGGCGGATCTGGGTCGCACCTGCAGTGCGGCGGCTCGTCTCTCGACCTCTTTCGTAATCGGTGCAATGCGTTCCCTCGCCTTCGCCTTTGACTAATTGTTGCTTTCCTGTAGCCATGGTAGCCCGGTATTTATATGAGCCTTCTCCCGTATTGCTTGTAGGAATGGTAAAATAATTGTCGAAGTAGGCAGTCACTCTGTCGGCACATCAAAAACACTGTTATTATGGCGCAAGGTTCTATAACTTTACGCAGACGTATACTGTCGTTATAATCTTGCACCTGCCATTAAACAATACCATCGAAAGGTTGTATAATGTATTGTTTCATGTTTGTGAAATTAGGTTAATCAAAGATCCAATGTGCCACCCTCGCGTGGTGGAGGGCAGATCGCAGTAGTTGCGGGGGAGCAGCGGCTGATTGCGAATATATGGTGTAGTGGTGGCCGATTGGCGTTGCCAGCGGCGGCGCCGGCGGCGGACCCTCGCGAGGGGAACCGAGGTCGCATCAATTGCGCTTACGTCGTGTCGCGCCGCCCGCCGCGCCGCCGCCGCCGGGCTGGCTGATTGCACATCTCCGACCGGCTGGAAAGCTGTGCTGCATAGTAACGTTGGATACTTAATAGTTACAACTGATATCAGTTCTGTAGTTAAGAAATAAGAACCTTCATATGAGACAAATCGGTATCCGGCTACAGATCTTCATATGAATTGACCAACATACTATAATGATAAGTCCTAAGCGACTGTTGACGAATAATTTTGTTTGTTATTGAGCCCCGATATGTGACTGGTGTAGCTTCGATCCCGAGAGACATTTCACGGTTCCATGAACGTAACCGTACAGATAGGAAGCATATCTTGCCGCCAATCGAGGTACGCCCGCCGTTGTGGAGGTATTGAAAGCATTCATACTTTACGCTGTCACACACAGACTACTCCTTCCTAAAAAACCAGTAAGTTATTCCCAGTATCAACGTCAATATTACGCTTTTGGATGTCTCATCTTAAAAGCTGGCCTCCTTACTTCCCATTGTCAAGCTCTGTGTCAGTGGCTTGTCCTGCTGCTCACCAGTCAAGGCAATAAGCGGAAAATCGAAAAAGGCAAATCGCGTTCATAAAATAGTTAATAGTAATTAATAGGTACTACTTTTTATCAAATGACCCCTGTTGAGTATCCTCGTGTCAAATCATCTCGTGTATCAGCACAACTTGATACCACATTGACCCGCCAGTTCCCAGAATTATTATCACTCGTTTGGTTCCCACATCAATTTGCTATCTTGATTTCCCACATTAAAATAAAATAAAATACAATTTTTTAATGCACAATAACGTATTATGGAATAAGGCGATATAAAAATTACGACCGAATGGTATGGTAGTTTTGGCAAAATAATCACTTTAACTGTAGTAGGTACAGTCTATGAATGACCGTTCATAAGAAACAGTAAGAAGATGATTTTATGAGTGTCGTGCGTGCAGTCGACGGGTGTAGAGCAGCGATCGATGGCGGCCGACGACGCTTCATCGTTCCAATATTTGGTTTGAATTTGGTAAAAGTAGGTATTTATATGTAACGCATGCACGGTGTGACTTAAACTTGACGATACTTGCCAAGACCCACACAATCGGCGCAGCCGTTGCGGAATTATCGGCGCTATCTCATGCATTGATATAATGTAATGGTCTTATGCGGCTAATATTATGATTAATCGATAACCAAATTATATTCATACTAGTGGCCGCTCGCGGTTTCATCCGCGTGGTTCCTGTTCCCGTGGGTATATCGGGATAAAAAGTATCCTATGTGTTATTCCCGGTTATAAACTATCTGTATGCCGAATTTCATCCAAATTCATGAAGTAGTTTTTACGTGAAAGAGTAACAAACATCCAAACAAACTTTCGCGTTTGGAATCACTTCCATTTATAATCATTGTGTCTGCCATTGAACCCAATATCCAGTATCTACTTTTTAAAGGTGCAAAAATGTACTAAGTTTACATTTTTACTAATTTATCTAAAAGGCTGGACCGATGTAGATGATTTTTTTTTGTGTGTGTTCACAGTGGATTCGAAAATGGTTTAGATTTACAATTGGACCCGGTAGGTAGCGCTGCTATAGGGGTTCATCATGGGATACGGGTGTTCTTAAGCGGACAAATGATTTCTTTGTTTTGTTGTCATGGAAACTGTCAAAGCGGTACGAAGTCCGCCGGACACTAGTGTAACAGTAAAATTGCTCAACTATAGCTATGAATTATATTCGTCTAACTCCCGAAGCGAGCCAACAACAACTGGCGTTACAGGACGTTGTTCTCAGCTAGTTATCCCCAAATCAAAATTTGTCGCATATTCAACCTTGTATAGTTTTGTCTAGACGCCACAAATTAATTAGGTGCATATCTAATGTTATGTTGAATAAAAATGCCATTGACGTCGTGCGACTCCCGCGCAACTGTTGCGATTGCAATAACGGGGCCGAGCACTTGCACAACTACGACGCTCACGAACATTGGCCACGTTACAACTCTTTATACTTGCTGGTTATTGTATCGATATAATTATTTGGGGTCATGCGTGTAGGATGGAGAATAGTACATTTCGAACATTCCGTCAGTCATCGTCATCAGAGACAACCGAAGAGAATACGGTGACGGGCACAGCCCTCCCCACCCAGCCTCAATGCCACGCTTATAGCCTGCGGCCTGGTGGCTGAGACATTTGTTTATATCTACTAACTGCATTCTATTGGATATATGATTGTTACTGGAGCATTAATAATTGTTATGCGTGTATTCAATAATATACGCTGATGAAAGTTCCGAGAAGGCGCTGCCGATGCCGGTTGGCCGCGGCGCGTGATGTCATGGACGGGTCCCGCGCCTTAGTCACCCGGGCCTGCTTGCTGCCTGAGGCCGCACACAGTCTCCTTTCATTGTAATATTATTATTCACAGGCATCCTTTATTTAAATAATAGTTTAGCAATAACATTTTAACGCCATTCTTGTGCTTTCATTCATGTTGAATTCGAGCTACTGTGTCATGTGATGTCGTTGTTATCATCAAGTTTGACAACGGGCAGCCAGTTTGCCAGAGCCAGTAACGCTTTTGGCATAATGTCTCTATGTCCGATTTGAAAACAGTAATGCCATACTGTGAGGCGTCCTGTGGACTGACCAGTGGGCATGGTCAAGCTTAATTTAGGGCACTGAGCGTAGCACACAATTACGCAGGCACCGAGCCCGGCTGGCGCATGTTGCTGCACACAGCATCAAAGCGACAAGGCGCCATCTGCCCGCCGCGCTGCCGCTAACTGGTTCATTGGGCTACAGTTAAATCTAACTACAGTTACGCTAGCCACGTTTGTCTGCTATGACTCAAGCGAAAGTTCAAGCAATTCCCTTCCCCGGTGCCCCGGCATATGGCTGAGATTTGAATGCGACATGTCGGCATGCGTGGCAAAAACGCACTCATTTGCTAGGCCAGAATGTATTAAGAAGTGAATTCTCTTGTTGTTTATCTGCTGCGTAACTGCGTTCTTTCCTTGCATTACTTAATTATATTAAGTAAGTAAAGTATTTTTTTTTATACAATTCACTACTTGCTCTTTCAAAGCGTGTTTGTTTTGTCGTTAGGTTATTTATTATTAGTATGGGTGTACTTCAAACGACTGGTGCCGAGCGGACGACCCTCGCTCGCCCCCTCGCTTTCGCACTTATGCCCTTCGCAACCACTTGCTTAATTTCACTTCAACCAGGTACCAAATAAACAAAATGTAATTGTTGTTAGCGAACGTTCTTCTATGAATGTAAGTTGAGTCACATTTCACTATCAAATTATTTATATCTTGTTGCGAGCGCAGTGCAGCGATTTGTACAGTCAGTCACCTTGATGTTTTTACAGTAACGCTGTACGAATCGAAAGTATGACACCGAACGACCTTGAATGCGACCCACTGGCTGCACCTACTCGAAAGTTTAGACTCCAATCATAACTCCCGTATGGTCTAGTGGCTAGGATACCTGGCTTTCACCCAGGAGGCTCGGGTTCGATTCCCGGTACGGGAAATAACTTTTTGAATATGTGATATATTTTTTTATATTAGTTTTACATATTTTCTTCTAATTAATGGAATCAGGCGTTATTTTGCGGAAATCCATAGTACAAAATAATGTAATTTAAATAATATGTAGTGTTAATTCCGCTAACTCACTCGTTGCATCCAAGCTGTATAAACGAGTGAGTTAGCGGAATTAACACTACATATTATTTAAATAACATTTTTTTATATTTTCTTCTTCAAAATAGTTATCAATTTTGAATTACAAGATAATGCGCTAATGAATAGTCTTATAATGACCAAACGATGCCGCTCGGCGGAGCTTTATTATACGAGTGCCTTACTTAAAGTAATTATGATAACGAGACAAACGATTAGATAGCACTATCTGCTGTCAGTAAACAATTCTCGTATAATAACAACATTACATTTTTTTAAACCTATGAGTTAATGATAAGCTCTACTTCCGGTCCTCGATGTTTTTCTAGGTTTTGGCCCTAGACCAAATTATGTCTGTTGTGCTAAAAATTATGTAAACTGTGCGATTTAAGTCTACATTACTACTACTACTACTACTACTACTACATCTACAGACTAATAACAATTTATAGAATATAGCATATGTCCGCGTGGAATTGAGATTCTATAGCCTATGTTACCCACGAGGTATATAACATTATATCTTAGTGAAATAGCTCGATGCGTCGTCGTAGCTGCTCGGCTAATGAGCTCTTTATGAAGAAGACGAAAGTTGTGGTTATAAGAAAGTTACTAGAAAATAACTAAACGCAATTTATTATTATTAATTAAAAATGCTATCTATACTACCACCATCTAGTGACATTATTTGGATAACCAGTTAGTAACTTGTGGTTCCTCTTACGGAAGATGGCGCGGCCGTATATGAAATTTTTGTAATTAATCAATGTATGGAAAATTCACCCCTCTGGTCCTTTTAAAAAAGAGCTTGAGTCGCGTAAGTGTTTCAGTAGGTACCTACCTACTTATGTCATTGTAACGAACAGCTTGAGTCGCGTAAGTGTTTCAGTAGGTACCTACCTACTTATGTCATTGTAACGAACAGCTTGAGTCGCGTAAGTGTTTCAGTAGGTACCTAGCTACTTATGTCATTGTAACGACTGAGTCTTATTAGTTATTTTATTTTTTATTTCGTGGAAAACAAACGGCTATTTTACTTATACAATAGTTCAGTGTTTCTTACAAACAAAAAGCCTTATACAGTTTTCACAGGTATTAGAAGAAAATAAATGCATTACAATTACATAATGTAAGTACCAGGAATTAACAGTATTGTAACGGTACTTAATATATGGGTGATTCTACAAAAGTTGGGCAACTTGATGTCATCATTCAAAACAGTAAGGCGATATATAATTATTTTTTAATATTTCGTTATATCACCAAAGATTAAAGCCCCTTTTACCTGTCCACTTAATTTTGATGTATTTTTTCAAAAGCAGTTTCGTAAAATAACTCCAGGAAAAAAAGTAACGTCAGTACCTCGGCGTGTCACAACTCTAAGACTGTTTTGAAGACTGATATAGTACATGCTTTCCTACAGTTATAGGTAATCTTAATAATATGTTCCAATGTGATTTGATCTTTAAGAAATGTGCCATTATGTTATTTGATTAATAAGCAGAAAGTTGCAATACATGTTATAATTTTCTAATTACTTGTGTATCTAATCAGTACCGTGGTAACCTTGTCAGTCCCCTGGCAGTGAAATTTGGAAAAACCCGGATTTCTCATAAACTGATTGAAAAAGTGACTGGTCCGGTCTGTAACAGTATGTTTTATTATATTACCTATGTCCTTAAAGCAAAATAGTATTTATATATCACCAAAAAACATATAAACAAAATGAGGTCAAAAGTTGCCCAACTTCTGTAGAATCGCCCATATATATACAAAAAATGCTATGACCAGCCATGTTTATAATGAATTTCAATAAGAGAAAATACATATATACCAATAAAGCCATATCAACCCCAAAAGACTAAGTATTATTGTTCGAAAAATTTTGCATTCATCATTTTCACAAAGTAATTTTTATTACTAAAGACTGGAGCCACTAGTCTTCTTTCAAACTTGAGCTGTGTAAAATGAAGCTGAGCCTTTTTAAAGGCCTTGAAAGGACTGAGTCTCTTGCATCCCTAGGCAAGACGTCATGCCGGTGTCGCGCGACCTTTACCAGTGACTCGTACAGTCACGAGCATTAACATGTTAACAATGTAATTCAACTAGTCAAAAGTCTATACATATTAATGCTCGTGACTGTACATGCCACTAGTGCCGAACCACCGAATGCATAGTTCCTATCGCACCCACCCACCACTCACGCCGCGCAGCCTATTTAATGATGATTAAACATAGTTTTAATAACAGTATAGACTCCACACACAAACCACTACGTACGGTACCTTTGGATCGCGTGACCCTCAGGGTCCGCTAACATTAATTGACAAACTGTAACAGTGCTCTCCGCAGCCTGATGCGCTTCTGTTGTCATAGGAATAAAATCTTGTGGTTCCAGCGTAAAACAATTATGTAAAGGTACGAAGGTAGGGCAAGCTTTCAATTTAATATTTTCCGGCGGCTAGATTACATTTTTAACAGTGTAATCAATGTCGGCGTCGCGGCTCGGGGCGCAGCCGCCCGCGCCGTCGTCGCCGCCGGTGATCCGCGTCATGCGATCTGTCACGGCGCGCTTCCGCTCGCGTTCCCCCTGATCATGCCATCCCGCGCGGTGATGGCATTACCGGATCCTTATACGGTACGGCGCAGGCAACACCTCGTGTTTACTTATTTAAAATAATTGATCTTCTCTTAACCCAGAGGCTGTGGTATTACAGATCATCAATAATACACAAGGTGGATTGGAGCCAATTCACTAATAGGCTGACTTAACCAGAGTACTTGAAAATGTGTAGCCATCGTTGTAGAGTAAGATAGACCGTGCGTCTGCCTTCATATGCTTAAAACGTGGCCTCACGTTGATTATTTTAATTTATATATACCGCTTTGTATATAATTTATATATACAAAGCGGTTAATTCACAATCAATACTGTATAATGCAGCTTTACCAGTACCTAATTTAAATAACGATGAAAAATTGTTGGAAAATTGTAAAAAAAAACATCAATTTGTATGCTTTCTCTTTCCGTTCAGTGAAAGTGATACAAAACAACGGTTTCCAAACAATATAACTTCCATACAAAGTTGTATGAGAACATGGAGCCGCGTATCGAGCCGTGTAAGTTGATGATGTGTTATTTTAGGCGCGCGTGAGCGAACAATGGTGGAAAGTGGCAGGATGCGGCGCCACGTGTGGGCTGTGCCGCGCAACAAGGAGGCGCAGGAGGTAAGTTTGACACATACCGCGGCCGCGCAACTCACACGTGGACCCGGTGCACGGACACGGACCTCGGAACAGTCCGATTATACAGTTGTTGCGAGATTCCGTGTCCGTGAGAGGTTACGGGTCTACGTGTGCGTCGTCGCTCGAGCGCGCTTGTATGAAGGTTGCCTTGTGCAGTGTCCTTATAGTGTGGCAGTGGCGGGTCGCGGCGGCCGGGGCGTTGCACATGGCGGATCGCATTGCCACGGATGCAGGATAGGATGCAGGGCGCTCTACACAAACCTTGCTCTCCAAGCCAACCTACTCGTATCTTTGACAATTGCACTAAAATATTAATTATTCTGCAACAATGCCCGTGCCGATGCGTTCGCTCGTGCGTACGTTCGTGCGATAGCGGTTATATTTTGAAAATAAGCCGACCTTGAGTGAGTGCAGAAGCAAGCGCATGTTTTCGGAAGAACAGTCACCCGGATTGCAACAGATCGTGGGTTTTTGGATTTCACAGTTGAAGAATGACTTCGTAACTAAGTAATTAAAAGAAGATATTAAATTATTGTACGTATGTAAGGTGCCCAACCAGCTTCTTTTTCCGTAAAACACCTTAATCCTACGGGAACAAATTCAAAGCCGGAAAGAAACAGAATTCAGAATATTCATGACCGAACGTCACGCTTAATTCGAGTTTTCCCATATTTACCGACCGACGACGGTTGATACCGTTATTATCACATTCGGAGATGAGCTGATAACCAATCACTATTGACCCTGGTGTTTTCGACCACAACAAACACAATATTTGTATTTTATCTGCTATCGCACATATCTGTGTTTGTCTGTGATATTGACGAATATAACAGTTTCAATATGATTGATTTCGTTGTACCTATCTGCCGAGTGTAAATAATTAAATTCGATGATGATGATAATACATACATACATTTATCAAAGGCTAGCTTATAGCTGTATCTACATCCGACTTCAATTAATTAAATCATCTGTTTAAATTAGTTTAGTATCCGGTCAACATAGTTTAACTAGACGGTGATAATTTGGTAATTAGTTGGTTAGTGGTTCTTAAATTTTAGTTTCGGGTGTCCATGGGCGGCGGTGATTACTTTCCATGAGGTGACCCGCCCGCTCGTTTGCCTCCTTTTAACATTAAAAAAAAAATTAATAGATAATTACTTCATGTTAATTTGCCCATCTTAAAGCCAATATTGTGATTTTTGTTGTAGTTCGAGAAAGCTTTAACTTGTGAAGGAACAAAATATATTTGTAAGGTACTAAACTTGAAATAAGAAATTGAACATCAGTACCAGTAGAAACTGGACTAACTTGTAGCCAGTAGCAGTAACTAGTAGCAATGTATTATATTAAATCGACAATATAAGTAATCTAGTGTCGGCTGGAGTACCCTGCCCAGTCCTGTTTTCTTCTCAGGCCATCGTAAGTAGATAACAATGCGGCGACCAATCAATACAACGACCGACGGCGAGCTTTCGCCAGCTCTGAAAAGTGGTCCGTCCAACCTGCGGCTATTACATTCGGCACGCTTTTCTGCAGCGACACGTCACTGCCAGCTCGGCCGTGCGACCCGCCGCTTTTCCGTGGGCGTGTTCATCTCGTGCTTGCAGAGTACTCTCCAATGCAATCGGCACCACAGAATAAATAATAGTACTATCGGCACAATCATATTACACACAGTTTCATTGTCTAACGACTAGGGCTCGCAAAAGCTGTTAGGTAATTTTCATTCCAGTCAACCAACAAGGCTACGGGGAGGTATATCTTGGTCCTGGTAGTGCAACTACTTAAAATTGCAATTAACCTCTGCTCCTTATTCCATCTTCCATGCAAGAATGAAATGGTAACAACAATTATACCTAATATATGTTATTGTTTGATTTATTTTTTTGTGAGATAATAAGACAACCGCGTTGAAAAGATGTCTCTAGCTAGCTACTGATGGCGGGGAACTAGGTCTGGTCTTATCAAGGTGTCAGGGTTATCAGTCGGCGGGATATGCCGTGACATGTCGGGATCTCCAGACACTGCCATCTGTGGCTAACGGGAAATACTGGAAAATATATGGACTGTTTAAAATCTTTCATGAAATACAGATTATAATTTGCTGTGTCATAGATAGGTAATAGGTTATGATGTAGGCGCCCTGTATCCTGTATATTTAACCACTTGTTTTATTACACCAATCTTTTTCGTTACTTTAATAACAATCAAATCAATAATCAGGTTTTAGATGGACTTTTTAGTTTACAACTATACGTTTTGCGTCTCAAACACTCCCAACGGACAGTTGTGGCCTGTGAGTAGCCGAGGGCCGACCCTCGCGCGCCGCTGAGCTGCCCCGAGGGACCGCAATCACAAGCTGGTTGCGTCGTTAACGGATTACTAGTGAAATGGAAACTCGCGTGTCGCCAATCGCTTAACTGCTTATCAAATTGTGGTTCATTCCGGCTGTGAAGTCCTCTCGATAACACGTGGTTTAGTACAAATTTTATCTTTTCAGGTAATATGCTATGCTAGTGCTAGTGCTATGTACTCGAGCTGTAGGTAATTGTAAAGTCGAGTGGATATTACGTAAATTTCCAAAATATTTACTACAGAATAGGTACGTAATGTATTTCTGACCTTTACGATGCCAATTATTTAACTAAATAGCGTTTTGTTCGTCCATATTTCGTTCGTTTTGTTCGTTCATATTTCGTTCGTTTTGTTCGTCCATATTTCGTTCGTTTTGTTCGTCCATATTTCTTTCGTTTTGTTCGTTCATATTTCGTTCGTTTTGTTCGTCCATATTTCGTTCGTTTTGTTCGTCCATATTTCGTTCGTTTTGTTCGTTCATATTTCGTTCGTTTTGTTCGTCCATATTTCGTTCGTTTTGTTCATCCATATTTCGTTCGTTTTGGTCGATCATTATTTTCATGATGAATAGATTTTTGAACGTAAGTACCTACCTACACTGCGTCCCGCCACTGCTGCCACCGTTGCGGTTTAATAATATTATGTTACCTGTACCAACCCCCCTCACCCCCCACCCCCCATGAAACTTTAATCGCATTAACTACTCAATTTCGTGGTACTTAAATTAGAACCAGTTTTATCGTACGATATTGTTGCAGGTATTATGATTTAATCGTGATAAAATTGCACTTAACATTATCATCGCGATTTATATTTTTTTGACCCTGATTGGACATTCTTTAAAGCGACTTCAGTAAAAAGACCGTTCGCTGTTGTCTGAAGTTCTGAATGCCGTTGTAACTTTGTGACGAGAAGAACAGTAGATGATATCTCGGAGGGCTACCGATGGCGATCTCAATCTTCGATCTATATTCTCAATAGCCCATTGTCGTGAGGGGGCGCAGACCCGAGTCCCGGCGCGCCGGGCTCCGGGAGGCGCATCTGTTACAACTTACAACGATCTGCTCACTGACAAGCTCATTCAGATGTTGCCAACGTTGACCGGCTGACTCTGAATTAAGAACTTATTCAACACACAATTAGTAGTTAATACACATAATTAACGAGTTCATTGTTCGAAAAATAGAACAATGGTTAATTATTTTTTTATTAATCCTGCCTGAGCATGAATGATTATTATTATTTTTGTAAAAAGCTTTTATTTTAAAATGTCAACATTTATTGATATATTTTCATGAATGACGTTATGGGTATATATACCTTTTTCATAAATTAATTAACCAGTAGATCCGTGAGATCTAATGACGTTTTCAGCGGTTGATATGTGGATTGAAGGATTGAAGTCAGTCCATTAAAATCTTTAGTGTTCTTTTTGAACGTTCTAAATTAAGTTACATCAACCGAAGCCACTTAAACCCTCAGGCAGCTTATTTGCTTAAAGTGCAAATGGTTCCTAAATGTGTGGCGCGCGCGGGTCTGGCATCTGTCTGCCGGCCGGCGCGGGCGGGCAGGCGGCTAGCGGCGCTCTCTGCGTGTTTGTGTTGTGCCTGGTATCGATCGCTGCATGCACTCTCACAAAGGGCTGCTGCCTCCGCCGCCCGCCCACGTCCTCCGCGCACTGCGCAGCGCGCCCCCGCCCGCGCCCCACGCCCTCACTTTCTGGCCGAAAGATTCAGCAACAGGCTACCAACTATTTAAAAATTAATTATATAGGTAATTGATATCATTGACTGAGAATTTCACTTGAATCTTAAATCCAATATTTTGATGGTTTTTATGAGAGACTCCGTCGTCGTTACATTATTGGTACTTATAGATCTCCTGTCTTAGCACGTTGCGGACTGGAGGCTATTGATAATAGTTATTCTGTTCTATTGATCGTGAATTTCGCCACTGTGAGCATATCCCGTATGGTCTAGTGGCTAGGATACCTGGTTTTTACCCAGGAGGCTCGGTTAGATTCCCGGTACGGGAATTATCGTATTTTATAAAATTCATTTATTTTTTATTTTTAAAATTTTCATTTATTAAATTAAAAGTCAAAGTAAGTATATCCCAGGTTATCTATTAAAATTTCAGAATGAGTCTTGTACTGTTGTCTTGTACTTTCACGATAATAAAAACCTTCTTAGAACGAAGGTCTCTTTGAGGAGTCCTTACCTTGAAGAGCCCTCGATTGTTGGAGGGTCGTCGAGGTCCGGAGGGTCTGCTGCCAGAGGGCAAACTTCAGCCCGTAATGGCTACCCGTAGTTGAACCGAGTGCGCTACAGAAAACCTTTTGTAGGCATAATAACAAAGCCTCAGGGTATCCGAGACGACTTTGATTTAGCTGTGTTCTACAATTTCTTGAATAATATTCTTGCAATATTTATACACCGCAGTACGCACACACGCTGATGCAAATGCTACATGAAAGTGATGATTTAAATTTGATTTAATAGTGATGCTTTAGGAAGATGATTTAAAAGTAAACCAGCTCAAGGGTAGATGGTACACGGCCACCAGCTCGACCGCTCCTGCGAGATCGTTCACACGGACAGAACACTTTACACTTTTAGATGTTTATACGTACACAACAGTGCGTGTCTTGCACTAGAACCCAATAATTATCTGCAGGCATGTATCGGTGCTTAAAATATTAATTAATAAAAATAATCTTTAATTGAAATACCCGCCATCAGGCAGCGTGTGCGCAATGCCTAGAATTTTAATGAATCTGATAACAGTAAAACTCTCTTATTACACCGTTTTAATGGCTTTGTATATTACAAAAATAGCCTTTTAAGTTACACAATGTTGGAAAATATTTGTTAATTAACGTACATGACATTGAATGGTTCACTTGTGTTATTAGTACATGGTCGCCAGCAGTATTTAAATGCTTTTACTAATTAACTAAATTATTTTTAGATGAGGATAGTTATACATATATGTATACAATGTTGCCAAATTCTCAGACAAAGGCTCATGGCGATTGAATAAGTTTGGTGAGATGACGTGGCATATTTTGCCAATTACTACTGGCTCGTGACTCTAAAACCTACAATCTACAACTAATTAGGAATCTCATCTTTCAAAAAAGCTTGGGCATGATCTAAAACAGGTGATCTCGCTGGAGCCCTAGGAATTGTTCTTCCTAACCTTCTAACTACTCAGCATAACCCTAAGATTGGTAGCGCTCTGCGCACGCCAGCGCCCGCCGCGCCCCCCGGTGCCCCGGTGCCCCGGTGGCTAGTGCGTGTGCGCTAGGCAGCGAGCGGAGCGCGACGGCCAAGGTCCCGTATTGTTCTGCTCATGTGCGCATTTATTTGCCCATTACATTTGGTTGCGCACACACCGCCCTGCTATTATGTAGGTATTGTAGTGCGGAACGCGTATCGTAGGTATTACTTGACTTGCAGTATCGCGATTGCGACTATCAAGTCGCAATCGCGATACTGCCATAGTCATACAACCATTTTAAAACCGTTCCATGCCACTATGTATTTACCTTAAAGAATTAAAACAGGAGCTGCTTTGTTTTTACTTAAAACACGCACTACAAAATAAACAATTTTACAAAGGTTTGAAAATAAAACCGGCCAAGTGCGAGTCGGAGTCGCGCACGAAGGGTTCCGTACGATTATCTATAAAAACGGCAAAAATATCATGTTGTTGGGGGCCCCATTTAAATATTTAGAGCACTCCTTAAATATTTGTTTTATTTTAATTTAATTATTTATTTTAAAGTGAATAATAATATAAGTCAATATTCTGTGAATATTTCAAGCGTCTACCTGTTGCCGTGATCAATATCGAGAAAAACTAGCAAAAAAATCACGTTTGTTGTATGGAAGCCCCCCTTAAATAGGTATGTGTTTTATTTTAATTTAATTATTTATTTTAAAAGTGAATATATAACTAAATATTATTCTGTGAATATTTCAAGCGTTTACCAAGTCTTTCAAGCGTCAATATCGAGCAAAAACGAGCAAAAAAAATCACGTTTGTTGTATGGGAGCCCCCTTAACTATTTATTTTATTCTGTTTTTTATTTGTTGTTAAAGCGGTAACAGAAATACCTACATCATCTGTGAAAATTTCAACTGTCTAACACGGTACATGAGATACAGTCTGGTGACAGACGGACGGACAGCGGAGTTTTAGTAATAGGGTCCCGTTTTACCCTTTGGGTACGGAACCCTAAAAATGTGGTGTGACCTTGATATCTCCCAAACGGCTACTGTAATGACTATGACTATGACTACTGAAGGTAATTATCACTAATCTAATGAACGATCGCTGATTTACCTAGTGCGTATGCTAATATGGAATATGAGTGGGGTTTCATGCCTCCATAAACCACTGCCTGCTGACTACTTATTTTTATATTTGGAATATACATGTGTTCCTGTAATTTACACGAAAAAAGCGGATCTTATCTGAGATAGATAATGGAGGTGCCATTAGTGAACAGACGCCTGCGCATTAGACGATCCAAAACTGTCAAATTTCTTTAACCGTACGCACATATAACGTAAGCCAATTTTTATCCCAGTAATTATGAGACGATAGCTGCACATAAAAAAAAACCGACTTCTAAAAACAGGAAACTAAAAAAAGTAAAAACAGCTCTAAAAAGCAAGAAATAACATTGAAATCATATTATCAATTAGTCGGGTGGTTGGTGGTCGGCTGGGAGACGATTTTGTTTCATTTAAACTTTTATAGTTGTCACTTTTTTATTGTAAAAGCCCCACCCGACTTCAATAGACTATCTTTAAAACTGATATGCGTATCTAGGTAATTGATAATATGATTTCAATGTTATTTCTTGCTTTTTAGAGCTGTTTTTACTTTTTTTGGTTTCCTGTTTTTTGAAGTCGGTTTTATTTGTTAAAAAATATTTTAGTTTATGATTTTTAGTGATGGGTAGACCTAACAAGAATGCTTCTCGGATGAGGAAACGGCGGCCTAGTAGGTAGTGGTATTCCTATGTAAAACTTCAATCTCAATTAGGTATTATTTTTGTACAAACTGAACATTTTGGCATATTGAATCGTATGAAGCCCAACAAAAGGTAACTGTTGTAAATCGTTGAGAAATTCCCTCGACTGTCTATGGTCTCCATCATCAGACCTGTAATGGCACTTATAACCCATATGGGTGCAAAGTTCTCATCAATAGAAATGAATTAAGGCCAAACACAAGGTAGCTACTGTAAAACGTTAAGGAGTTCCCTTAACTGTCCTTCGTCTACATCATCAGACCCCTAATAGCAGTCACAACCCATCTAGGTGTAAAGTTCTCATCAATACAATTATTTCTAATCTCCATTAATTTCTTATTTACATTATTTTTTTACTTAATTTCATGTCGGAAAATTGATTCTGACTGTATTGTACATTACCAACTCAAAATCTGACCTAGTTGGAAAATGTCCTAGCTGGAAGATGACGGACATGGAATCAGACCTCCTTGGAATCTGGCCTTCATCGCCAATATCAATTAATCTGTAAATTGTTGAGAAATTCCCTCGACTGTCTTTCGGCTCCATCATCAGATCGACTCCAGACCTTCATTAAACAGTAGTGCTTTAAAATACTTAATGAAAAAATTAACAAACGCACTAGTCGCCACTACAATTTTCGAAGGTTCCCTTCGATTTCTCTGGGATGCCATCAACAGATCCTGGTTTCCTTATCATGGTACCACCCTTGGGATATCTCCTTTCCAACAATAAAATGATCATCAAAATCGGTTCATAAACGACGGAGTTATCCGCAAACACACATAAAAAAATATAGGTATACGAGTAGAATTTAGTAACCTCCTCCTTTTTTGAAGTCGGTTAAAAAATCGGTTATGGTCTCATTTTGAAGAGCTCCAGCCGTAGATGTGCAGAAAACGGTCATAGGTTTCGAAATTCCAAAAAATCTGTTAAATAAACGCGAAGTGTTTCGGGCGACCCACTAGTAGACATAAATGTTTAAAGTTTATTGATGTGACATAGTCTATGTAACTGTGTACCTAAGTCAGTCAAGTGATCACGGAACGCGGCGGGCTGTCGTTTGTGGAGCTGGTGCTGTGATCGAGTTAAAGTACCGAAGAGATAATAGTGTTAAAAAGTTAAAATTTGTTTGGGATCGAAGTCCATGAACAAGACAAGTGAAAAGTTGGTTTTGAATAGTCTGATATGCAAGCGTGGTGTAAAATTATTATTTTTTATAAAAAACATTTCGACGTTATTACATTGCCGATCAAGCATTCGTTTTTTTTAATAAAAATAAAAATTTTATGGTAATCAATAAATAGGTAAAATGAAAATGTAAATAAATATTAAATCGGATGAAAAAATATAGGCAGCATTTTATTCAAAACGTTTACTAATTACATACTAAAATACCTATATAAAAAATACTTAATTAAAAATTAATAATAAGAAAAGAAAATCACATGTACTCTTTTGTTTAATAAAAGACTGACCTACATAATTTTATTGAATCTTTTCTAATAATAATGTAAATAAATATAAAATGTAAAAAAGAGTTTGGGCTCGTCCGGGATTTGAACCCGGGACCTCTCGCACCCTAAGCGAAAATCATACCCCTAGACCAACGAGCCGGTGAATGTGTGGTCGAAATCACGTACACGCTGCGGCGGCACAGCGGGCAGTGACGTAACGCTACAAGGCGCGCGGTCAACGAAGGGGCCGGGCGCGGCGCTATCGGCTTGTATTTATTGTTAGAATTAATTTCAGTGAATAAGGAAAATACCTAAATCTTTAATAATTAGCGTTAATATTTACATGCAACAATAATATTATGCAGGTAGGTATAACATTAAAACTAATGTTTTTAAGTTAGTGACTGCTTTTAGGTATTCCATTTTTTAGTGAGAATTTTCCTATTCTAGGTGTTAGTAAAATGAACATAAAGAGATTACCTACTTGAATAAGTAACGTATAAAATTAACACGTAAGTACGTATAAAATTACCAAGACTCAATTCCATATGAGATGCTGCGCGATCTCATATGGAATTGAGTTGGATTGAATTTCTTGGTAGTGCTGAATGTGGAGCACGCTGATGGCACTTGGTCAATTTGAACGGTTAACGCGCGGAGCCCATCCGCTATCCGCTCCGAGCGAGACAATAAATTGACCTAAACAGGCCAACAACGCTTCATCGGATACTCCTACAAGCAAATATCCACCTTAAACATTAAGCAACAACTTATAGTTAAGCTTGGCAGTATCGGGAAGGGCTGAAGGAGATGCAATCAATTGAGGTCTTTGTGCTAAAATAACCATAGTGGCTATCGAAAACGAAGCGTTTTAACTATCCGTTTCAAATAGTTGAAATAATCGTTTATGTTGTTATACCTGTGGTAAGTAGGTATTAAGAGCGTTTACGCCGCACACTAGCGCCGCCAATGAAAAAAAAATATATATCTTGTAATTAGAGATAGAAAATCAAAATATGGCGTTATAGTTAAAAGTGGCCGTAACGTCTTATTGAACTAAACCATAACATGTGAGGTGTTCATTAGGTGACGTAAAAATGTTAAAATACTTCATTCAAATAGTTTGTTGAGCATAATTTGATTTTCGATCTCTAATTACTAGATATGTTTTTTTTTTCATTAGTGGCGCTAGTGTGCTGCGTAAACGCTCTTAATGTGAATTATAATGTTTGTTCAAGTAATGGGATTGCTATTCATAACCTAGAGAACCCAGCTAAAATAAGTAATTTTAAAGTTTACAACTAGCTCAAGCTGACCTGCCAATGAATTGTTTACAAATAATTTCTGGTTTATATCCGCACAAGTTTGTTATTGCAGTAAGTAAATGGGTATCAGAAAGTTAACCCGATTGAACAAGGAAACTGAACAAGGAAAGTCAGTCCAAATTCATCAAGCGATCCTCACAGCAACACGTCTTTCCTTAGAGAAAAATCTTGGGGTAGTTGCTAACTATTTAATGTTCCAATTATCGAATTCGCTCGTTTAAATTGTCTTTTTGAATACAAAATCGGACACTGAATAGTTAACACTTCTGGACAAAGTATTTATTTATACTTATAGGTATTTGTTTTCTAAATGCGCTTTGATTAAGTTCTTTTAATTTTGTAGTAGGCGATTATAAAGTCTGCTATAAGTACTGGTAGGTGTTATTAGGTGAAGTTTAAGTTTTTGATCAGGTAACGTTGTCACGTTAAGTTGGTCTTCTAATCCTTTGAATAACCTCTGTCAGTTTTATAACCCTTTCTTTTTTAGTTATTTTCTTTATCTTGTTACAACATAGCATAATTAATGCAAAAATGTAAATAATAAAAATAGTAGGTAGTAGTTTACATAGTGATTGGTTACCATGGTATTGATGTCCGCTAAATCATTTTTATATCTAGGGTATCGAATATTAGAAGTCCGTAGGTATTGTATAAAAAATCGGCACCGTTTTGGAATATTTTTTCAGTTATTCGATCTTTTCAGATCACCGACTCAAAGTCAAAGTCATATTTTTTTTATTCAAATAAACTTTAGAAAAGTGCTTTTGAATCGTCGTAACATTTTTTTATCTAACGATCTTCTGAATGGGTAGTAAAAAAAAGTTTATTTCTATAAAAATGAACTTAAATTTGGTCTAGAATTATATTTTCAAATATTTAACTAAATGTGGGTAGCACAGAAAGTTAGTGGAATCAGGGGCCCGACCGCCTAACCAATCGCTTTGACTTCGTGTGCGGTTTATGACGTCATCTTGTCGTTTCGTGCCACCTATGAAAGCAATATCGGAAGATATAGCCTTTAGCGTTTGATATTGCTTTCATAGGCGGTGCGAGGTGGCAAGATGACGTCATAAACTATACGCGTAGTCAAAGCGATCAATTAGGCGGTCGGGGGGCAGATGTGCTACCTGATTTGAATAATGGAATTACTTTACTGGGCTTCATTAGGTCAGGAAGAACACCACAGTCAATGTATTCGTGTTAACATTGAACTTGACTTTTTGATTGAGTGCGGTCCGGCGGTGTGTTGCAGGCATGGTGTCGGTGGCGGACGGGCACGTGGAGGTGGCGCCGCTGCGCGACAACTGGCGGCCGCTGTTGGCGCACTACGCCGGGCCCACCGCCGTCATCGTGCTGGCCGCGCTGCTCGCCGCCGCGCTGCCACTCGCCGGGTGAGCAACCTTTCACTCCACGAGGGTTATCCGGACTGTGGCGAGGATTCGGTGCGTGCCGTACGTGATCCCGAGCCATTCCCGTGGCAGAGAAGAGAAGAGATGGTACTAGGATTTTCAGTAGGTATCCCCTTCCCTCGTCGAGTTGGACGAGGCAATGGGAGGAGAGTCCCTCATAGCTCGGAGTCGTTCCTAGCCCCAGCAGTCTTAAAAAAAAGGGTATTCGTGATCGTGACGGAGTTACGAATACGTGACCGCGTGAATTTGGCAGCCCCGGCCGAGGTTCCGGAGGGATCGACTGGGTGAGAAGGAGGGAAAATACTTGTAAAACTCCCGTACTTTTCAACGCTCCGATCGACCTGGTAATCATCCCGACACCAAGTGAACACACAACCGAGATTCTCGAAGGGGATGCTCGAAGACTCTGGTACCCATCCCATACACTCTTAGACAACAATGCGGCCTGGTGGGTAAGGCCCTACTCACCTTACTGTTAGATGCTGAATAAGGGTGAGCAATTGAGCATGACCAAACCCAGATCAAACTCAGACAAAACAAATATGATAATGAAAATTTTTGATTAGCTTTCTGAGTCCATTTAAGCAAACAAGTAAATCGGACCAGTTACACAGCTTAAACTCAACTTATATTCTGGCCTTCTAACGTCCAGTGATTGTGAAGCTGTGTAGTCGTCGAAAAACAGCAACAAAATCCCGCTCAAAAACCTAAAAAATAATGAAAGCTATAACTTTTTTGTTAATATTAGTGTGTGGGTGTGTTGCAGGTTGTTCTGGTGCTGCTGCTACTGGTGCAAGTCGGGGCGGCGGCGGCGCGCCTTCGACCGCAAGTATGACGGCTGCGTCAAGGGCGTGCTTGCCATCCTGCTCATCGCGCTGCTCACGCTCTTCATGTGAGTGTGACAGACACGTGACGGACACGTGGCGGACGTATCAAATTGTGACTAAAATATGCGAGTTTTTGACTAAAGCACTTGGCCTTGGCCATATTAGTGATAATAAGGCCGAGGACTTTACCTGGAATCTTCAACTACTGAGGACCTGGATTTCTTATCTTTTAACTGCCAGGACACAACAATGCAGCGGCAATTGATTACCGTGCAAAGCAATCTTAAGCTAATTGGCTCCGCATTATTTCATTACAAAGCGATGTAACTACTAGTACTAGGAGTATTGGACTTATTCAATTGGTCCGCTTTGAACCGTCATATCGCCGCAATGTGAATTGGGTGGGACCATGTGGGATTCATACTGGGTTACGATTCTTAATATCACAGGTGATCTGGAAATAAAAGAGACAATAAATATTACCGTCACATTTATACATCATAAAACTATTTAAGCATAATTTAGTTAAATATTGTTTTGTCAATGTCACACAAACTTCATTTTGAATTTGAGAAAAAGAGACAAAACAATTATTAACTAAATAATGCTTAAATAGTTTTTTATGAATAAGAGGGTTAATATTTTTCCAAGACTGTCAAATTTCTTCAATAAATGGATGAATCCATACGCCATATACATAAAGTTGAAAGTGTATTGAGGACATTAGACAGTTTGTGGTAGTGTGATGTGTGCAGGCGTGCGTAGATACAGTTGTTGTTGGGTGGGTGTCAGGTTCGGCGTGGTGTGCGCGTTCGCGACGGACTCGCAGCTGGAGAGCGGCGCGGCGGCGGCGCCGGCGGCGGTGCGCGCGGGGCTGGCGGACGCGCGCACCTTCCTGCACGCCACGCAGGCGCACGCGAGGCACCTGCTCGTCGACAACTACCGCGAGCTCGACGCCAAGATCAACGCGCTGCTCACCAGTCAGACCCTTTGCTTGCCTAAACTAAACGATTGCTGAACGTTAGACACTGCTTAAAGCAGATGCTAAATATTGTGTCTCTGTCTGTAGTATTAGCTAAAAAGTGATTTTACCTAATATTTTCAGACACAATATTTTAAACACGGACCCCTTTATTCATAAAAACTATTGAAGCATTATTTAATTAAATATTGTTTTGTCAACGTCGCACAAACGTCATTTTGAATTTGAGAAAAGGGACAAAACAATGATTAAATAAATAATGCTTGAATAGTTTAAAGGGGTTATTCTTTAACTTTAAACACTGTTTTGTAGTAAGATGATTACACTTCTCTCCACGTACCTCCCGGCGAGTCGTGAACGCCGACCTACATGAGTTATACATGTTTATGTACATTTAATGCATGTTTACCTAATAGCCTCATAGCGTATGTTGTGCTACTGTAACTGTCCTCCAATCAGCGTGATAGCAACAATAGCCCAGCGCACCCGAAGCGTGCGTACGTACGTAGTACGGTACGCACAGTGCCTTCATCTCACCTGATATTAAGTGATGGTAAGACCAATGGTGGAAGAGCACTTCACCCGGAACCTTCAACTATTAAAGCAATAGATATCTTATCATCAGCTGCAACAACAATGCTACAAACATTCATGTTTTGGCGACTTATTTAGATAGGATAGTGATAGCTAGCCAGGCGGACAAACAACCCTGCCTACCACCAACCAAACCGAGTACACAAACATGTACTTCCGCTGGGAATCTAATCCGAAACCTCTGGGTCTAAGACCTGAGGCGGTCAAAATTGACAGAAAAGATATGTAAAGGTTATCAGCGTCGGTTGTCGGTGGTTGACCGTGAGCGTGCGTTGCGCAGGCGCGGGACTGGCGGTGTCGGTGCAGCTGGCCCAGCTGTCGCGCGCGGTGTCGGTGTCGTCGCTGCAGCAGCTGGTGCAGCGGCTGGCCGGCGTGCGCGAGGACCTGCGCACCGTACACGCGCTCACCGCCGACCTGCGCATGCGCGCCGACCAGCTTAACGCAGGTCAGCGCGACGGATTACTTAATATGGATTAATTATTTATTAATTTAATACGTTAGGGAATTTTAACAGCTCATTTTTCGCTCTCTATTTCACAAAATACTTAATTTCTAAGACTAGTGTTAACTGGTCGTTTTTGAAGAAACTATTAGTTACATACAGCTCGCTTAATTGTTTGTTTTTTTTTTTTTTTTTTTTGAGAGAGACTGCTGATTGCCGCTGGGCATTTTCAGCTTCACCGGGCTTGTTTTACGTAAAGGGTACGCAAGCCGAAATCACCTTCGGAGGATTTCTAGAGTTCTAGAGGGTACGGCATCGCACACTTAAAAGTGCGAGGGTTCGGATCGGATCGGGGATCTTAATTGTTGCTCATTGCAAACAGATCAAAATCATGCTCCATGCTGTACCTGTTAAAAGTCCCACATCCTCGAATAATAATCGTGTTGTGCCTGTAATTAGCGTGCGCAGAAGGTGTATGAATTATTGGGCGCCGCCGCCGCAGGGCCAATGTGTTACTGCGTGCGTGCAATCTCATTGACTAGAATATCAAACCGAAACATAACAATGAAAAACGATGCTTCTAGGTGACAGTGATAGAACTAGTCGGATCCTATCACCGGGGATGCTGTTTGGAAATGTTTCCAAAAAATTAATAAAAACAAACAAATTTTGTCACTCATTAATAATTTCCATAAAGTTTTTCGATGGCGAAGGAGTTCGATGGCGCAGTGGTTATCGCACCCGGTCTGCGAGTGCTGAGGTTAAGCAACTTTCGCTTAGAACGGTCATTGGATGGGTGATCAAAAATTTATCAAATCGAGTTCCTCCGTGCTTCGGCACGCACGTAAAGCCGTTGGTCCCGGCTGCATTAGCAGGCGTTAACAACCACCGATCCGTAATGGAGCCGCCGCGTGATGGTTTATGGCCCGTTCTCCCTATCATATGGAAGCCTCCTCAGCAGTGGGGACATAACAATGAGATGATGATGATGATGATGATACAGTTTTATATGCTTATCCTTGCCATATCCTTTTATGAATTTTTTTAGTATAGATTCATACTGAAAACGAAAGATATCGTTCAGTGTAAGCAACTCGTCAGTGGTGTGGGTTGTGCAGGTCTGCGCAAGGTGAAGGGCCAGCTGCTGCAGACGCTGGCGCAGTGCGAGCAGCCGCCGTGCGTGCGCCTGCAGGAGAAGTACAAGATCGGCCAGCTCGGTACCGAGATACAGTACAATCAGGTACCGACCGGCGACCGCCGCCCGACCATATTGGGACAGCCGGACCAACTCACTAATGGTCAATGAAAGAAAGAAAGAAAGATAAAAAAACGTTCATTTAACACACACACGAGACAATCGTATAATACAATAAATTAAAATAAAAAATCAATTAAAAGTGCTTTTGGGCTGCGTCAAAATAGGTGGCCAATTCAGTTTATGTCAGGTTTATGAAAGTTGACGCTGAAAATGAAAGAGAAAAAGTGGAATTAAGATATGAATTTATTTCTAAATCTCTTATTATAATGTTAATGATGAATATATGAAAGCGCGTGTTAAGTGAATTATTGTGTACTGAATTTATGTTGCAAAATGATGTGTAAAGTTAATGAAGAATTAATAGCCAATGTGTGTGATCTTTTGTCACATACATCGGAAATTAATGTAAGTAAGTCTATTCACAAGTTTGTCATTATTAAATGTCGGTTTATTCATAATGTATTACTTATGTTTTTGTAAGCGTTATTTTCTTACATTTTAATACATGAAAATAACTTTGTAATTTTGTGATCGCACGCTTACTCGGAACGCTCGGAACAGATGCTCGACAAATATTTTCCAACCGTAAGTATGCTTAAAGCGGAGGTCGTTTTTAAATAAAAATTTGCAAACTTATTTCGTTACTACAATGTACAAGTCAATCGTCAGAATAAATAAATGTAGTTTTATTGTAAATGTGTTCGTAAATCCGTCTCCGGGCCTCGGGCCAAATGCGAGCCTTTACACTATTCTAGTAAAGTTTAAATAGTATACAATTCGTACGAGTCCGAAGACACGCCATCGACGCGACGAGTTATAAATGGATCGCTCACGTTTAAAAAATAAAAGCAGTCTAATACGAGAGATCAGTTTTACCGGCGCGACCCTAGATGGCGCTTTTAAAATGTCATTTTTGATATTTATGTAATCTTTTGCAACATACACTACACGGCGGACTCGACGTCCGAGACGTCGTCTGCCAGTCGACCATAGGGTGCGGCTATCGTAAGATATCGAATCCCCCTCGCGCGCAGATGCCGGACGTGTCGGAGCTGCTGGCCAACGTGACGCGCGCGCTGGACGGCGGGCTGCTGGAGGAGGTGGCGGCCGGCCAGCGCGTGCTGCGGGACGTGCAGCGGGACGTGCAGCGTGCCGTGGACGCGCAGGTGCCCGCCGTGCAGGCCGCCGTAGCCGGGACGGGTGAGTACGAGCCAGCCTCGTCGCGACCGGCCGGGTGGCTCATAAACTTTAAACGCTGTTAGCGTCCCTGGCGCACTGCGGTGTCGAGACAACGAAGTGCGGAGGGCCCTGTACATAATTCATCCACATTTTGCAATGTGTATAATGAGATGAGCGACGATTGGCTTTGAAAAGCTTAATTTTTACATTTTTAAAGCAACATGTAAACTTGCGGTAGAGCATATAGCCCTAATGGAAAACGCGCTGCGCTCCCTCTCACTCCATCTTAGCCTACCTCGTTCTTAACTTGCACGGCCGACTTTGTTATAAATGAATGAATCGAGGGTTTTATGTTTATGTTGAATAAACGGTAAGGAACTCTCGTTTCCGCAGGGCGTCGGCTGGCACGGGCGGCGGACGAGATCACGGCGATGGCGGGCAACGCCAGCCTGGAGCTGGACCGCGGCGAACGCGCCGCCGACGTGCTGCAGCGGCTGCACGCGCGCTACGGGCCCTACCGCCGCTACGTGGCGCTGGCCGCCGCCGCCGCGCTGCTGGCCGTGAGTGTGACGTCATGTTGCGCGCGTTGACGCGCCGAGTTGTAGCGCCGGCACAAATTTGTAATGCATGGTCGCGCCGGGAGCTGCGCATGCGCACGCGGCGGCGCGGGCACGCGGACGCAGGCGTGCGGCCCGCCCCGCGCCGAGTTGTAGCGCCGGCACAGATTTGTAATGCATGGTCGCGCCGGGAGCTGCGCATGCGCACGTGGCGGCGCGAGCACGCGGACGCAGGCGTGCGCCCCGCCCCGCGCCGAGTTGTAGCGCCGGCACAGATTTCTGCGCGACGCGTGCATGTTTTTTTACCATTTTATAATAGTTTTGTAATAATGACAAAACAATTTAACAGAACTCTCTCGATAGTACAAATAATCCATCATTAGAACGCCTGTAAAATAGCAACAACTCACATTATCGAACTCTGACATTGACATTGACAACTCGTGTATCCGTGCTGTGTCACTTACCTGCGTCGCAGCATGCGTTCGCGGCCTATGTCTGCACCAACTGCCCTGCCCCGCAAAATGTGCACTGTGCTGCGTCACCTGCGTCTCAGCATACGCTTAGCCTTATACATCTGCTCTGCACTGCGCTGCGCGGAGCTGCGTCACCTGCGTCCAGCGTACGCTTAGCCTGACCGTTCCTACACAGGCTACATCAGCGCTACGGACTTTACCTGTGCTACGAACACTACTCACGCTTCAAACCTTACGTGCGCTACAACATAGATTACACGCGTGATATGATCTCGATTGTACCACCTTTAAAGGTTACGAGCGCGCTACGATCTTTAATTGTTTTAACAAGCTACACAAACGCTACGGATCCTCCTAGTGCTACAAAGGTTACAGCTCCTATTGTTGCTTCGTGACGACGAAATAGCAAGGGAGCCTTGAACATTCTGTAAGAAATACAATAAAACACCGTAAGCAAAAATGGGTGTACACTTTGTTAACGAAGCTCTCGAAGCTCTCGCACTTCGCGCTTGTGCAGCTGCTCCAAGCTCCTGCGTTCGCTAACGTTACACGCTTCATGTTTTAGCAAGTACTATTGCCAGGAGAAGAAGCAGGAGCGCGAAGCGCAGTGTATGTGCGAAACTGTAAGTAAAATAATTTACGCTCTTCGGAGTCACCATTCACCACTGTACTGTCTTAAACATTCCATCGCGCACAATAAAATTTGGTGCTTGTTTTTTCGTCCAAATAATAAAGCCGCTCGGTTGCAGATCGTGTGCCTGGTGGCGCTGGGGCTGACGTGCGGCGTGTGCGGCAAGCGGCCCGACGTGTACGGCGCCAGCGACTGCTGCAACAAGGGCGCCGGCTCCACTTCGCTGCTCTGGTAACCACTACCTTATTGATGTGTAACATCTTTCCTGTCGCTTTTATGCAATTTGTGTGATTGATTTCGTAAAATGAGACGGAAGTGTGTGATGTGTAACATCTTTCCTCTGGGACGGAAGTGTGTAACCGGAAGTCGGGGAAGCATGCAAGCGCGCACTGTTTGATTTGACGAATGAGCGCGCGGTATTGCATTACTCATAGTGTCAATTAAATAAAATACAATTTTCGTTAAAAAGAATTATTCTTTGTTATGAAATATCATTTCAAATAATACCTGACCCATTTTTTTCAGAATATAATGTTAAAATTGCTTATTACTAAGGTGATATGACAAATGTTACACATCATATGCGACTACTGTAAGCCTCGCTCGTTTTTTTTATCTATCCACACTTATTAAAACTGTAATTACTGTAATGTACAATCTTTTCCTTAAATATTTTCATTGCTTATCTACCGTTTTACATCCCATATGTGTTTGAATGTGTCTTTGTATTGTGTTACACAATTTGTGTAATGTGGCAAGGATGTCTTGAGGCACATTATAATAAGAACAACATAATTATTGAAGACAACGTTTATCTATACTACTATATAAATCTGTAGGCTCTGTCTGTACATGCAATTTTTCTGACAAGTTTTGAAATAAATGTTCGTTTTATGATTCACTGACACCAACTATACGATTTTTGAAATTTTGTCTGTCTGTCTTCTGTCTTTCTGTATGTCCTCTTATATATCTCAAGAACTGCCTGACCGATCTTGATGAAAATTTGTATGTAGTAAGAACATGGGATTGTGCAAGTTAAAGGCTATAATATTTTTTTTAAATTTTATTCATTAATTTTTGCACAGTGAAGCGGGCGGGTGACTGCTAGTTCTATTATAATTAGTGACACAATAGTTGCCACTACCTAAAAATTCAATGATAATGTGTTGGTGTTACCGACAACGTGTAGTGAGGAGGTCCGGGCCTCGAATGGCTGGACGACACCATTCAGTGGACTGGACTTCGCTATCGTCAGTTAAAATATGCTGAATGGGACCGCTAATATATGATAATGATAATTAATCCGTTATAAATAACGGAAATTAACGCAAACTAGTTTATACAGGGTATACAGGATGTTCCAGAACTCAACGTCAAGCCCAAACGGGGTGACTCCCGTGATACAAACGAACAACTCTTACTATTGTTTTCTATGTATAATAAATATGTATTTAAGTATTTTAAGTATGTTTATCTACACTAATGTTGTAACATTCTACTTATGTTTCCAATACTTGACTTATAATTACTACTGTTATAGCGCAGACAACAAAACACTCAATTTAAGCAATTTCACATGATGGTATAATATCCACATCGATATCGTAAAATCTCATTATAACATCAATAAAACGCGACCAATTAACCTGGCGAGCCTTATGTCAAAATCCTCATACAAGTTGTATAAAATTTTGATATTAGGCTGGCTTTTGAAAACAGTTGGGTTATACGTGAAAACTTTGTCGAAACTACTAAACTTACATACACAAAACTCTTTGGTAAGATCTTGTGCCAATTAAATAAAAAAAGAACAGCTCGCTCCTGATTGGCCCTACGCGCGCAGCTGCGCTCTCATTGGTTAGATTTTAATGGCGGCAAGTTCACTGTGACAATACACGTACGCGTGAATTTAATGTTTTGCAATGTGTTTTGTTTTTAAAATACAAATTAAAAGTTAAAAATGGACAGCGACGATGATATTTGTACGCCTCCGGATATTCTAGAATTGGCAACAAAAGTAACTCACAATCTTTTGCCAGAAAAATCTAGAAAATTATATGAAAAAGAATATAATAACTTTTTGGCATGGAAGATCGAAAAGAAAACTACATCATTTTCTGAAAATGTCATTCTTGTGTATCTCAAAGACCTCTCCGACAAATTCAAGCCATCTTCTATGTGAGCTAAATATTCTATGCTCAAGTCCACACTGAGTATCTACAACAATATTGATATCACGAAGTATTCGAAAGTCATAGCGTTCCTGAAACGCAGTTCAGAAGGACACAAGGAAAAAAAGTCCTTGACGTTTACATCGGTCAAATAAAGATGTTCCTGAAAGATTCACCAGATATTTTGTATCTTTTTGAAAAGGTAAGTGTATTTTAGTTCTGTTATTTAATCTACCTAGTACTTACGTACTACACACGCAAGTTATCTAGACACTCCGTTTAAGCGCTTTGTGTATAAATTAGGTAGTAGGTACCTACACTTTACTACTTCATAAATCATAGTTTTTGCCTTGGCTATGTACCTCAAGCTTATTATATCGTTTATTGTTACAGGTTGCACTAATCTTCGGCATAATGGGGGCATGCCGAAGGCAAGAGCTATACAACATCCAGTTCGATGAAGTCTCTAACATAGACGACAGTACAATCATGGTGAAAGTTTCGAAAACAAAAACGAAAATAGATCGTTCTTTCGTTGTGACGGGCAACTGCTATGCCGTATGTAAAAAATATGAAAAATGGAACTTCGACCCACCCCCTGTCGAAACCCTGCCTTTTTCTTGAGCTATAGATCGGGGAAGTGCGTCGATCAAAGAACTGGTATTAATAAATTTGGTGCTCTGGGAAAAACTATCGCAAGTTTTTTGAATCTGCTTAACCCAGTGTTGTACACGGGGCATTGCTTCCGGCGCACCTCGGCGACCCTTCTCATAGATAGCGGTGCTGATTTGACCGCACTGAAAGGACGGGGGGTGGAAGTCTTCTACTGTGGCTGAAAGCTACATTGATGAGTCTTTAATGAATAAAATTCAAGTCTCAAATACGATCTTGAACAGTATAGAAAACAAGACGAATGAAGTAATTATAAATATTCCAACTCCGTCTACGAGCTCTACTGCTTGCCCCGCGACCGCTACAGCTGCTGGATCAATAATTAACATTAACTTTCAAAATTGTACCATCCAAAATTTGAACAATTATTATAAATAAACTATTGTCAGCTTTTACTCTTGTTGTTTGACTAATTGCATTAGTGAAGATAAAGTAGTGTATGCAACTGCATATAACACGGGTATTAAAACACTCGTTACTATTATGAAACTCGCTGCGCTCGTTTCATAAACTCACACTCGTGTTTTAATACCCTTCATTATATGACAGTTGCATAAACTACTATTATCCGTTGTTTAGTAACCATTTAACGAGTTTCATAACGAAGCTTCTCTTGGGCTAGATAATTGGTGTGAATGTAGGAAAGTTTATTATTTTTATTATTAACTCCCTAAATCGAAAAAAAATTCAAGCTGTTCTATACATTTTGGTCGAATGAATATTGATGTTTTGCATGCGCCATGATCACGGATGTACTGAAGTTATTGCGGGTGGGTGATTATGAGCAGACAAAACGATCTACCCTCTTCGTTAGTCGTTTTTAGCGCTCGATACTCGTACCACCTGTCTCCTAAGTAATCATCACGTTAATAATAATTATACTATTGTAAGTGACCATGATAGTTTAAAAAGTTATGTATAAGTTATCTATGGGCCGGTTATCTTTATATATATATATATATTATATATATATATATATTTATATATATTTATATATTTTATTATATATTTTATATATATTTATATATATATATATATATATAAAGCTTCTGTGCGTGTGTATGTCATTGAACTCCTAAACGGCTGGAACGGTTTGGATGAAATTTTCTGTGTGTGTTCAAGCGGATTCGAGAATGGTTTAGATTTACAATTGGACCCGGTAGGTGGCACCGCTATAGGGGTCCATCATGAGTTACGGGTGGTCTTAAGCGGACGAATGATTCGTTTGTTTTGTTGGCATGGGAACCGTCAAAGCGGTACGTAGTCCGCCGGTCAGCTAGTTTCGTATAAATTGTTGCCTTAAAATAAAGAAAAATGTTATAATAAGAACGTCCCCTTGCAGCGCCACGGGCTGCATGTTCTTAGCGGGCGGCGCGGCGGCGTGCGTGGCGCTGGCGTACTTCGTGGCGGGCGTCTCCGCGCAGCGCTTCTTCTGCGACCCGCTCACGTAAGCGCGCACTCCGCGCACGTATTACTGCGCACGTATTATAGCGAATTCATTTATAAATACATCTAGGAAAAATTTAATGTGTGAATAGAACTTGTTATTTTTGTGGTATTGAATTATTTCTGTTAATTTTATTTAAGTAAGTACCTACTTATTTATTAAAATTTTGGACGATTGAGTTGACGATATTCGAATAACTACTTACTACTACTTTGCTCGATAGCACACAGCTAACGTTTTCAACTTTTCTATTATAGTTTTTTTTAGTTTAATTCGCTTCCATCTAAGTGAGTTTTTAGCTTTTGATATTATAAACAATGACACGTAATGCTCTTTTTCTTATATAGGTATGTCGTTCCATGGCCGTCCAAATTGAAAGGGCCCTCGGACTGCCATGCTCTATTTTTGTACTAAGATACATATTGAAAAGCGATGTAAACGCAACGCCTTTTTAATTTAGACGGTCGAATTGTCAGGGTGCCCAGTGCGAATTTAATTTGCCATTCGAACTCGTTAACTAAAACGAAAATTTGAATGGCCGATGCCACAAGCGGCACCACCTGGCCCCGGTGACAAATTTGTATGGCCGATGCCACAAGCGGCACCACCTGGCCCCGCCGGTGAGAAATTTAGATACTATACAAATTATCATTTTCGTTAACGTCTTCGAATGGCAGACAAAATTAGTACTAGGCATTCAGTTAAATGTTTGTGATATGCAGCGAGCCGCGCGGCAACCGGTTGTTCTCGGACGTGGACCGGTTCGTGGAGCTGGAGCGTGCGCTGTTCAACGAGCGCGCCGACCCCCGGCTTTAATCTCAGCGCCGTGCTGCAAAGCTGCCACGCCAACCGCACCATCTACGAGGTCGGCGCCTACTCCTTATACGACTTATTCACTTCCAGTTCCTGCTTTACAGAAGCGACATTTTTAATTTTTATGGCGATTTTGAATTAAAAATAGTTCAGCGCGATTTACAATTTGTCATGTTAAAGTTATCACTTTCAATTCAAATATAGACACCGTCATGTTCGAATACGAGTGATCGACGTAACGGTCTCGTCGTAATCATAATATTCAGTTCTTACATAGTTATTTACTCAATAGGTAAAACTTAATTTTCATTAACTTTAAGTTAATATTATATTATAATTTAAATGTGCGTGGGTAACGTGAGTTCTTCGTATAGTGGGACGTTTGTAAACAAGAAGTTCGAACAAGAAGTAAAATATTAGTGCCGATCAATAGACACAAACTATTGCATTATTTCAATTTAAATCTTCTAGATAGCTAAATTACTGTTTTTGAGTCGATAAGCTTTCGTGCCGTAATTAAGATTATAAGTACGATATGCGTTATACGCGCGTGCGTCGTTGGGTGCAGACGCTGCAGCTGCGGCGGCTGTACGACGTGGAGGCGCTGGCGGCGGCGGCGGCGCGCGAGGTGGCGGCGCGTGCGCATGCGCTGCGACCCGCCGCCGCCGCCGCCGTGCCGCTCACCATCCTGCGCCCCAGCGCCCGGGACCAGCTGCGCCAGCTGGCCGACGCGGGCCTCTCGGACTTCGACTTCGACCGCATCCTCGACGCGGTGAGCGCACTCCGTTCTCTAACATCGTCTGCGTCGACTCTTTCGCCAAGAATGAGTCCTAATCTTTTTACTGTACGCTTTGCAACTCTTTCGCCAAGAATGAGTCCTAATCTTTTTACTGTACGCTTTGCAAAGTATTTAATGAAACATGTGCCGTCAGCACAATATTCATAGCACGTAATGTTCGTGATATTTAATAGAGATAATTAATAACGTGATTTAATATAGAGACATTTTATGTAAATTAAGCAAAACTCATTAGTTCCTGTTTCGTGACTTTCTACAATCAACTAATCTCCCCCGCCAATTTCTTTGTTTATAGATTAATATATATACCTGTATTTTTAGTTATTAAAACTAGTCAGAAATTATACTCCGATACATTAACCAGTTGTGTTATTATTTAACTTCGGAGCCTGCAACAATTGGTGACCCCGACAAAAGTCACGCCTGGAAGAATCGCCCGACGAAAGTCACGCCCGGAAGAAGAACAACTACATCACACATCGTACGAATTAAATAACATTTCTGGCTCATTTTTCACAATGGCTCCCACACTACCAACGGGCATCAGAAACAGTCTTCTCACAGAAACACCGGAGATAGCAACAATTTCCATTGGCGACCGCGAGATGGCTGACAAAATTCTAGAGAACTCTAGGCTTAACTCAAGTTCAAGGTCGTCACAAGTAGACATCATTACACAATTAACATCACTAATAGCTCAAATGCAGTTGGAAATTGCAAGTTTGCGTAGCGAGCACAGCCGACGTAGCTCATTTCGGCGTAGGCGCTACGACCGACCTAGATCTAGGTCAAGAGGCCGGTCATTGTCAAGGTCCGCATCGAATGAAGTATGTTTTTATCATCGGCATTTTAAAAACCGCGCGCATAAGTGCATAAAACCTTGCGCCTGGGAAGCTGGCAAGCAGTCGGAAAACTAACTACAGTACGGACACCGGCGGAAATCTGTACTCTTAATCCTTCAAACCGCCTTACCGTCAGAGATACTGAGAATGACATAAGGTTTTTGGTTGATACAGGAGCAAATATTTCGGTTATCAAGAGACCACATAATATTACAGAGCAAGTTGACAGTTATAATTTATACGCAGCTAATGGCACCCCTATCAAGACATACGGTGAAAAGACGCTTTCGCTCAACATAGGGTTACGACGCCCCTACCGCTGGACTTTTATTGTCGCAGACGTAAATATGTCAATATTGGGCGCAGATTTTTTGGAACATCACAAACTTTTGGTAGATATTCATGGCATGAAATTTATTGATAAACTAACACAATTATCAACTCTAGCCACTGTTTCTCGAGCGGAAGGATATAGCAGCGTCACTACTATTAACTCCCGCCTTCCGGATAGCGTTAGGCGGATCATTGAGAAGTACGCAGACGTGACCCGCCCGACAGCATTTAAGTGCAAACCAAAGCATGGAGTGCAACATCATATTGTAACGGAAGGCCCTCCAGTATATGCTCGTGCGCGACCTCTACCCCCGGATAAATACCGGGTGGCCAAGAAAGAATTTCAAACAATGATGGAGATGGGAATATGTAGACCATCCAATAGCCCCTGGGCCAGTCCTCTGCATATAGTAAAGAAAAAGAATGGCGACTGGCGACCGTGCGGCGATTATCGCATGCTTAATAAAGCCACAGTTCCAGACAGATATCCCTTACCAAGGTTAACAGATTTCACGTACGTTGCACAAGGAAAGTCTTTATTTAGCAAAATTGATATTAAAAAAGCTTTTCATTGCATTGAGGTTGCAGACGTAGAAAAAACAGCGATAATTACTCCATTTGGACTATTTGAGTTTCCCAGAATGCCGTTTGGTCTATGTAATGCTGCACAGACATTTCAAAGGTTCATGAATTCAATATTTGGCGACTTAGACTTCGTGTTTGCCTACGTAGATGACTTACTAATCTGTTCTACAGAATCAACGCATGAGGATCACTTGGAGATTATATTTAAGCGACTTCAAGAGAACAGCATTACAATAAACTTGGAAAAGTGCGAATTTTGGAAGAAAGAATTGGATTTTTTGGGCTACCACATTTCAAGTAAGGGCATCAGCCCCACAAGTGAGAAAGTGCAGGCGATCAAAGATTTTCCTAAACCTAAAACCATTAAGGAGCTTAGAAGATTTTTGGGCATGGTCAATTTTTATCGAGGAAGCCTACGTTTAGCTGCCCAACATCAAGTTCCTCTCAACAACTATTTAAAGCAAACAAAGAAAAACGACAATTCCGTTATTCAATGGACGAAGGAAGCGGAATCGGCATTTTCGAGTTGCAAACAAAACATTCTGGATGCCGCAATTTTGACGCACCCTTCTCCAACAGCTGAACTTGCCTTATTGACTGATGCGAGTTTAAAATGTATGGGCGCCGTGCTCCATCAAAAATGTAAACAAGGTTGGAAGCCGCTAGGATTTTACTCAAAAGCATTTACTACAGCTCAGATGAAGTATTCAACCTACGACCGGGAGCTGCTAGGAATTTTTGCAGCAGTCCGATATTTTCAACGACTACTAGAAGGTCGGCAATTTATTATTTACACGGATCATAAACCGTTGGTTCATTCCTTTTCAAAAAAGCCGTCACTAAATGACACACCACGTAGAGTGAGATACTTGGAATACATTTCGCAATTCTCTACCGATATACGTCACATTAGCGGTCACGACAACGTAGTTGCAGATGCACTCTCAAGGACAGTTGATGAAATAACTATACCGTCCAACATAGATTACAAAGAGTTGTCTATTAAACAAAAGTTAGATCCCGAACTCCAAGAACTTCTTAAAAATCCGAGATTAAAAATGATTTTGGCCACATCAAATAAACACGGAATACCGGTGTATTGCGACGTTTCTACGGGAAAAACAAGACCGTTCTTACCTCAGGAATTCAGAAAGACCGCATTTGAGGGCATACATTGTTTAAACCATCCCGGAAAAAATACATCGAGAAAAATGATTAATACAAAGTTCATTTGGCCTAACATGAATACGGATATAAACAAATGGTGTGAGTCATGTTTACAATGTCAAAGCTCGAAAGTGCTTAGACATACAAATTCGCCACTCGGAAAGTTTATGCCTGCTCAACGTTTTGCTCACGTTCATTTAGACATTGTAGGACAGTTACCTGTATCTCAGAATAAAAGATATTTAATCACGATGATTGACCGATGCACTTCATGGCCCGAAGTTTTTCCAGTTGAAGACATTACAGCCGAATCAGTCGCACGTCACGTGTACGGAGGATGGATATCGCGATTTGGATGTCCTGAGATGATCACAACCGATCAGGGGAGACAGTTTGAGTCAAACCTTTTCAAGGAATTAGCCAAGCTAATGGGTATTCATAAGATACGAACTACTCCCTATAATCCCAAGGCGAATGGCATGGTAGAACGTTTTCATCGGACGCTAAAGACAGCGTTGATCGCAAGAAGCAATACAACCAACTGGATGGAAGAGTTACCAACCGTTTTGTTGGGACTTCGTGCTTGTTTTCGTCAAGATACTGCTTTCAGTGCCGCCGAATTGGTATATGGCGCCACGATTAAACTACCAGGAGAATTTTTCGGTTGCGAGCAACAGGAAACGTTTAACGATTTCGTTACCAATCTGAGAGAAAATATTACAAAAGCAATATCTATTCCCAAAAGAGAGAGCTCGAATAACAATACTTTCGTTCATCCTCACTTGTCAAAATGTTCACATGTGTACGTGAGATGTGATCGTTTGCGTCCTAGTCTTAGTCCTCCATACGATGGTCCGTATCAAGTCATTGACAGAAGTGATAAAAATTTCGTAATATTGCAAGGCGACAAACGCGTAAGAATCTCTATAGACAGAATCAAACCAGCGTTCGTACTGAAAGCTGATCAAGAACCACTGACAAAGCAGATAGTAAGCACACGACCAGATAAGAACGTGATCACACGAGCTGGTCGTATCTCTCGACAGCCTGTAAGATTCGCTTTATAATCACGTTCCCAAGAGTGTTATAAGTCGCACCTATCATATTATGTCACACATTTACGTTCAGAATAAAGAAGTATTATCGGCGCTAGCAAACAGAACAAGACGCGGAATCAGCATTATTCATTTACGCGCAGTCTGCAAGGTTGCAATTACTATTACTATACCACTAAGTTATTGTCCGTAATTTTAATTAGGGTTCTATGCATTGTTTTTATTTATGTAATTTTGTAATTTATAAATTATTATTATTATTTTTTTTTTTTCTAAGGGGGAAGTAATGTGCCGTCAGCACAATATTCATAGCACGTAATGTTCGTGATATTTAATAGAGATAATTAATAACGTGATTTAATATAGAGACATTTTATGTAAATTAAGCAAAACTCATTAGTTCCTGTTTCGTGACTTTCTACAATCAACTAATCTCCCCCGCCAATTTCTTTGTTTATAGATTAATATATATACCTGTATTTTAGTTATTAAAACTAGTCAGAAATTATACTCCGATACATTAACCAGTTGTGTTATTATTTAACTTCGGAGCCTGCAACAAAACACATTTGAATAAGTGTTTGTTTCGGCTCGCAGCTGGACACGAACATGACGACGCTGTCGCTGGAGTCGCTGGCGGCGCAGCTGGAGGACACGGCGCGTGCGGTGGCGGCCCGCAGCGGGTACTCGCGCGTGGCGCAGGAACTGCGCACCGCCGCGCATGCGCTCACCACGCTGCACGCGCGCGACCTCGTGCCGCTGCAAGCCGCGCACGCGCAGCTACAGGTACAGTGACGCAGCTGGGGACACGGCGCGTGCGGTGGCGGCCCGCAGCGGGTACTCGCGCGTGGCGCAGGAACTGCGCACCGCCGCGCATGCGCTCACCACGCTGCACGCGCGCGACCTCGTGCCGCTGCAAGCCGCGCACGCGCAGCTACAGGTACAGTGACGCAGCTGGGGACACGGCGCGTGCGGTGGCGGCCCGCAGCGGGTACTCGCGCGTGGCGCAGGAACTGCGGACCGCCGCGCATGCGCTCACCACGCTGCACGCGCGCGACCTCGTGCCGCTGCAAGCCGCGCACGCGCAGCTACAGGTACAGTGACGCAGCTGGGGACACGGCGCGTGCGGTGGCGGCCCGCAGCGGGTACTCGCGCGTGGCGCAGGAACTGCGGACCGCCGCGCATGCGCTCACCACGCTGCACGCCGCGCACGCGCAGCTGCAGGTAAAGCGACGCAGGAGTTGCATTCCGCCACAGCACCAACAAATTTTTATCATCATCATCAACCTACACTGTTTTCACTGCTGAACTGCTGAACAGAGATCTCTCCGAGTGCTCGCCGCTAAGCACGATCCGGCTCTTGTCGGCCACCTTGCGAAGATCGACACTCCACCTAGTGTCGAGGGCGCCCTACCCTACACTACGCTCGCCGTCACGCGGCGCGGTCTCCACTCGACAACTCGTTTACCGCAACGGTTACCGGTTCTGCGGCTAATATGGCCGGCGCACTGCTTCTTCGGCTTGCTGATCCGATGGGCTATATGGATTACTTTCGTTCTCTGTCGGATTACCTCGTTCCGAATCCGATCCCTCTGAGAAACTCCGGACTCCTTTCCATAGCTTGCTGAGCGACTTTAAATTTGTGAACCACTTACAGTAAGTGTTCACGTTTCGGCTTCGTATGTCATGACGGGCAGGAAGCACTGTTTGAAGACTTTCGTCTTTAGACAGAGTGGAATGAGAATTTTTACATTTAAAAAATAACATACTGACCCAAAAAAAAATCTGAAAAAATATTGTTTTAAAAAGATAATAAAAAGTAAAAAAAAATCCATTTAACTGTCTTAAAAATTTCTGAAAATGATATTGTTTGAGATAACTGCTTCAAACGACTCATTCCAACTATAACTACAAAGGTATGTGTGTGCAGGCGACGGCGACCCGGCTGCGCGACGGGCTGCGCTTCAACCAGTCGTCGCTGAAGGAGGCGGTGTCGTACCTGGTGTACGAGACGACGCAGGCCGAGCGCTACCTCAACACGCAGGGGCCCGCCCTCGTGCACAACGTACGTACACGCGGTACACCGCGGCAACGTTATACGAACGCCAGAATATGGATGTATGCTGAGTCGAAATTAAATTTGTTTTTATTTTTAACTTTTAATTAGATATCACCAGTTTAATTAGTTGTAATTTTGTGTTAAAAAATAACGAAATAAGATTTACTGTAATTTTATATAAATAGTTTTCCAAAATTATGTCTTGCCGCTCTGGTCCGTAGGTGGGTGTCGAATCCAACCAATTTATGCAATACAGAATACAAATTTTCCAATTTCTAAAATTGCTATTTAGTATGGTACTAACCACCAATTCGCACTGGGCCCGCGTGGTGGTTTATGGCCCGTTCTTCCTATCCATTCATAGGGAAGGCTCGTGCCCCAGCAGTGGGAACATAAAATGAGCTTATGATGATGATGAAATTATAGGGAAATGTAAACTATGACACCACTATTTTGTTCCATAAATTAACTCCCTTATTCATAAAAACTATTTAAGCATTATTTCAACAATGTATTATTTTCTTCAATGTATTATAATTAATTGTCACATTTATTATTATGTACTATAATATATCTATATTTTGCTTGTTTTATATTTAATCTTAAGTTCTTACTACTATTACTTGCTTAGGTGTAAATGTTTAAATTAACTTAAATAAATTGTATTTGCACTTCAGCACCCTCTAACGTTTTATAACTATTATTTGTATCACTCTGAAAATAGCGTTGTGGGTTACATTACTGTTAATATAGATTTAGCTTTATCTTTATGTTATAAGATGTAATGTGACTGTTTGCTGTTCCTTAATAAAATAAAAAAAAAAATTAATAATTGTTCTCAAATTCAAAATGACGTTTGTGTGACATTGACAAAATAAAAATATTTAATTAAATAATGCTTAAATATTTTTTTATGATAAGGGGGTAAGGGTTTACTGATAACTTTTTAGGTTACAATAGGTCAATCTACGTTATTAAAATATGTTTGTTTGAGGAGAGTAATCTCTGGAAGCGCTGGTCTTGTTCCGAGCATATAGTATACTCACATTTCATAAAGAGGTAAAGTTAGTGATTTAGTTTGTCCGACGAGGGTGATCTTATAACTACTGGTCCGATTCCAAAATTCTTTCACTGGTAGAATAATACAATGTTTACGGGTAACATAGGCTATATTTATTATTATTGATATTTTTTATAAATCTGAGTAGGTACCTATCGATCGTCGTACGGAGAAACCCGAAATAAACGCAGACGAAGTCGCGGACGAGCGCTAATGTTTTATAAAAGTGTCAGGTGATCATTAAGCGGAAACGTCTGTCGTTGTGTGCGGCGCAGATGACGCTGGAGTTCGCGGGCGTGGTGTCGTCGCTGCTGTCGCAGTACCTGTCGCGGCTGTCGCTGGCGGTGCGTCGCGACGTGGGCCGCTGCGGGCCGCTGTCCCACGCCTTCAACGCCACGCGCGCCGCCGCCTGCCGCAACCTGCTCATGCCCACGGTCAGCACGCCGCCCTCACTGTACGGGGCGGCCCCGTACGGAGACGTTGCTCACTGCTACTCGCGTTAAGACCACGTCTCGTACTCATGTATGTCATCGCTCCGGCGACATACGAAGATCAGCGACGTATTTCCTCACACTGACCCACTGGGAGCTCGATGGTGCAGCGGTTCACGCGACCGGACTGCGATTACCAAATTTAAGTTACTTTTAGAGGCCGGTCATCGGATGATTGATCGACGATTTATCATTTCCACCTTGGTTCGTCGTGCACGTAAAGCCGTTGGACCAGGACACGTCCACCGACCCGCGCTGGGCCCGCGTAGTGGTTTTTTGTTTTTTATAGATTGCATCGCAAATGACTACTCCACCTGATGTTAAGTGGAAGTGGAGTCCAGACTCGAAGATAACTGTTGCGGCGTGATAACAACATAGCATTGATTGACCTTACTCTGTCGACCGATCTTTCTTTCCGTTCTTCCTATCCATCCATAGGGAAGGCTAGTGTCCCAGCTGTGAGACACAAAAAGAGCTCGTGATGGTATAACTTGAATAAAATTACATCTTTATGTTTAATTGAGAACCTACTTCCTAACGTTATCATTGAAACAACACTTTGATGAGATAGTTGTTTTTTTAGAGCATTTTAGTTCATAGGAGTATTAACATAGTATATTTTTGTCAACGCTGTTATTAAATAAACAACGGTAACGAGTTGATTAACTATCTGAAACATTTTTACATCGCTATGTTGAGTCGTTCGATACGATATATCCATTTATCGGATGTGACGCGGGGCGACACGCTGACAACGCGCGTGTTGCAGAACGGGTACTGGATGTCGGTGTGGTGGTGCACGGCACTGCTGCTGCCGCTGGCCGCCGTCAGCGCCCGCCTGGCACGCCTCTACCGCCGCGTGGCCGCGTACCCCGGGCCCCGAGACACGTGAGTACACACCCGCGTACCCCGGGCCCCGAGACACGTGAGTACACACCCGCGTACCCCGGGCCCCGAGACACGTGAGTACACACCCGCGTACCCCGGGCCCCGAGACACGTGAGTACACACCCGCGTACCCCGGGCCCCGAGACACGTGAGTACACACCCGCGTACCCCGGGCCCCGAGACACGTGAGTACACACCCGCGTACCCCGGGCCCCGAGACACGTGAGTACACACCCGCGTACCCCGGGCCCCGAGACACGTGAGTACACACCCGCGTACCCCGGGCCCCGAGACACGTGAGTACACACCCGCGTACCCCGGGCCCCGAGACACGTGAGTACACACCCGCGTACCCCGGGCCCCGAGACACGTGAGTACACACCCGCGTACCCCGGGCCCCGAGACACGTGAGTACACACCCGCGTACCCCGGGCCCCGAGACACGTGAGTACACACCCGCGTACCCCGGGCCCCGAGACACGTGAGTACACACCCGCGTACCCCGGGCCCCGAGACACGTGAGTACACACCCGCGTACCCCGGGCCCCGAGACACGTGAGTACACACCCGCGTACCCCGGGCCCCGAGACACGTGAGTACACACCCGCGTACCCCGGGCCCCGAGACACGTGAGTACACACCCGCGTACCCCGGGCCCCGAGACACGTGAGTACACACCCGCGTACCCCGGGCCCCGAGACACGTGAGTACACACCCGCGTACCCCGGGCCCCGAGACACGTGAGTACACACCCGCGTACCCCGGGCCCCGAGACACGTGAGTACACACCCGCGTACCCCGGGCCCCGAGACACGTGAGTACACACCCGCGTACCCCGGGCCCCGAGACACGTGAGTACACACCCGCGTACCCCGGGCCCCGAGACACGTGAGTACACACCCGCGTACCCCGGGCCCCGAGACACGTGAGTACACACCCGCGTACCCCGGGCCCCGAGACACGTGAGTACACACCCGCGTACCCCGGGCCCCGAGACACGTGAGTACACACCCGCGTACCCCGGGCCCCGAGACACGTGAGTACACACCCGCGTACCCCGGGCCCCGAGACACGTGAGTACACACCCGCGTACCCCGGGCCCCGAGACACGTGAGTACACACCCGCGTACCCCGGGCCCCGAGACACGTGAGTACACACCCGCGTACCCCGGGCCCCGAGACACGTGAGTACACAACCGCGTACCCCGGGCCCCGAGACACGTGAGTACACAACCGCGTACCCCGGGCCCCGCGGTACGTGAGTACATCTGCCCAGGGGGAGGAACAGCATAGCGGCGGATCCGACTAAAATAAAATAACATAAGATAAGACCGGACCGAGAACGAATGCGTGAGTTCACAGTTCGCCCGAGCCCCGAACTGACACGTGAGTAGAGATCGTCTTAACTAAAAATTACCGGCCCGTCCACTGTATTTACGCTCACATGTAAACTGGACTTTAACGTGCTTATACAGCACAAACTCACAAACTGATCTTCGTCATTGGTCGTTCGATAACCGTCTCGCATCAGCCCGATGGCCCGGACCTGATGACCGGCGTGCATATGTGAAGCCGATGCACGCCGGCGCCGGCGCGTGAGTACCGCGGCCGCGCGAGGCGAAGCGAGAGTGCGCGACATGAAAACAGTATTCTCATGTATTTTATTTCCCACCATTTACATTGTTTACTCCCGCTCCGCGCTCGTCCTGGTAAACCAAAATATTTATTTAAAATAATTTTTGTTATCACGGTATATGACACCATCTTTGAATGTGAAGCCTTCCGAGTGCGCAACGAATATATTAAATAAAACAAAAAACTTGAAGTTAGCATAATTTTACATGTATTCGTATTCCTAGCAGCATTTAATCTTTTCCATATGTTTGGTGTCAAATACCCCATTCCGATGTATAGATACGTTACCACTACTATACAGTACACACCACCATTCACACAGATAAAACAAAGAAAATAAATTTACAACTAATACTAACAAACACATAGATACCGCAATATGTCTTCTCAAAAAAAACTGGTTAGTAAGCACAAACGCGTACACAATACGCATGCGATTAGTGGGATGAAGAATGGGCGCAAGCGACTTTAGTCTTTAAAATCAATGCGAAGGGCCGCGATCTTCCTCGACTGTACATACATGAGTCTTACAGTACAGACATTTATGATACTTTGATACAATTATCATCGGATAAAAATTAATAATACGTTTGAAATAAGATCATAAAATATATAAGTTAAACAATTTACGTTATTTATTTTTGAATAAACCAACAAACTAATAATAATATATTTTCACTAACAGCTTTCTTTATGTTGGTCGGTCTCTCCGCTGTGGTTGAACTATTTAAATTTATTCGGCTCGTACATATACTATACATACGCCGTCCGTTTAAAACAAGCACTGGGATTACCATTTTGAGAAGACGTAACGTGCGATTTGCGATGTGTGTGCTGAAAACGAAATTTAAATAAATTAAATAATATGTCCATTAGACTTCATACTATATTATTCACAACGTTTACTAATTTATCCGCACGCACTCACGCACACATTGACACATATTTTTCTCAAATTGTCATAATAATGTGTTATGGGAGTATTTAAATGAGATCATTCGACACTAGATAACTTTATTACTTTTCAAATGCTCTCATCGTATCTTTAGTCATATGAAAGTGATTGGCCCTGACGTCTCACGGTCGCACCCGTTTAAAGCTCGACGCTTTCATAATTATTTAGTGGCACGCCTATTGATGTCAGCTTCAATGATTTTCGTATGGCGCCACGACTGACTATAACTGATGTGTGGCCGCCGGCCGTGTGTATGAGTGACGTCATCATTCATTCATCATTTTCATTGAATAATCTGCAGTTGCACCACCGACATCAAATATTGCTCTGAATTTAAAATTGTACTTTCACGTTGTAAACGGGGGAAACTGCAGAGAATT